>CM053785.1:675975865-676575865 GCA_028749045.1 Cupressus sempervirens
GTTTAACTCATTATAGGTTCATTAATGATTGAACATCATCTGACTTAAATAGTTGAAAAATATTTGTAAATCAGGTCAATTTTTTTTTGAAAAATATCGAGGAAATAAGTTGCTAAGATAGCTTTCTATTAAAAAAAATTAGATTTGTGACAAATTGAGTTCAAGTTATCTATGTCAAAACAAATGTCTGTCTGAATTACAATTGATGTCACTTCAAAACTTCATAAACTATACAATATTCAACCAAATTGAATCAAACCAAATGCATCCTCTAGATATTGATGTTACAAATCCAACACCAAAAGAATTACCTCATTATCATTTCTAGAAAAAAAGTTATGTATGACAAATAGACTATCACTCTTTAAACATATTGATTTTTCATATGTACCACTTTTTGAAGGAGAAGAAAAAATCGACTAAATTTTTTTTTTTAAAATTTAAAAATATGGTTTCAAATTAGGAGCAGAGTAATAGAAATCACTAGTTTATGTCAGCGTGAAATTATTCATAGTTTAAGAGGTATAATCACTTGAATGTGAGGTTTGTTTCAAAAATATTGATTTCAATGTCAAAATTGGTCAAAAAGTGGAACCCGTTATTGTGGGATCACCCACCACATTACCAAATTTGCATCCAATAATCACAATCCACATTAGCCAATTATCAAAGTGGACCATAGCCATTTATCAAAATAATAATTTTGGTCTTGTAACACTGAGAGAAATTAATTATGGTATTGTAAAGCAAAGAATGTTTCATGTGAATAGAACTAAAGGTTTCAATGAGTCTAAGTTCATAAACACGAAAAATGTGCTTGCCAGCTTTCGCATTCTTCGTCACTTCTTCTGATTTTGGGCCTACAATTCTCAATTAGAGGAAATTAAGAACAAATGAATAAGAAAGATGAGCAAACTATTAGATACTCAAATAACCCAAAAATGACTTATCTTAGATAGCTTTGAATGTTGATGTCTTGCTTTAAAAAAAAAAAAAAAAATTGAAGGTTTACCATTGGGTTGCTTTTGTTTTTTCTTTGAAGGAGAAGTGGGAGCTATAAAGGAAGTATTAAATACTATTGTAAAGAACCCTACTTTGGTACTTCTCAATCTTCCTCTACTAAAACACAGGCATTGCATTTTGCATGAATTATTCAATTTTGTATAATAAAAGTTTTTTTCTCTTAAGAGGAATACTAAGACGTGCACAAATAAGTCCTTTAATGGGACATTATAAATCCACATAAGTCATGTCGAATGATAAGACATTTTACTTATATGATTTTAAATGAGTATAAATTTTAACAAATTTTATGATATATTTATGACTAAATAAAATATTCCCAATTCAATATTTTAGAGTCTAAAAATATTAACCTTTATAGCTTTACAAATATTGTAAATTTAAAGTATTATAAATAAATACTTGGTATTGTAAACTGAGCAAAAATGATAACTTTTCTTGAAAAAAATCTATTCCAAAAAAAGTACACATATCTTTTATATCACATGAATACTTCAAAAAATAATATATTTTGAAAATAACTAATAATTTTAAAAATTTCAAGGAATAATGATATGTTTAATTTTTTTGTTTTAGGGGGAGGAGATGGAGAGTAGGAGGGGGAAGGCAAGGGAGAGGAAGATGTGGAAGAAGAGAAAGATGTGGAATATGAGGAGGAGGGGGACAAGGAGAAGAAGAAGGAGATGAAGAACAAGGATGAGGAAGAGGAGGAAGAAGAGGAGGAGAAGGAGGAGATGAAGGAGAAGGAGCAAAGGAAGCAAGAGATGGAGAAGGATAAATAAGGAGGAGAAGGTGGAGGTGACAGAAAAGAAGAAAGAGAGGGAGAATAAGTAGATGAGGAGGAGGAGGTGGTGGAGGAGGAGGAGGAGAAGACGAAGAAAAAGTAGCATCAACATTGATTCTACTTCAATGAATTAGTTGAGATCGTATCAAAAACATCTTGGAAGCCACTCCAACAACATCACCACAAATAACTAAGAAATAATATAAGGTATAAGTTGAGAGATTTTGTGAAATTGAAATGGTAGAAGTTGTACAAAAAATTATACACAACATGTAAGTTGTTGGAAATATATTGAAATATACTGTGTGAATTAAAGTATGATAATTATTACAGAATGAAAAATTTCTCAATATTCAAAAATGTAGACATTTTTCAAATGAATAGCATATCTTGCTATCGATGTAATCCTTCACTTAGACAAGGGAGAAAAAAAAGAGAAATGCATATTCATATTTTTTCCTAACTTTTCTTTTAGCTAAAAAAAGATAATGATAAATATTTTTTTCTATATATCGACTTAAACCTTGCACCTCTTTTGGGTGCAATTGCTAGTCTTAGGACATGGTGTAGGGAAAACCCACTTGATGTGTTATGTCATGCCCTTTATATCAATCATTCATTTTTAGTGCTCTTATCACATTATCAATCTCTCATTGTTGCATATGTTGTGCATACTTTTTTTTATAATGGAGGATGATCCACCTCTGGTAGACATGTGATTTCACCTTGTATGGTTGATAGGTTGTCACTTTCATATCTCCTAGTTATCATGCATTGTCTATATATTTAGGCGCATAAACATCAAGTAAACCAGTAGATTTTTATGTATGAGTTATTATCATTTAATCTAGCAAATTGAGGGTCATATCATTTTCGTGTCTCTCTTGTACTATTAGACGAGCTCCTAGATTTTTTTATTTTCTGTTAGAAATATTAATCTTCCCTTGGATGTATTTAATTTTGATATTCCAAGGATCCCTAAATGTAGTTTGTCCTATTGTACACATGTGGAGGACATGTCATTTACTTGTCCTTTAGTCCACATGTGATGACAACTCATTTTTATAATTCCTTTATTAAGGAATTTAGTTTATCCTCCTTAAGAGGATCTTGACACTTTGCACACACCTATTATGAATCTGGCATTCATAGAAATGGGAGTTACACATGCGAACACATGCAACTCCTTTCTCATCTCTTTAAAAGAGATGCTCCTCTCTCTTTCTTCTTTACACATCATTTTGATGTTATTGTATTGAGCTATTTTGCTCCACCACTCTCTCTCTCTCTCTTCTCTAGTCATTTACCTTCATGCATAATACTCACAAGGGGTTTTCTTTTCTTTCTCCTTATAAATCCTTGTCTCCATTGTTGAACTATCTTGGTTTATGCTCTTGGATTTTTCTTATCTCATGGTAACATTGTTTCACACTTAACTTACTTGGATTGTTTTCTTTCCTTGCTCTATCTTATTGTTTCTTACATGGTATTAGAGCTTGGTTACTAATCCTCATTTTAAGTTTTTGTGTTGAAGGTTGTCATTCATTGGAGCACACATTATTTGGAGACGTTATTGAGAGAAGAAGTTTGTGTTGTGGTTTTTAGCTCATCCTAACATCTTGTGTGTGAAAGTTTTATTTTATCATCTTTATCATTTTTTTACTAACCCTCTTTGGAAGGCTTGCCACCAAAGGGTTTTTCTATCAAAATTTTCAATTTTTTTTTGCTCTTGTTTTGGAAGGTGTGCCACCAAAATAAGAAGCATTTATTATATAGCACTCATTTATTATAAATTGTACATTTTTTATATTTAAATATTTTAAATATTTATTCTAGTGTATGTGGAATAGTAGCATTTAATTTGTGCAATTGTGTAAATTAATTATCATCATTTAATTTTAAAAAATTATTATTTCCCTAATATTATTGTAGGGAATACCTAAATAATCCTAAGTGTGATTTTTTTTTTGTACATACAATAAATTAGTTAAAACCTTTTTTTGAAATTTAATATATTTCTTAGTCCATTTCTCTTTTGAATTTTAAGATATATTTTAATCTATATCTTAAAATATATCTATTTTAAAATTTAAAATATTTTTAAATCTATGAGATTTTAAACTTTTACTATCTTCTACTTTCCAAATCTAAATCTTACCTTTCCAATTTTCTTTCAGCTTTACTCTCATTTATTTTTGGCATCTTTCCTCAATTTCTCCCTGATCTTTCTTTTTCCCATTCGGCTTTCCATTTATTTAGTATTCTTCTTGCTTGGTATTCAACTTTTCATTTTGTTTTTGGGGTTCATTTTTTTTTGCTCTTTTGATCTACAATTTTTTTGTCTAAAGTTTTATTTAGCTTTTAATCTTGTAGGTCTCTCCCTACGTATTACTACCTTGTTAGTCTTGTGTGTGGATTTGAACTGCTACCCTCCCGCCTTCTTGTTTGCGTGTTATCCCTTCTTTTTCTTACTAAGAACCCCTTCTTCTTCACAGCTCCATCATACCAGTATAGAAAGGCATGCTTGGCATACATGAGATCAAACTTGTGATCAATGCAAGAGAAGACCTCAGCAACACTAGTGGAATTAGATATCATGCAAACTACCCTCTGAAGCTTTGTCATTCATTTTCATTGATCACCATACCCCTTGGCTCATGTAGCCTTTTTGTATCTCCTTATCACCGACGAATTCTTTCTAGAGACTGAGCATTTCCAGTAAACTACAAACCCTTACTTCATCTTTTCCAAGACTGGGCTTATCCACCCTTAGAAGCAGGACATCTTTGTCCTCTGTAATCTCCCTTTGCTACCGATTTTGTTCATCAATCTAGTCAGTCATTCCTCTCTTGTCTTCTCTATCATTGCATTGGCCGTGCTACTTGCATCAAAACTCTAGAGACCAATGTATGAACTCGACAGCCTTCATTTATTTTCAATGTTTTGTTTTGCATGCAATTTCTTTACATTAAATGTTGCCTTTTAACATATTGTTTCATTCAAAAGTTTCAAGTTGTGTTAATTGATTGATGACTGTTGTTTTTCTTTAACCCTTTGGTTTTAAATTAATAAAGTTTTTTAATCAAACCTTTTATATATAATTAGTTTTTTATAAGTATTTATAGGTTTTTTTTATATTTTAAATATCATTCCTTCATTAAGGACTTTTATTGGTTTATCATTTAATATTTTTAATTTAATTTATTGGTCTTATTATAAAGTTATAAAATCAATTTATAACTTAAAAGTGTGACCTCTAATAACTTATTTATAGGTTTTTTTTTTTCTTTCATCATTCCAAATCATTAGGAATCCTAATTATAGCTAGTTGGATTCGTCTATTATTCATTTTTTTAAGGCAATAATCATTTAATCATTCTAAATGCCTCTACTTTATTCCTTATTAATTATTCTAAAATGCCTCTGCATTATTCTTTTTGTTACAAATTAATAATTATTCTAACATTTGCTTGCAGGATTGCATCATTTTGTTTTGTTTTCATTTTTTTTCCTCTATTGAGATTCATCATAGTTTCTTCAACAAGTTTTTAAATTAATTTCAGTTAACTTTTAACTCATATTTCTATAAGGGGGACTTTATTTTCCATAAAGATGTCAACCTTAATTCCAGAAATAAAATTTAATCGCTCTAATTATTACTCCTGGAAAACACATATTTCGTTCATTTTTCGTTTTAAACACCTGCTCGAGATAGCCACTGATCCTTCTGTTGAACCTAGTTCAGCAACTACCCAAGATGAAAAAGATACTTGGAAACTTAAAAATGAATAAGCTTTAGCTTTAATTGTTATTTTCATGATTCCAAATTTATATGTTTTAATTGCAAATTGTTCCAAAGCTCATGAAGCCTAGACAATTTTGCAAACCCAGTATGACAATGCAGATGAATCCCACAAAATACAGTTGTAGGATCAACTTGAAGATCTCAGGTATACAGATTTTAAGACCATGGATGAATTTCTATTAAAATTTAATGCTATTAAAATTCATCTAGTTAGTTTAGGTGTTACCTTAGCTGACATTCGATTAATTCATATTATTCTTAAAAAGTATCTTCCTAGACAGTTTCAACAGTTTATAACTAATATTCATGCACAACTTGCTATTCCTACATTAACTGCTCAGTTAACTTACGTTATTTTTTAAAATTTATTAAGATAGGAAGAAGCTAAGCTAATTTAGTTTGGTACTCTTAAATCAACTGAACATGCATTTATGTCTAAGAATTCAAATATCAATAACTTTCATTCAAATAATAATAATAATCATAATAATAACAAATACTATAATAATAATTCCAATAATAAATCTAATGTGAAACATAACAATAATAACAATAACCATAACAATAATCATATTAACAATCATAATAATAATAATCAAAGGAATCATTCAAATTCCAAACCTCATTGTTTGTATTGTGGCAAAGATGGTCATGTTGTCAATAACTGCTTTAAAAAGCAAAATGATAAAAAAAACCTATGAACTACAATAACCATAATAAAAAATTAAATCATAAAAAAGATAACTCTAATGGTTCTAATCCTTGTCATGCTTTTACTTGTAGTTATAATGTTTGTAGACCTTCAAACTGGATTGTTGATAGTGGTGCATCACAACATGTAACTTCTCATAAGAAAATTTGTTATTCTTTGCAACCTGATACTGCTAACATTCCTATTCAATTAGCTAATAATCATACTTGTAAAGTTGAAGGTTTAGGTGATGTCACTTTTCCTAATGGTAAAGTGCATGATGTACTGTATGTACTTGATCTGAAAACTAATTTTCTTTATGTTTCAAAGTTATGTCAGGACTATAAAGTTGAATTCTATAAAGATACATGTGTTATGTGATAGATCCTCAAACTAAACAAGTGATTGCTCATGCTAAAATGGGTAATGACATTTTATTTAAATTCCATGAATTTTCTAGTTCACAATATTCTTTACATACTTCCATTGATTTAAATATATGGCATGAAAGACTTGGCCATTTAAATTCAGATTATATTACTTTAATGCAAAAAAGCAATATGGTTGATGGCTTGCCTCAGATTATTCCTTCTAAGATTGTTTGTACTAGTTGTATGAGTGGTAAGATGCATAGGGAGCTCTTTCCAAGTGTTAAACCATGGCAAACAACTCATAAGTTGTACCTTGTCCATAGCGACCTTTTGGGCCCCATGGAGAATAACTTCATCTAAGGTTCTCAGTATGCACTTACCTTTGTTGATGATTTTTCTAGATGAACTTGGATCTATTTTTTGCATAGCAAGGATCAAGTTCTTGATATATTCATTGAATTTCAGTTATATGTTGAAAGGCAATCTAGTTTTAAATGAAAAATTCTCAGAACTAGTAATGGAAAGGAATATGTGAATAATGCTTTTAACTCTTATTTGAAATCATGTGGAATTACACACGAGCTTACTATTCCTTATACACCACAACAAAATGGTGTGGCGAAAAAAAAGCATCGGACCATTATAGAAATGGCTAGATGCATGTTGCATGCTAAGAATTTGCATTATAAATTTTGGGCAGAAGCCATGTTTTGTGTAACTTATCTTCTTAATAAGACTCCTACCAAAGCTCTCAAGGATATTACTCCAAAAGAGGCTTTGTCTGGTAGGAAACCTGATTTACATCATTTGCAAATTTTTGGATCTATTGCTTATGTTCATACTCCTAAATAGAAAAGGCATAAATTAGATGGTAAGTCTTCTCCTTATATTTTTGTTGGTTATGATGAAAACACTAAGGGTTATCGTGTTTATGATTCTACTACTAACAAAGCTCAAGTTGCTAGAGATGTTTGCATTGCAGAAAATGGTGTTCATGACTGTTCTAATACACATGATGCAGAATTCAGTGGCACTAAAATTGTGCTAGTGGAGGACCAACCTCCTTCTCTTAATCCTACTCCTCCTCTTAACCCTCCTACTCAAGCTCCACCTATTATTTCTTCTTCTACTAGTAATGATATTCAAGTAGCTACTAATGATGTTTTTATTGATAATGATTCTTCCTCTAGTGATGATTCCATTAGAACTAAATGTAAACCTAAATGGGCTCAAAGATTAATTAATGAAAGTGATGACTATATTACTAGATTTGGTGGAATTAAAGATAGAAGGATTAGTTATTGTAAGTATGCTCTGATGACTACTATTATGAATTATAATGATCCTAAGTCTTTTGATCAAGCTAACTCTCAACCTCATTGGCAAAAAGCCATGAAAGAGGAATATGACTCTTGAATTGCTAATCAAACTTGGGACTTAGTCAATTTACCTCATGGCAAAAATATAGTTTCATGTAAATGGTTATACAAAACAAAATTGAATGCTAATAATGAAATTAGTAAGTTTAAGGCTAGATTACTTGCTAGAGGTTTTTCACAAATTGAAGGATTAGATTATAATGAAACTTTTGCACCTATTGCTAAAATGCCTACTATCAAATTAGTTCTTGCTTTAGGATCTAAAATGAATTGGCCCATTCATGAAATGGATGTTAAAAGTGCCTTCGTAAATGGTGATTTACATGAAGAAATCTATATGGCTCAACCTCTTGGATTTCTTAAGAAAGGTAGTGAAAATCTGGTTTGCAAATTGAAAGAATCTATTTATGGTCTCAAACAATCATCTAGAGAATGGTATTCTAAAATTAATTCATTCTTTATTTCTCAATGTTTTTTCTAGAAGTAATAATGGCCCTAACTTGTCTATTAAACATACTGAAGATGATATTATCATTGTTATTGTTTATGTGGATGATCTAATTCTCACTTTGAGTTCAAATGCTTTGATTTCTGATATTAAGTTTCAACTTAAACAAAAAAATTAGATGACTGATTTAGGCATTTTACATTACTTCTTAGGGATGCAAATTTGGAAAACTCATAAGGGTATCTTTCTTCCTCAAAGAAAGTATGCTCATGACCTTTTAGAAAAATTTAAGATGAATGATTCTAACCATGTTTCTGTTCCATGTGAATTAGGAACTAAATTAATGATTTATATGAATACTCCTTTTGTTGATGAAACTTTGTATAGGCAATTGGTAGGAAGTTTAAATTATTTAACTCTTACTAGACCTGATATTGCTTATAGTGTTGGTTTAGTTTCCAGTTTTATGTCTAAACCTCAACAAACACATTTTAAAGTTGCTAAAAGAATCTTAAGGTACATTAAAGGAACTATTAACATGGGATTATTTTATGATGCCAATTCTACATTTATTTTACATGGCTATACTGATTCTGATCTAGGTGGAGATCCCAATGATGGGAAATCCACTTGTGACTATTGTTTCTTTGTTGGTTCAGGTGCAATTTCTTGGAAAAGTAAAAAAGAATACTCTATTTCCCTTTGCTCAACTAAATCTGAATACAAAGGTTGTACCAATGCTTAGAAGACTTCTTGAATATTTGGGTTAACCTCAACAAGCACCTACCCCTCTACATTGTGACAATCAAAGTTCTATTCCCTTGGCAAAGAATCTAATTTTTCATGCAAGGACCAAACATATTTCTCTTCAACATCACTTTAGCCGAGAACAAGTTGAACACAAGAAAGTTACTCTCCTATATTGTAAGGGTGAACATCAAGTGGCTGATATTTTGACAAAACTACTTTATAAAGAGAGATTTCAATTTTATTGTAAAAATTTGGGTTTACAACCCTTTGATGTAAGCTCCCCAAGTAAGATTAAGGGGGGGTGTTAGAAATATTAATCTTCCTTTGGATGTATTTAAATTGGGATATTCCAAGGATCCCTAAATATAGTTTGTCCTATTGTACACATGTGGAGGACATGTCGTTTACTTGTCCTTTAGTCCACATGTGAGGACAACTCATTTTTATAATTCCTTTATTAAGGAATTTAGTTTATCATCCTTAAGAGGATCTTGACACTTTTCACACACCTATTATGAATGTGGCATTCATAGAAATGGGAGTTACACATGCGAACATATGCAACTCCTTTCTCATCTCTGTAAAAGAGATGCTCCTCTCTCTTTCTTCTTTACACATCATTTTGATGTTATTTTATTGAGCTATTTTGCTCCACCACTCTCTCTCTCTCTCTCTTCTCTAGGAATTTGCCTTCATTTATAATACTCACAAGGGGTTTTCTTTGCTTTCTCCTTATAAATCCTTGTCTCCATTGTTGAACTATCTTGGTGTATGCTCTTGGATTTTGCTTATCTCATGGTAACATTGTTTCATGCTTAACTTACTTGGATTGTTTTCTTCCCTTGCTCTATCTTATCATTTATTAAATTTTCATTATGTATCTTTAGAACATTCTTACATGGTATCAGATCCATAAAAGGATTTGTATATCCAATAGATCCAAAAGTGCAACCTATTATGGAACTATCTAAAACAAGATCTAGTCTCACCATTGTATCTAGGTGGTTGTTTCAATGAATTTTTACTATAAATTTTTCTACTTTGAAAAAAAAATCAACTTTTTTTAGGCAAAAATTTTGAATATCTAACTTGGGAGGCCCAATTTGTAATTTGGTATATTTTTTAGAAATTTTAATTTGAATATTTTTGCATTTCTCGAGTTTGGAAATTATTTGGATTTTTTGACATATTTCATTGCAAAATATTTGGAGTTGGTTTAGAGGTGCCCTCCCTTATTTTCTATTAGATTCATGTAATAGGCATTGACAAAAATGCATCGAGCATGTTGGCATTTCATACAGATGATATGTGTTTAGGTCATATTGTTGCATTGTTGTGTTTTCATTGCTAGCAACATATTTTTATTCAAACTATGAAATTAGAAATATATATGGAGTTAAAGGGTTAGATAAGTAAATTGGATAAGTTTCCAAATAATTGGTGAATAGCAAGTACCTAGGTACATTCAATTGAATCTAGAAAATGAAGATCGAATTGAGGTGTGCAAGCATAGATTTATCATTTACTTAGTTATATCTAAGTATGTGTATGACTACATAAGTTAAGGTGAAGATTTCCATGAGTTATCAAGGATTCAAGTGATGCTACTAGGAAGAACGAGAGACATGATGAATAGTTGGGTTTTATCATTGGCATTGTTATAATTTTGACTTGTTATGTTTAGGGTCAAACTTTTATAATTCAAATTTAGATTTGGCGCAATCGATGGAAAAAGTTAGTTAGATAGCCAACTTGATCTAAGGTGGTGGGAAAATATTTTACCCGACTCAAAGAAGTTATAAATGAATTATAAAATCAAGTTTTTTAATGATTGTTGAAATTGTGATGTTTAGTTTTATTGATGCAGAAATTGAATTATGATGATCAATACTAAAGTGGATCTATCAAATAGAAATTGTTATATTTAGGTCATTTCATCTTGGTTCCATCTCAAGGAAAACACTAATAGGTTTGCAGGCTAAATCCACAAGCGTTTTCACTCCTAACATGGTGGATAGGATCCCCAAATTAAATCATTTTACCATGTATCTCTTAGAAGGAGCCTGAAATCCCTTATAAGGGTGTTCTTAAAATAGGACTTTGATTTTAAAAATTGCAGAAGGTACTTAATTCTCTTAACTAGTTATACCTTAAAAGGATGTTTGTAATTGCTTCTAATGCAACGGATCTCACCAATGCACTGGCAGAATATTGTGGGAATCAATCCTACACATGGTCTTCACCCTCTAACAAGGGTTTACATAGGAAAATTATTATGTCAAGAGGTCTAATCGTGTAAATCTTTTTATATGATCAGTTTATATTGTTGAAAATAATTGCTTAATTGTGTATTGTCTTTGATGTTACAAAAAATGTCATATATTTTCCAATCAGTATATGTCGAGCTCACTAAGGTGATGAAGATAGTTTCATGTGTTTGTTAAGCATTCTAATGTTTTCCAAGTTCAAAAGACAGTATCTACCAAGTTCACTCAGACGACAAAGAAAAGTTTGCAGAAGTTGAATGTCAATCGAGCTCACTTGGTTAATGAAAGAAAAGTTGGATAGAACCAGTGTTAACCCAGATCACTCAGTTACCAAAGTAACTTTGTGAAGATGTAGCATTAACTAAGTTCACTTGGTTAACACAGGAAATAGGAATGATTTCTGTGATAGTGTCTATCAAGTAGGGTTAGTTGACAAAGGATTTTCTTGTTTTGACATATTTTTGTTTGTTGGTTCTAGTCGATTGAGGAGATGAATATTAATTATTCTAATTTGTATTCAAGTCAACTTGATAATGTGTATGATATAAATATAAGGTCAAATTGAGGATTGAATGTGTTCAAGTGTATGGAAGTATAGAAGATGCTTAGAGGAAGTGAATAAAAAGGATAAGCAAAATATCCTTGTGGAGATGCAAAGATACATTCAATCAGAAAGGATCAAGTATACAAGCCAAAATTGAGATCTATAATTAGTAAATCAATTGCATAAAAAATGAGATCATCTCATTGTTAGTCTTTAACCATTGTAGCGGTGATCTAAAATCTGTTAATAGAGTTGGCTTAACAACTATTTGTAAATCCTCTAACAAGGTGGCATTTCTAGATTGAAGTGCCTAAAGTCCTCTAACAAGGCCACTCCTAATAGGATGATTAAATCCTCTAATAGGGTCACACCTAATAGTATGTTTTGTAACCTTTAATAGGGTTGGATTCTAGCAAGAGTCACTTTAGAAGAGTAAAAATCAGTAACTAGTTGCAATTGGTGGTTTTTTCCAAATTGGGTTTCCATGTTAAATCTTGGTGTCACTTGTGTTCATGATATCTATTTTATGTGTATGAAATTAAGTTAAGATAATATCATAAGAACTGCATGCTAGACATTTATTGAGTTACAACATATTATCAATTTAACTAAGTGCCTCTATTTTTGTCGAGCATCAATATTTTCAATAAATTTTGTGTTGACATCTAAGGGATCTGGGATTTATTTTAGTGGTAACCAATTCACCCCTCCCCTCTTAGTTAATCTTATATTTCCAACAATTGGTATCAGAGCTTCTTGATGCTTGTAGAGAAGGTTTCAAGGACCTAAGCTAAAGATCAAGATGTCTTACAGAAGAGAAATTCTTAAGTTGAACAGAGATAACTTCAAGGCATGGAAAAAACTTATGAAGTTGCACCTGACGACCATCAGTGATTCAAGTTTGAAATATCTGAAAAATGCTTACAAAACTCCTATTGGAACATTGATTGTGGAACAAATTGATGAAAAGAAAAATAATAACATCATGATGATGATTGACATTGCATTAGCTCTTAGTTCTATGTTGAATTTGATGAGATCAAAGGATGTGCTACCACTAATGACATATGGATCAAACTGAAGGATATCTATGGAGGTGATGATAATGAGAAAAGAGCCAAGACATAAAGCTTGAGAGGTCAGTTTGATCATATGAAGATGAAAGAGGATGAAAACATTGTTGAGACAAGGCTCTTATTAATCCCAAGAACAAGAGAAAATCCTATACCATTTATAGTGCTGATAAAGATGGGCTTTGCTAAATATATAATATCACACTAAATTATACAACCTGCAAAGACATCACTTTGCTTTAAAATTCACTACTAAATATAGCCACTTGATCGATAAACTTCGGAAGAATAAAAATCCTCAGGTTTTAAGCACAAATTTGTTTCATTGCTGTAAACATTCCTTTGTGGCGTTGAGCAGGCGGGAGTTCTCCAATGGCGATCATCAAATGCACACGTTCTGTTACATCTGCCACTTCCTTTTTCTTTTTCTCGTCTATCAAAGCTTTCCACTGCAAAAATAAAAAATATTCAAGCAAGCTTGCCATCAAATAAAATTCCAATTTTTTGTGGAAGATTAATACAATATTTTTTGTGAATGTTAAACTTAATACCATTTCCGCTCTTGCATTGGCATCTCCAATGGCCTTCTCTTTCTGCTCGCTAGCATCAGATTTTACTTTATGAGATTCCTGACGCGCTTCTGATAAAATCTTGTCAGCTTTAACCTGCAACAGATCATATTAGGGCTAATGTCAAATTAGGGTTTCTGGTTTTCTAACAAAAGTTGATTGTTTTTTTTCCCCTTTTGTAGATGGAGAGGATTTCGAAAAACGAAACGAAACACAGTGACATTGTATAGCTGTTTGTCTACTACTGGTGAGAATCTTATCGCTGTTCATTTATTATTGGGAAACTGATAGAAGATGACTGGACACAAGCGGTAAGGATACCTGTCACATTGAAGGTAGCTAAGTATGACAAATGGCAGTCATCCAAGAATACTTAATAATTGTGAAGAAGTTACCTGAGCGTCGTGAAGAAGTTGCTCAGCTCGCAGCTCTTCCCTCTTTTGAGTTTCCAGCGCCTTGGCTTCTTCATGCATTCTCTGCCTTTCCGCCTTTGCCTGCAAACAATACATCACATCAATATTTCATACGAAGAAAATAAAAACTAGTGAAAGTGAGCGAAACGCCTTCAGAAATAACTATTTGTGTGAGATCTGTTATCGGCTAAAAATTTATGCTTTGTTGTTGTTGGAGGTAAGAGGTCTCAAGTTCGAGTCGTATTAAGGAGAATAAGTCACAGAGATATTTTGCTTTGTATTTCTTGGAGGTACGAGGTCCCAGGTTCGAGTCACATTAAGGAGGAGATAAATGAAATACCTGAAGCTTTTTAGCTTTAGCTTCAAGCTTTCTGATTTTGGATTCAAAGTAAGCTTGCGCCTTAGCTTCAACCCTTCCTTGATGTGCTTCAGCCACAGCTTTAGCTTTACGACTCAAAGCAAGCCTACTAACTGGTGACATAGCTGCACTTGGCGAAGGAGGATCACTAATTATTTCTCCATTGAAACTATCTTTGACCTTGTTGCCTTCTAGAGTCATGGAAAGCTCCTTGGCCATTTCCTTTTTACTAAGCTTGTTCATCTCTCAACAGTCTCTGAAGTTGAAATTACCGAATCTTGAAATCGCTGTGAATGAATTAAGCGACTCTAAAATGCAAATGTGTTCCATTTTTCGGTGAAGGTGAAATTTTATATGTTGAATTGAAGCGGTGCATGGGAGGAGTAGAAGATTCAAGATCCTGATTTTATGTCGGTTAACGATGTAGAATACTTACTGTGCACGCATCGCAGTGCACAGCTGGAAATGTTTATGTAACATGTTTGCTCTTGCTGGAAATGAATTGTTTTTAAGAAAAAAAATCGGTCGAATTCAAGTGAAACGAGATCAGATCTTCCAAGAAGAGATAAAGAGCGAAAGAAGCGAAAGAGAAGTTTTTAGGGATACCTTCAGAATTCAAGACGCCGCCTTTAGGGTCTTGCTGACTATGCTAATTCTTGAAAAGAACACAAAGAGCTGCAAATGCTCAGGAGCTTTTAAGCAGCGTCCTCTAGGATTTCTTCGATCTCGTGGGGAGGTCCATTTTTATAAACAGATAGGGTGGCATGAATTTATTCAAAAACTGAAAAAACTAGTTTTCTTTTGATTGCCTTAATCGAGGTTTCAAATATAAAGATACGATTACCCGGGGGCCGAAGGTTTTCTTTAAGAACATTTGAGGGATCCTTTAATATGTTTTCTAATTTAGATCTATCAAAAAGTTGATAACCAAATAGATGCAAGGTAGTTCAACAAACCTTACCTTCCAATGCTTAAATGGACTATTTAAATAGTTTGAGTTAGAAGAATAAAATTTTTTGCTATCTTCAACGAGGAAATGATAAGATAGTGACTCCAAGTACCTTTGACTTTATATGAAAATGGTCAATATAAGGGATATGTTTGAATTGGAAGTTGTTAACAAGTCTTGTATGATCACACATTAGGTCTAGATTGTTGAACTCATTCAAAGGTGTAGAAGTATAGTGATTTGTCTTGTGGGATTTGGTAACAAGTTAGGGTTGGGTGTTATGAAAGAAAGGTATTTAAGTGATTAGTTACTCATGGAGTTCCCGGATAACTCTTGAAGTGTTTGTGAGGAAAGTTTTAAAGGGATGATTGAGGAGTTTTGTTTGGTAGTTGTCTTTAAGAGTTGATCAAGGATGATGTTGTGGGACAGTTATCTAATTTAATAAGGAGATGTTTAAATGCTTTCATATGAGGTGTAGAGGTTGTGGTGAGAATGTAGGAGATTGGGGTGAAGGGTGTAAAGGTGCATTGAAGGTCATTTGTAATTCCTTTTGGGGTTAGATATGAAGAGTGTTTGTGTTGAGCCTTAGAGAGTCTTTTGAAAGAAATGGAAATTTTTTCAAGTTGAGAGAGCCTTTAATATTATTAGATGCCTCAAATCCATGATAAATAACATTGAAAGTATTTCTAGGTTAGTAAGTACCCTTGAGATTTGTGTGGTTATAAAATGCTCCACAGTACAAAGGAGGTTGGATTGTAGTGTAAACATAGGTAGAAGCTAATTGAATGTAGTGGCAATTAAGAAGAGATTAGTAGGTGAAGAACATATATAAAAAGTGGTGAGTTGGTGTTATCAAATTGTAAATGGCCTTTCTATTCACCATCTATTTAATGCATGATGTTGGAATGCAAGGACTTTCTATTTTTACAAATCCAAATCAATGATACCAATATCTAAGTTTCTAAGTGGCTATTTGTTTATTTTTAGTCAATTTATTTTATTGGATTTTGTTGTGTAACACAATTAAGACTATATGAAATTAGCAGCCTCTGTAAAATATTTATGAAAGGGAAAATATTCAAGTGTAATGTAAATTTTGGGGGTGTGATAAGTAGAAATATTTTTCATTGGTTAAATTTTAATATTTATAGTACAATTGACAATTGGAAAAAAAAAAGATTGTGATAGATGATATCTGAAATGGATTTTCTTTTCACTATTCAAACCCTTATTGGCTTTGCTCCTACTTTTCCATCTACTATTTTTGGTTCATTACTAGTTGTTGGATTGTTAGCTCTTGGATCACCTCCCTATAGTTTGCATCATTTTATTGATTTTCTATTGGCATTTGTTATTGGTTGTAATTGGTGATCATTGCTAAATTTTTATTATCTTCTATTTTCTATTAGTTAACAACTAATCCCTTGTTGTGATAGATTTTCCACCTTTAGGAATCACCTTATTATTGGTGAAAACTCACATTATTTCGTCAACTTATTTATCCTTTTCTATGGCATTTGGATAGGGACATAAAAAATTGTTCTTTTTCTCCTATCCATCCATCTCCTAGGCACAAAACCTTGTGTTCTTATTGTTTGGCCCTTACAATTATATGTAGGTAAAAGGTGTTGTATAATTAAGAATACTTTTCCAAGTCTACCCTTATTTGCAGGTGCAATGGTTTATATCCTTCCCTTCCATATTTTCATAAATGATCTTTGGATTTTTGGAGGTCCATTATTGATAATAGGATTGAGATAACTTGTAAGGGTTTTTTGGATTCTTTTCAAACCAAGTATAGAGCTCATGCCTTTAGAAAATAAAAGAAATAACTTTCTATGCCACGGTTTCCTTCCTTCAACACTCTTACTAAATCTATCAATATTGTCCCTAATTTGGTTAGGATTCCTTAATTTCTACTCTAACTTTGGACTAGTTTTATTTCTTTGACTCTATTAGTAATAGTATTAGAATTTTTTTTGGATGATGATTTTTCTTATTTATGAGCATCCCAAATTTTCTTATATTATTGTGGCTATTGACATCTCACAAGATCTCCCTGGAGAAGTAATCTTGATGGTTGGAAGTAAAATTTTCTCTCAAGTTCTTGATTATGATGGTCTTCCTTTTTTTTCTATAGGATTTTTATTTCTACATGCTATATGGAAACAAATTATCAAAAATCACATGATTATCATGTTACTTAGTGGATAAATACACCATGTGAGCATATTACTATGGCCAGTATTAATGAAAACCCTATTGATAAAAATTTGAGTTCATAATCTTCATGAATGAATTTAGCCTTCAATCTACAAACTATAGGTTTCCATCTACTAATCTTAGGCTCATCATTATATTTTCTATCATTCTATAATTATCTACACCAAAAGGAAACATGACCTTTCAATTTAGTTTGTGCTAATCTAACTCTCTATGTATAAGGGATATTTATTGCAATTCACATAGAAGACTTGTATAATCAAGGATAAAGATGGTTAGTTTATTGGTATAGGTACAAGGACATGAGGTAATCGACCTTTCAATTCAATCCTACTGAGATGACATGTTTAGTTGCCAAAGTTGATGATAATTATTACACATGTAATTGGAGATTTTCCTAGTATCATGAAATTGTCTAACATGGTTTGTAAGGAATGTGTGATGGCTAAAAACAAGAATAGATCAATCCAATAAAGATGTTTAATACTTTAGTAAAGTTGGAGTTGTACATAGAGATTTAAGTGGTCCTAGGAGAACTAGAGAATATATGGAGAAAGGTACATTGTGTTTTTTATTAATGATTTTACAAGGATGACATGAGTAGCATTTCTTGAAGAAAATTATGAAGCTTTTGAGAAGTTCAATTTATTCAAGAATAGAGTAGAGAATGAATTGAGATTGAAGATAACGTGTTTAAGATTGGATAGAGAAGGGGAATTCCTTTAAAATGAAATTAACATCTATTATGAGGGAAATAAAACCCTAACCAAACCCTAATCTATTTATCAAACCCTAATCATACCCTAATCTCTAACTCAAACCCTAATCTAAATCAAACTTTAATCAAACCCTTAATCTAATCCTAGCTGAAAATTCAAACCCTAATCTAATCCTAACTGAAAACTCAAACCCTAACTCTAACTCTAACTCTAACTCTCATGTATGATCATATAATTATTGATGTGTTATAGATTATCTAGATATGATGTATATAATTACATATTCTTTAAATAAAAATTGGTGCACTAGACTAGACACATGTACATATACATTATATGTGTATTTACAATATATATTAGCTCCATCATTGTAGATATGACATCACATGATCAGCTTGCTCACCATCCTGAGGGCATTGATGAGGCTCCTGTTGTGACTCCTATTGTGGCTCATGTTGTAGCTCCTGATGCAATTCCTATTGTGGCTCCCAATGTAGTTCTTGCTACAGCTCCTAGTATAGTTTGTCATGTTGTTCATAGTGGGGCTCTTGTTGTATCTCCTAGTGTGGTTCCTAGTGCGGTTCTTGGTGCAGGTCTTGGTGTGGCTCTGGTGTAGCTCCTATTAGAGGTCTTGTTGTGGCTCCTGCTAGAGGTCTTGCTACTACTCCCACTATGCCACCTCCACGCATTGATATCGATGCATTATTTGAATTTGCATAGCAAGAGGTGCAGAGCTCAGAGAAATCTATATTGTCCTTAATGATGGTTTATATAGAGATATATGTCCAACTATATGTAGGAGTTTACAAGATCTCATTGCTAGATTTAGAGCTCATCATTCATTTACCCTTGATGTATTAGCTGCCATATCTAAGGAGCTTAGAGCTGAGATTTCACGAGATG
Source organism: Cupressus sempervirens (assembly GCA_028749045.1). Lineage (NCBI taxonomy): Eukaryota > Viridiplantae > Streptophyta > Pinopsida > Cupressales > Cupressaceae > Cupressus > Cupressus sempervirens. The sequence goes on from CM053785.1 coordinate 675,995,135, forward strand.
CATCTTTGACCATGTCAAGAGGGTAGCCCACAAAGACATCATCAAACAAGATTTGTTTCCATCCTATGAGGATACATAGGGCAGGGTGAGAGGCTATTGAGTGACATGGTGCAGAGATCCTATTATCCCCAGTATGATCTATCGACATTTTTTAGCCACACATGGTCATTATCCTAATAAACATCAGATACCTCTTTATTTTGCATAGCAATTGTATGGTGAGTTCCACATGGGGCTCAACGTCAACTACCTAGACATTCTAGATTATTATGGATAGGGGCATGGTCTGATTGCATAGTGTGACTAGTATCATAGTGCACAATGCTAGCCACCCGAAGATGTGAGTCAATTCGTTAGATAGAGACTTCCACTAGTGACTCCATCACTAGCACCTATTGCAGATAGAGTTGTCATTACTTCCCAAAGGGGAGCAATTGACAGTGTTGGACACATTGTATCTGCGGCTACTAGTGTCACATTTGATTCTCTTGGTCACTATATTCACACTCGATGGAGTCATCCAAGTCGACCATCTTCAAAGGCATCCAATAGCACTTTAGGCACCTTCATTGATGAGGCATATAGAGCTGCTAGAGTACCAGTACCAGGCAATGTTCGTGCTCTTTCAGGATAGCACACACATATGGATTTAGCATTGTATTTTTTGGAGGATATGTTTTAGAGTATTGGTTATATTTCTAATACATAGGGGATACCAATTGACTTGGTGATAACACCATTAGACACAATCAAAGCCCCATAGTTCCATAGGCACAAACCACACTAGTGACAATTGCCACATAGCATGGCTCGCAACATTATGCACCAAGCTTACGATACTCTACAAATGACTTGAGCATACGAGTTGGAGATGTCAAGATCACAGCTGAGGGCCTTGATGATTTTGGTGAGCAGTTACGGGGGCTATCTAATATTGATACTAGTCTGAGCATGGGATTTTCATCTTACATGCACATGTTATTCTGACCTAGCACTGATTCTACACCATTACCTAGCCACTTACACACTCCACTTCACTCATCATTACTAGCAGTTGGAGATTATGGCATTGAGGGTGGTTCATTAGGTGTTGGAGTTTTAGGAGATGACTTTGTTGTATTATGATAGGATGTTGACAGTAGAGGTGCATCGATAGATGATACGATGGAGTGTGATGATCATCCTCCACCTCCTGAGACCCAGGTATGTATATATATATATAATATTTTGAAATTTAAATATATGAAATTTAAAAATTTTTTTCACATAGATATTTAATTTAAGTTATAATAAATCATGTAGACACATGTTGTCAAGCACATGATTACATCTAGTGTTGGGTCAGGGTATGTACGTCAGAGAGATGATTCTATTAAGACACCCAGTAGTGCTCAATTACAAGTTTTAAATAGTTTATAAAGCTATATATGTTTCAAACTAGATATGCACTCGTATAATTCTTGTACACACACGTGTTTAGATAGTTCTAATGTATGTATATTTGTAGGGCTCAATTGATGTGCCTCAGCCACAAGATGTACAGGAGACTCAATCAGAGGGTCATTATGTTCATATGTGTCTTGAGGGTCCCTCTAGTAGTAGTAAATTATATATATATATATATATCTTGATGCATTTATATATTGTAGACTTTGTATATTCTAGAGACTTACATACACGTGTATTTTAGTACCTCGATGACACGTACATTTCACTATTTATTTGACTATTTAGTACTTCAATAGTTGGATGGTCACATGTATATGACCTTTATAATTGCTACATACATGTTTATTTGAGACTTACAGTTTGCATATGTATGCATTTCAGTAGAGATATTAGATGTAGATGTTTATTCTTGATACGTATGTATGTATGTGTATTTTTTTGTATTTTAGTAGAAAATTCTTCATGAATTAGATTATAGATTTTAAACTTTAGATTTTTTGTGATCATTATAAAATAATCAAATTAACTTCTTTTTACCTACTTCAATAGTTAAATATTCAAAGAAGTTCCAAATTGATCTATGAACCTAATTTATAATTTTGAAAAAATATAATAATTTATAGGGTGATTGAATTGAATTAATATAAGTTCTTAAAACTACTAAATTAACCCAAATGATTTAGATTAAAAATTTAAAACATTATATTTATTTGTAATCATTATAAAATAAATAATTAGTAGGACTAACTTGTATTGCCTATTTAGATCAAGATATTGTTAATGAATTCATCCATGGTAATTAATATTATTAATTTATATAGGTTTTTATTAAACTAATGATAACTAAGAGTATGATCATACAATTAAAAACACACTTAATTCAAGATGAAATTCAATAGTTTGAAAAGAAGTTGATAATAGAATTTAGATATAGCATATTAAATTATCTTTGATACATATCTATCCGTAAATGATTATGTAAGTTCCAACTAACTTGTATTACCTATTTAGATCAAGTTATTATTAAATTTATTCATGGTAGTTAATATTATTAATTTATATAGTTTTTAAATAAACTAATGATAACTAAGAGTATGATTGTACAATTAAAAACACATTTAATTCAAGATGAAATTCAATAGTTTGAAAAGAAGTTGATAAAAGAATTTACATATCATATTAAATTATCTTTGATACATAACTATCTAATGATTACAAGTGTATGTTCCAACTAAGTTGTATTGCCTATCTAGATCGAGTTGTTATTATTAAATTCATCCATGGTAATAAATACTAGCTTATATATATTTCATATAAATAAAATAAGCCAAGAGATATCCTCGTTGAGGCATCTATTTTCATAATCCCATTATTTTCATCATCGCATATTTATGTGAGCTTAAGAGGTGTGAGGAAATGATGACTCTTGATCTTCCTAATTTTTATTTCCATTTCCTCTCTGCAATTTTCATGATTTAAATTATAATTATATTTAGTCTATTTCTATTTTATTTTTTTGACATGTAAATGAACGTTAAATTTTTTTTAAAATGAAAAATGTCTACATTGAAGATTGTTGCCACTGTAGAAAGCCTCTCAGCTCAATTATTAAAATGTATACATCTAAAACACATTAATAGACTAATAAACTAAGAGTTATGACCCTTCAATAAACTAAAATTTATATATAGTTCTTTAATAAGCTAATGATAACATAATCTTTAGTTTACGGTGGTAATTAATATTATTAAAATGACACATTAATAAATTCTAATTATTCATAACTAGGACTAAAGATACATATTTATTTTATGTGGATAAAAATACGCTAGTAGGTAAGCCAATACACTATTTTAAAAAACTTTTACAGAATATAATATTCTTAATAACCTTCATTCATGGTAATTAATATTATTAAAATGTATACATTTAAACGTCCTGAAATTTGATATATGAAGGCAAACAACTTTAGATTAATTCAAATTATTATAAAATAAATCTCAAAGGTCAAGTCAACCATGATGTACACTTATAACATGTAATAACTTCTCATGATCTTCACTATCTAGTCTCCAATTGCGACGCACATGCTTAAATTTCACTAGATGTGGACAAAGCCTAGTAGCAATGACTAGGTGGTTGTATTGTAAAACCTTGTTGTCAGGTTGATAATCGACAAAGTGTATTCCATGTTGGATTATTTTGTCTTGCTTCAAATATGTTCCCTATATTACAACAGAACCTATGCCACAAATTTAAATATTTTAAAAATGGATAGATATAAATTTACCTAAATATATATAAATTCATATATGTACATGCACACATGTATTATAATACCTATCAGGAACAACATTTCATCACTTTCTTTAGGATCATATAATTTTTTCCTTTCTACAGTACATTACAGTCAATAATAATTGACACCTTCATGATTTTCAAGCTCAACAATCACTACAAAGATATCTCATGCATAACAAGTATACATACATGTGTACAATATATATAAGATAGTTCATTGATAATAAAATAACAATTTGAGATTAACTGACAAGTTGAGATTAATTTTTATGATACTTACCCACTTTTACCAATTTAGAGATATGATTATAATCATCAAAAATCAATGGAATATCATCAAAATTTTCATCATTTTGATCAAATGTATTGGTAACATCAAGTGGTACCAAAATCCATGCACCTGTATATCCATGTGTTTGATTGATGCATTCTTGATAGTCTTCATGAATGCAACTATCACAAAAACATGAGTATTCTCTTGTCTTTAATGCCCAATTGTGATTATCTGTACTCATGACTGAATGTAAGGAACGTGTCTTTTCTATCCTCTTGCAACCATGTATATTTTTTCTATTAACACTTGAAAGTTCATTACATTGAAAATATGGATTGTAAATTAAATTTGAACTTCAACAAATTGAAATATAAAACTTAAAAATAAAATTTTAAAACTTAATTGCATAAAATTTAAACAAATGTACACATCCATACCTATTATCTCCCAAAAGATGCTATATGGTACATGTCTACTCATTATTGATGATGTCCTGACCTAGTCTGATGCAAAATGTGTCTTACACCATTCAATAACATCATGTGCATCATTTATATGAACTCCCTAATAATTCATTTGATACTTTTGCAGAGCACGTTTGATGCAAGCTCTAACACCATCATGTTCACATTTTCCATGCCCACTCTCAAAGAAATTCCATATGTGTTTTATGTTCTCATTGCAATGATATCTACATAATGCATAAAATGGTCTAGATGATTTGAACTGTGTGACACATCCATTAGACCAAACATAATGTTTATCAACATTTATGTCTCTTTCTTTCAAATAAGAAAAGAACATATTGAAGCAATGTTCTACATAGTGAGTGTCATATTCTTTATCATCACTTATATAAAAGTGATATTCCATTTTAATGACCCATGCTTCAACTATACTCTAAACACCATCCAAATCTAACTGTGCATGTCTATAACAAACATGTACCATAATAGTGGCCTACTTAAAAAAGAAATAATCTGATTGAATTTCTTTTTGATGAAAAAAGGAATACTTCTTTGCAAAATCAATGACTGATACAATTGTTCCAAGTGGGAAATTATCTCTCAAAGTTAGAAACTGTTGTGCTTGCCACTTTTCAAAAAATACATGACAAATATAAGGTTGAATCAAATTCTTAAATTTTTCCATAAATGTTACAACAGGTAACTCCTCTTCAACATATTCCAACTTTTTGCCTCTTTCCCCAATTTTCTTTCATTCTTCACATACTTGTAACTTTTGGAATTCAATTTTTTTGTTACATCAGTATTTTCAATTTCCAAAAGAAATAGAGCCAGTTCACCACATGTTTCACATAATCCTTTGATGCAATTTATTTGACCAGCTGGATCATCTATTTTGTCACATAGAATGGATGGTATAAACTCACTTCTCCTACTAGGAGGAGTAGCATGAAAACCATATGTGTCTTCTACAAACTTTCAAAATACCTAATAGTGGAGATCAAACTCGATATGATGATGACAACAACATGTTTCAAACACTTTGTTTGACCTCAGAAAGTATGGCTTCAATTTTTCAAACAACATTTGTTCAATTTTTACATTAGGATGTTCACTACAAAACCACACATATAACTCATGTTGTGTTGTGTCCAACCAATGCTTTGTATGATGTTCATATTGACTAGATGCAATCCTATGCCTGATAATATCTCTACCATTTGATGAAGGATGAGTGTGATCAATCCAAAACGATATGACTAAATGTTTGAATCCCTCATCAATCCTATTAGAACGAGGTTCTCTACACATGATTGGCCAATTGCCTTCCATAGTACTGTCATCCAAAATTAATCTTCTCTTAACATATTGTCTCATTGTTTTCCTACTAAAACCCATTTCAGACGAAATTAAATATATTTGTCTATTATGGGTCATATTCTTATTTACAATAGACATCAACATCATTTTTCTTGCCATGGACTTATCTTTAGTTCGAGACTATTTTCCTACATTTCTCAAACCTTGTTTAACATTTTCAATCACATCAGTTTGCATGTTAGAAAATGTTCTCTTCTTTGATGTTGTGTCTACACCTAACAATTCCAATGCCTCTTGCAACTTCTTTTGTGTAAGCAAAAGTGAAAGCAATTAAGCTTGTTCAAGTGTTTCAATGTTATCAAATTTAGTCATTATTTCTCTGATCTTCTTACTCATTGACCTTTTCTTAGGCAAAATTAAGGGTTGAATAGTAGCTACAAGTGTTCTCAATTTATCCACATCCATTTTAAGTAAATGATCTAAATTTTTATGATAAATTCTATTCTTTACAGATTGGGAAATATTTATAAGTTCATCCATACCAGTTCCTACACCTAATCCTGACCCTTCTTTGACTTCTGTTACTGGAATTTCTATAGAGAGCGATCTTGAGCCTTCTCCAACATTCATTATTTGAGATTTTGCAGGGAAAGATTATGACCCTTCTCTGACTTCTGTTATTTGAACCTCTGTAGGGAGTGATCTCGAACCTTCTTCAACATTCATTGTTTGAGATTTCATAGGTAGTGTTCTCGACCCTTTTCCCATCTACACTTCTTCTACTTCTATTGAGCCTCCTTCAACATTTCCTTCACCTTGTTGATTGTCTACAACAAATTTATTTATAAATCAAATTAGATATAAAAAAGAATATTGATAAATAATTAAATTCAAGACCGTAAAAATAAATAAATTTAAGATATATAATTTTAGACCTCATTTAATTCGATGATAATGTGTTGCAGTCTTCTGAAGATTTCTTTATTTTGCTTCATCAGATCTCTTCCTTTCATATTTGTTTTGCATTCCTTTCTTGTTTCCCATCAAAAAATTATAAAAATCAAACATTTTCCCTTGGGTTATTAAATTCACAATCAATTTTTTGTCCTCATTACAGTTGATGTCATGCTTTTAGCTTTTTTATTCATCTCTGCAGGTGACATCATGCTTCTTTCTTTTTTTTATGTTCACGCGAACACAAATTATTTTACATGTTCACGCGAACACGTCAAATCAAATCTCTAGCTACCAGATTATTTTCACTCGTACATTTGCATGAACATATGTTTGTGCAAACATGTTTAATATGTTTACACAAACACTATATTTGTGTGAACATTTCAACTTAAAAATTTTTGGTGTTGTTTTGTGAAAAAAATGAAATCGGCTCTTTTGACCCCCAATATTGAGATTGAATAATCTCCTACTATAAAATAAAAATGTCAATTTGTGCTACTCGGAGAAAGCTTTCCAATGACTATAATTGTAATACATATTATATTCATTAAGACTTTCAAACATGAGTTTAACTCATTATAGGTTCATTAATGATTGAACATCATCTGACTTCAATAGTTGAAAAATATTTGTAAATCGGGTCAATTTTTTTTTGAAAAATATCAAGGAAATAAGTTGCTAAGATAGCTTTCTATTAAAAAAAATTAGATTTGTGACAAATTGAGTTCAAGTTATCTATGTCAAAACAAATGTCTATCTGAATTACAATTGATGTCACTTCAAAACTTCATAAACTATACAATATTCAACCAAATTGAATCAAACCAAATGCATCCTCTAGATATTGATGTTACAAATCCAACACCAAAAGAATTACCTCATTATCATTTCTAGAAAAAAAGTTATGTATGACAAACAGACTATCAGTCTTTAAACATATTGATTTTTCATATGTACCACTTTTTGAAGGAGAAGAAAAAATCGACTAAATTTGTTTTTTTTTTTAAATTTAAAAATATGGTTTCAAATTAGGAGCAGAGTAATAGAAATCACTAGTTTATGTCAGCATGAAATTATTCATAGTTTAAGAGGTATAATCACTTGAATGTGAGGTTTGTTTCAAAAATATTGATTTCAATATTAAAATTGGTGTAAAAGTGCAACCCGTTATTGTGGGATCACCCACCACATTACCAAATTTGCATCCAATAATCACAATCCACATTAGCCAATTATCAAAGTGGACCATAGCCATTTATCAAAATAATAATTTTGGTCTTGTAACACTGAGAGAAATTAATTATGGTATTGTAAAGCAAAGAATGTTTCATGTGAATAGAACTAAAGGTTTCAATGAGTCTAAGTTCATAAACACGAAAAATGTGCTTGCCAGCTTCCGCATTCTTCGTCACTTCTTCTGATTTTGGGCCTACAATTCTCAATTAGAGGAAATTAAGAACAAATGAATAAGAAAGATGAGCAAACTATTAGATACTCAAATAACCCAAAAATGACTTATCTTAGATAGCTTTGAATGTTGATGTTTTGCTTTAAAAAAAAATTAAAAATTGAAGGTTTACCATTGGGTTGCTTTTGTTTTTTCTTTGAAGGAGAAGTGGGAGCTATAAAGGAAGAACTCTACTTTGGTACTTCTCAATCTTCCTCTACTAAAACACAGGCATTGCATTTTGCATGAATTATTCAATTTTGTATAATAAAAGTTTTTTTCTCTTAAGAGGAATACTAAGACGTGCACAAATAAGTCCTTTAATGGGACATTATAAATCCACATAAGTCATGTCGAATGATAAGACATTTTACTTATATGATTTTAAATGAGTATAAATTTTAACAAATTTTATGATATATTTATGACTAAATAAAATATTCCCAATTCAATATTTTCGAGTCTAAAAATATTAACCTTTATAGCTTTACAAATATTGTAAATTTAAAGTATTATAAATAAATACTTGGTATTGTAAACCGAGCAAACATGATAACTTTTCTTGAAAAAAATCTATTCCAAAAAAAGTACACATATCTTTTATATCACATGAATACTTCAAAAAATAATATATTTTGAAAATAAATAATAATTTTAAAAATTTCAAGGAATAATGATATGTTTAATTTTTTTTTTTTAGGGGGAGGAGATGGAGAGGAGGAGGGGGAAGGCAAGGGAGAGGAAGATGTGGAAGAAGAGAAAGATGTGGAATATGAGGAGGAGGGGGACAAGGAGAAGAAGAAGGAGATGAAGAACACGGATGAGGAAGAGGAGGAAGAAGAGGAGGAGAAGGAGGAGATGAAGGAGAAGGAGCAAAGGAAGCAAGAGATGGAGAAGGATAAATAAGGAGGAGAAGGTGGAGGTGACAGAAAAGAAGAAAGAGAGGGAGAATAAGTAGATGAGGAGGAGGAGGAGAAGACGAAGAAAAAGTAGCATCAACATTGATTCTACTTCAATGAATTAGTTGAGATCGTATCAAAAAAATCTTGGAAGCCACTCCAACAACATCACCACAAATAACTAAGAAATAATATAAGGTATAAGTTGAGAGATTTTGTGAAATTGAAATGGTAGAAGTTGTACAAAAAATTATACACAACATGCAAGTTGTTGGAAATATATTGAAATTTACTGTGTGAATTAAAGTATGATAATTATTACAAAATGAAAAATTTCTCAATATTCAAAAATGTAGACATTTTTCAAATGAATAGCATATCTTGCTATCAATGTAATCCTTCACTTAGACAAGGGAGAAAAAAAAGAGAAATGCATATTCATATTTTTTCCTAACTTTTCTTTTAGCTAAAAAAAGATAATGATAAATTTTTTTTCTATATATCGACTTAAACCTTGCACCTCTTTTGGGTGCAATTGCTAGTCTTAGGACATGGTGTAGGGAAAACCCACTTGATGTGTTATGTCATGCCCTTTATATCAATCATTCATTTTTAGTGCTCTTATCACATTATCAATCTCTCATTGTTGCATATGTTGTGCATACTTTGTTTTATAATGGAGGATGATCCACCTCTGGTAGACATGTGATTTCACCTTTTATGGTTGATAGGTTGTCACTTTCATATCTCCTAGTTATCATGCATTGTCTATATATTTAGGCGCATAAACATCAAGTAAACCAGTAGATTTTTATGTATGAGTTATTATCATTTAATCTAGCAAATTGAGGGTCATATCATTTTCGTGTCTCTCTTGTACTATTAGACGAGCTCCTAGATTTTTTTATTTTCTGTTAGAAATATTAATCTTCCCTTGGATGTATTTAATTTTGATATTCCAAGGATCCCTAAATGTAGTTTGTCCTATTGTACACATGTGGAGGACATGTCATTTACTTGTCCTTTAGTCCACATGTGAGGACAACTCATTTTTATAATTCCTTTATTAAGGAATTTAGTTTATCCTCCTTAAGAGGATCTTGACACTTTGCACACACCTATTATGAATGTGGCATTCATAGAAATGGGAGTTACACATGCGAACACATGCAACTCCTTTCTCATCTCTTTAAAAGAGATGCTCCTCTCTCTTTCTTCTTTACACATCATTTTGATGTTATTGTATTGAGCTATTTTGCTCCACCACTCTCTCTCTCTCTCTTCTCTAGTCATTTACCTTCATGCATAATACTCACAAGGGGTTTTCTTTTCTTTCTCCTTATAAATCCTTGTCTCCATTGTTGAACTATCTTGGTTTATGCTCTTGGATTTTTCTTATCTCATGGTAACATTGTTTCACACTTAACTTACTTGGATTGTTTTCTTTCCTTGCTCTATCTTATTGTTTCTTACATGGTATTAGAGCTTGGTTACTAATCCTCATTTTAAGTTTTTGTGTTGAAGGTTGCCATTCATTGGAGCACACCTTATTTGGAGACGTTATTGAGAGAAGAATTTTGTGTTGTGGTTTTTTAGCTCATCCTAACATCTTGTGTGTGAAAGTTTTATTTTATCATCTTTATCATTTTTTTACTAACCCTCTTTGGAAGGCTTGCCACCAAAGGGTTTTTCTATCAAAATTTTCAATTTTTTTTTGCTCTTGTTTTGGAAGGTGTGCCACCAAAATAAGAAGCATTTATTATATAGCACTCATTTATTATAAATTGTACATTTTTTATATTTAAATATTTTAAATATTTATTCTAGTGTATGTGGAATAGTAGCATTTAATTCGTGCAATTGTGTAAATTAATTATCATCATTTAATTTTAAAAAATTATTATTTCCCTAATATTATTGTAGGGAATACCTAAATAATCCTAAGTGTGATTTTTTTTTTCTACATACAATAAATTAGTTAAAACCTTTTTTTGAAATTTAATATATTTCTTAGTCCATTTCTCTTTTGAATTTTAAGATATATTTTAATCTATATCTTAAAATATATCTATTTTAAAATTTAAAATATTTTTAAATCTATGAGATTTTAAATTTTTACTATCTTCTACTTTCCAAATCTAAATCTTACCTTTCCAATTTTCTTTCAGCTTTACTCTCATTTATTTTTGGCATCTTTCCTCAATTTCTCCCTGATCTTTCTTTTTCCCATTCGGCTTTCCATTTATTTAGTATTCTTCTTGCTTGGTATTCAACTTTTCATTTTGTTTTTGGGGTTCATTTTTTTTTGCTCTTTTGATCTACAATTTTTTTGTCTAAAGTTTTATTTAGCTTTTAATCTTGTAGGTCTCTCCCTACGTATTACTACCTTGTTAGTCTTGTGTGTGGATTCGAACTGCTACCCTCCCACCTTCTTGTTTGCGTGTTATCCCTTCTTTTTCTTACTAAGAACCCCTTCTTCTTCACAGCTCCATCATACCAGTATAGAAAGGCATGCTTGGCATACATGAGATCAAACTTGTGATCAATGCAAGAGAAGACCTCAGCAACACTGGTGGAATTGGATATCATGCAAACTACCCTCTGAAGCTTTGTCATTCATTTTCATTGATCACCATACCCCTTGGCTCATGTAGCCTTTTTGTATCTCCTTATCACCGACGAATTCTTTCTAGAGACTGAGCATTTCTAGTAAACTACAAACCCTTACTTCATCTTTTCCAAGACTGGGCTTATCCACCCTTAGAAGCAGGACATCTTTGTCCTCTGTAATCTCCCTTTGCTACCGATTTTGTTCATCAATCTAGTCAGTCATTCCTCTCTTGTCTTCTCTATCATTGCATTGGCCGTGCTACTTGCATCAAAACTCTAGAGATCAATGTATGAACTCAACAGCCTTCATTTATTTTCAATGTTTTGTTTTGCATGCAATTTCTTTACATTAAATGTTGCCTTTTAACGTATTGTTTCATTCAAAAGTTTCAAGTTGTGTTAATTGATTGATGACTGTTGTTGTTTTTCTTTAACCCTTTGGTTTTAAATTAATAAAGTTTTTTAATCAAACCTTTTATATATAATTAGTTTTTTATAAGTATTTATAGATTTTTTTTTTTTTTTAAAATATCATTCCTTCATTAAGGACTTTTATTGGTTTATCATTTAATATTTTTAATTTAATTTATTGGTCTTATTATAAAGTTATAAAATCAATTTATAACTTAAAAGTGTGACCTCTAATAACTTATTTATAGGTTTTTTTTTTTTTTTCATCATTCCAAATCATTAGGAATCCTAATTATAGCTAGTTGGATTCGTCTATTGTTCATTTTTTTTAAGGCAATAATCATTTAATCATTCTAAATGCCTCTACTTTATTCCTTATTAATTATTCTAAAATACCTTTGCATTATTCTTTTTGTTACAAATTAATAATTATTCTAACATTTGCTTGCAGGATTGCATCATTTTGTTTTGTTTTCATTTTTTTTCCTCTATTGAGATTCATCATAGTTTCTTCAACAAGTTTTTAAATTAATTTCAGTTAACTTTTAACTCATATTTCTATAAGGGGGACTTTATTTTCCATAAAGATGTCAACCTTAATTCCAGAAATAAAATTTAATCGCTCTAATTATTACTCCTGGAAAACACATATTTCGTTCATTTTTCGTTTTAAACACCTGCTCGAGATAGCCACTGATCCTTCTGTTGAACCTAGTTCAGCAACTACCCAAGATGAAAAAGATACCTCGAAACTTAAAAATGAATAAGCTTTAGGTTTAATTGGTATTTTCATGATTCCAAATTTATATGTTTTAATTGCAAATTGTTCCAAAGCTCATGAAACCTAGACAATTTTGCAAACCCAGTATGACAATGCAGATGAATCCCACAAAATATAGTTGTAGGATCAACTTGAAGATCTCAGGTATACAGATTTTAAGACCATGGATGAATTTCTATTAAAATTTAATGCTATTAAAATTCATCTAGTTAGTTTAGGTGTTACCTTAGCTGACATTCGATTAATTCATATTATTCTTAAAAAGTATCTTCCTAGACAGTTTCAACAGTTTATAACTAATATTCATGCACAACTTGCTATTCCTACATTAACTTCTCAGTTAACTTACGTTATTTTTTAAAATTTATTAAGATAGGAAGAAGCTAAGCTAATTTAGTTTGGTACTCTTAAATCAACTGAACATGCATTTATGTCTCAGAATTCAAATATCAATAACTTTCATTCAAATAATAATAATAATCATAATAATAAAAAATACTATAATAATAATTCCAATAATAAATCTAATGTGAAACATAACAATAATAACAATAACCATAACAATCATCATATTAACAATCGTAATAATAATAATCAAAGGAATCATTCAAATTCCAAACCTCATTGTTTGTATTGTGGCAAAGATGGTCATGTTGTCAATAACTGCTTTAAAAAGCAAAATGATAAAAAAAACCTATGAACTACAATAACCATAATAAAAAATTAAATCATAAAAAAGATAACTCTAATGGTTCTAATCCTTGTCATGCTTTTACTTGTAGCTATAATGTTTGTAGACCTTCAAACTGGATTGTTGATAGTGGTGCATCACAACATGTAACTTCTCATAAGAAAATTTTTAATTCTTTGCAACCTGATACTGCTAACATTCCTATTCAATTAGCTAATAATCATACTTGTAAAGTTGAAGGTTTAGGTGATGTCACTTTTCCTAATGGTAAAGTGCATGATGTACTGTATGTACTTGATCTGAAAACTAATTTTCTTTATGTTTCAAAGTTATGTCAGGACTATAAAGTTGAATTCTATAAAGATACATGTGTTATGTGATAGATCCTCGAACTAAACAATTGATTGCTCATGCTAAAATGGGTAATGAAATTTTATTTAAATTCCATGAATTTTCTAGTTCACAATATTCTTTACATACTTCCATTGATTTAAATATATTGCATGAAAGACTTGGCCATTTAAATTCAGATTATATTACTTTAATGCAAAAAAGAAATATGGTTGATGGCTTGCCTAATTTTATTCCTTCTAAGATTGTTTGTACTAGTTGTATGAGTGGTAAGATGCATAGGGAGCCCTTTCCAAGTGCTAAACCATGGCGAACAACTCATAAGTTGTACCTTGTCCATAGTGACCTTTTGGGCCCCATGGAGAATAACTCCATCTAAGGTTCTCAGTATGCACTTACCTTTGTTGATGATTTTTCTAGATGAACTTGGATCTATTTTTTGCATAGCAAGGATCAAGTTCTTGATATATTCATTGAATTTCAGTTATATGTTGAAAGGCAATCTAGTTTTAAATGAAAAATTCTCAGAACTAGTAATGGAAAGGAATATGTGAATAATGCTTTTAACTCTTATTTGAAATCATGTGGAATTACACACGAGCTTACTATTCCTTATACACCACAACAAAATGGTGTGGTGAAAAAAAAGCATCGGACCATTATAGAAATGGCTAGATGCATGTTGCATGCTAAGAATTTGCATTATAAATTTTGGGCAGAAGCCATGTTTTGTGTAACTTATCTTCTTAATAAGACTCCTACCAAAGCTCTCAAGGATATTACTCCAAAAGAGGCTTTGTCTGGTAGGAAACCTGATTTACATCATTTGCAAATTTTTGGATCTATTGCTTATGTTCATACTCCTAAATAGAAAAGGCATAAATTAGATGGTAAGTCTTCTCCTTATATTTTTGTTGGTTATGATGAAAACACTAAGGGTTATCGTGTTTATGATTCTACTACTAACAAAGCTCAAGTTGCTAGAGATGTTTGCATTGCAGAAAATGGTGTTCATGACTGTTCTAATACACATGATGCAGAATTCAGTGGCACTAAAATTGTGCTAGTGGAGGACCAACCTCCTTCTCTTAATCCTACTCCTCCTCTTAACCCTCCTACTCAAGCTCCACCTATTATTTCTTCTTCTACTAGTAATGATATTCAAGTAGCTACTAATGATGTTTTTATTGATAATGATTCTTCCTCTAGTGATGATTCCATTACAACTAAATGTAAACCTAAATGGGCTCAAAGATTAATTAATGAAAGTGATGACTATATTACTAGATTTGGTGGAATTAAAGATAGAAGGATTAGTTATTGTAAGTATGCTCTGATGACTACTATTATGAATTATAATGATCCTAAGTCTTTTGATCAAGCTAACTCTCAACCTCATTGGCAAAAAGCCATGAAAGAGGAATATGACTCTTGAATTGCTAATCAAACTTGGGACTTAGTCAATTTACCTCATGGCAAAAATATAGTTTCATGTAAATGGTTATACAAAACAAAATTGAATGCTAATAATGAAATTAGTAAGTTTAAGGCTAGATTACTTGCTAGAGGTTTTTCACAAATTGAAGGATTAGATTATAATGAAACTTTTGCACCTATTGCTAAAATGCCTACTATCAAATTAGTTCTTGCTTTAGGATCTAAAATGAATTGGCCCATTCATGAAATGGATGTTAAAAGTGCCTTCGTAAATGGTGATTTACATGAAGAAATCTATATGCCTCAACCTCCTGGATTTCTTAAGAAAGGTAGTGAAAATCTGGTTTGCAAATTGAAAAAATCTATTTATGGTCTCAAATAATCATCTAGAGAATGGTATTCTAAAATTAATTCATTCTTTATTTCTCAATGTTTTTTCTAGAAGTAAGAATGGCCCTAACTTGTCTATTAAACATACTGAAGATGATATTATCATTGTTATTGTTTATGTGGATGATCTAATTCTCACTTTGAGTTCAAATGCTTTGATTTCTGATATTAAGTTTCAACTTAAACAAAAAATTTAGATGACTGATTTAGGCATTTTACATTACTTCTTAGGGATGCAAATTTGGAAAACTCATAAGGGTATCTTTCTTCCTCAAAGAAAGTATGCTCATGACCTTTTAGAAAAATTTAAGATGAATGATTCTAACCATGTTTCTGTTCCATGTGAATTAGGAACTAAATTAATGATTTATATGAATACTCCTTTTGTTGATGAAACTTTGTATAGGCAATTGGTAGGAAGTTTAAATTATTTAACTCTTACTAGACCTGATATTGCTTATAGTGTTGGTTTAGTTTCCAGTTTTATGTCTAAACCTCAACAAACACATTTTAAAGTTGCTAAAAGAATCTTAAGGTACATTAAAGGAACTATTAACATGGGATTATTTTATGATGCCAATTCTACATTAATTTTACATGGCTATACTGATTCTGATCTAGGTGGAGATCCCAATGATGGGAAATCCACTTGTGACTATTGTTTCTTTGTTGGTTCAGGTGCAATTTCTTGGAAAAGTAAAAAAGAATACTCTATTTCCCTTTGCTCAACTAAAGCTGAATACAAAGGTTGTACCAATGCAACTAATGAAGCCTTATGGCTTAGAAGACTTCTTGAATATTTGGGTTAACCTCAACAAGCACCTACCCCTCTACATTGTGACAATCAAAGTGCTATTCCCTTGGCAAAGAATCTAATTTTTCATGCAAGGACCAAACATATTTCTCTTCAACATCACTTCAGCCGAGAACAAGTTGAACACAAAAAAGTTACTCTCCTATATTGTAAGGGTGAACATCAAGTGGCTGATATTTTGACAAAACTACTTTATAAAGAGAGATTTCAATTTTATTGTAAAAATTTGGGTTTACAACCCTTTGATGTAAGCTCCCCAAGTAAGATTAAGGGGGGGTGTTAGAAATATTAATCTTCCTTTGGATGTATTTAAATTGGGATATTCCAAGGATCCCTAAATATAGTTTGTCCTATTGTACACATGTGGAGGACATGTCGTTTACTTGTCCTTTAGTCCACATGTGAGGACAACTCATTTTTATAATTCCTTTATTAAGGAATTTAGTTTATCATCCTTAAGAGGATCTTGACACTTTTCACACACCTATTATGAATGTGGCATTCATAGAAATGGGAGTTACACATGCGAACATATGCAACTCCTTTCTCATCTCTGTAAAAGAGATGCTCCTCTCTCTTTCTTCTTTACACATCATTTTGATGTTATTTTATTGAGCTATTTTGCTCCACCACTCTCTCTCTCTCTCTCTTCTCTAGGAATTTGCCTTCATTTATAATACTCACAAGGGGTTTTCTTTGCTTTCTCCTTATAAATCCTTGTCTCCATTATTGAACTATCTTGGTGTATGCTCTTGGATTTTGCTTATCTCATGGTAACATTGTTTCATGCTTAACTTACTTGGATTTTTTTCTTTCCTTGCTCTATCTTATCATTTATTAAATTTTCATTATGTATCTTTAGAACATTCTTACATGGTATCAGATCCATAAAAGGATTTGTATATCCAATAGATCCAAAAGTGCAACCTATTATGGAACTATCTAAAACAAGATCTAGTCTCACCATTGTATCTAGGTGGTTGTTTCAATGAATTTTTACTATAAATTTTTCTACTTTGAAAAAAAAATCAACTTTTTTTAGGCAAAAATTTTGAATATCTAACTTGGGAGGCCCAATTTGTAATTTGGTATATTTTTTAGAAATTTTAATTTGAATATTTTTGCATTTCTCGAGTTTGGAAATTATTTGGATTTTTTGACATATTTCATTGCAAAATATTTGGAGTTGGTTTAGAGGTGCCCTCCCTTATTTTCTATTAGATTCATGTAATAGGCATTGACAAAAATGCATCGAGCATGTTGGCATTTCATACGGATGATATGTGTTTAGGTCATATTGTTGCATTGTTGTGTTTTCATTGCTAGCAACATATTTTTATTCAAACTATGAAATTAGAAATATATATGGAGTTAAAGGGTTAGATGAGTAAATTGGATAAGTTTCCAAATAATTGGTGAATAGCAAGTACCTAGGTACATTCAATTGAATCTAGAAAATGAAGATCGAATTGAGGTGTGCAAGCATAGATTTATCATTTAGATAGTTATATCTAAGTATGTGTATGACTACATAAGTTAAGGTGAAGATTTCCATGAGTTATCAAGGATTCAAGTGATGCTACTAGGAAGAACGAGAGACATGATGAATAGGTTGGTTTTATCATTGGCATTGTTATAATTTTGACTTGTTATGTTTAGGGTCAAACTTTTATAATTCAAATTTAGATTTGGCGCAATCGATGGAAAAAGTTAGTTAGATAGCCAACTTGATCTAAGGTGGTGGGAAAATATTTTACCCAACTCAAAGAAGTTATAAATGAATTATAAAATCAAGTTTTTTAATGATTGTTGAAATTGTGATGTTTAGTTTTATTGATGCAGAAATTGAATTATGATGATCAATACTAAAGTGGATCTATCAAATAGAAATTGTTATATTTAGGTCATTTCATCTTGGTTCCATCTCAAGGAAAACACTAATAGGTTTGCAGGCTAAATCCACAAGCGTTTTCACTCCTAACATGGTGGATAGGATCCCCAAATTAAATCATTTTACCATGTATCTCTTAGAAGGAGCCTGAAATCCCTTATAAGGGTGTTCTTAAAATAGGACTTTGATTTAAAAAATTGCACAAGGTACTTAATTCTCTTAACTAGTTATACCTTAAAAGGATGTTTGTAATTGCTTCTAATGCAACGGATCTCACCAATGCACTGGCAGAATATTGTGGGAATCAATCCTACACATGGTCTTCACCCTCTAACAAGGGTTTACATAGGAAAATTATTATGTCAAGAGGTCTAATCGTGTAAATCTTTTTATATGATCAGTTTATATTGTTGAAAATAATTGCTTAATTGTGTATTGTCTTTGATGTTACAAAAAATGTCATATATTTTCCAATCAGTATATGTCAAGCTCACTAAGGTGATGAAGATAGTTTCATGTGTTTCTCAAGCATTCTAATGTTTTCCAAGTTCAAAAGACAGTATCTACCAAGTTCACTCAGACGACAAAGAAAAGTTTGCAAAAGTTGAATGTCAATCGAGCTCACTTGGTTAATGAAAGAAAAGTTGGATAGAACCAATGTTAACCCAGATCACTCAGTTACCAAAGTAACTTTGTGAAGATGTAGCATTAACTAAGTTCACTTGGTTAACACAGGAAATAGGAATGATTTCTATGATAGTGTCTATCAAGTAGGGTTAGTTGACAAAGGATTTTCTTGTTTTGACATATTTTTGTTTGTTGGTTCTAGTCGATTGAGGAGATGAATATTAATTATTCTAATTTGTATTCAAGTCAACTTGATAATGTGTATGATATAAATATAAGGTCAAATTGAGGATTGAATGTGTTCAAGTGTATGGAAGTACAGAAGATGCTTAGAGGAAGTGAATAAAAAGGATAAGCAAAATATCCTTGTGGAGATGCAAAGATACATTCAATCAGAAAGGATCAAGTATACAAGCCAAAATTGAGATCTATAATTAGTAAATCAATTGCATAAAAAATGAGGTCATCTCATTGTTAGTCTCTAACCATTGTAGCGGTGATCTAAAATCTCTTAATAGAGTTGGCTTAACAACTATTTGTAAATCCTCTAACAAGGCGGCATTTCTAGATTGAATTGCCTAAAGTCCTCTAACAAGGCCACTCCTAATAGGATGATTAAATCCTCTAATAGGGTCACACCTAATAGTATGTTTTGTAACCTTTAATAGGGTTGGATTCTAGCAAGAGTCACTTTAGAAGAGTAAAAATCAGTAACTAGTTGCAATTGGTGGTTTTTTCCAAATTGGGTTTCCATGTTAAATCTTGGTGTCACTTGTGTTCATGATATCTATTTTATGTGTATGAAATTAAGTTAAGATAATATCATAAGAACTGCATGCTAGACATTTATTGAGTTACAACATATTATCAATTTAACTAAGTGCCTCTATTTTTGTCGAGCATCAATATTTTCAATAAATTTTGTGTTGACATCTAAGGGATCTGGGATTTATTTTAGTGGTAACCAATTCACCCCTCCCCTCTTAGTTAATCTTATATTTCCAACAATTGGTATCAGAGCTTCTTGATGCTTGTAGAGAAAGTTTCAAGGACGTAAGCTAAAGATCAAGATGTCTTACAGAAGAGAAATTCTTAAGTTGAACAGAGATAACTTCAAGGCATGGAAAAAACTTATGAAGTTGCACCTGACGACCATCAGTGATTCAAGTTTGAAATATCTGAAAAATGCTTACAAAACTCCTATTGGAACATTGATTGTGGAACAAATTGATGAAAAGAAAAATAATAACATCGTGATGATGATTGACATTGCATTAGCTCTTAGTTCTATGTTGAATTTGATGAGATAAAAGGATGTGCTACCACTAATGACATATGGATCAAACTGAAGGATATCTATGGAGGTGATGATAATGAGAAAAGAGCCAAGACATAAAGCTTGAGAGGTCAGTTTGATCATATGAAGATGAAAGAGGATGAAAACATTGTTAAATATGTCGAGAGAATCAAAGCTAGTTTCAGTGCTATTAAAGCCTCTGGAGGAACAATTGATGTGACAATGCTAAGAAAGGTACTCAAAACCCTTCTTTATATCTATGCAATTAGGGTGATTTCTATTTAAGAGATGAGATGTGATCCAAATAACAAGATAACTTTGGATGCTCTAGTTGGAAGATTGACTATGTTTAAACTAGATAACTATGATAATTATACTCCTAGTTCTAGCAATCTTGAGTCTGCATTTGAAGTGAAGTTATCACTAAAGAAGAAAAAATATGAAAGGTCTAAAGGAAAAAAATCTGAGAGTGAAGAGGAAGACAGTTCTAATAGTTAAGTAGGACATGATTTCCATAGCTAGTCAAATTGTGATGTGAATATCAGGATTTAACTGTGTGATTTTGAGTCAAACTCGATGACCCGTGTTTCATGAGTAGTGATTCAACATGAATCCATCTCTCATGAGAATAAATGGAACACTTAGCACTCATTGGATCTAGGTGATGCTCACAGGGGTGAAGCACCGGGACTTCCCGGGAGGTCACCCATCCTAGTACTACTCCAGCCTGAGCGCGCTTAACTATGGAGTTTCCTCCACAGTTAAACCCAAAGCTTGCAACCCCATTTGCAAAACCTTCACCAAGTGTTGTGCCTTATGAACCATTCATTAGAAAGCCCCTTAAGCTCATCAATTGATAAGTAGGACATGATTTTCACAGCTAGTCAAATTGTGATGTGAATATCAGGATTTAACTGTGTGATTTTGAGTCAAACTCGATGACCCGTGTTTCATGAGTAGTGATTCAACATGAATCCATCTCTCATGAGAATAAATGGAACACTTAGCACTCATTGGATCTAGGTGATGCTCACAGGGGTGAAGCACCAGGACTTCCCAGGAGGTCACCCATCCCAGTACTACTCCAGCCTGAGCGCGCTTAACTACGGAGTTTCCTCCACAGTTAAACCCAAAGCTTGCAACCCCATTTGCAAAACTACTAAATTTAAAACATTATATTTATATGTAATCATTATAAAATAAATGATTAGTAGGACTAACTTGTATTGCCTATTTAGATCAAGTTGTTATTATTAAATTCATCCATGGTAATTAATATTATTAATTTACATAAGTTTTTTATTAAACTAATGATAACTAAGAGTATGATCATACAATTAAAAACACACTTAATTCAAGATGAAATTCAATATTTTGAAAAGAAGTTGATAATAGAATTTAGATATAGCATATTAAATTATCTTTGATTGTGTAAGTTCTAACTAACTTGTATTGCCTATTTAGATCAAGTTGTTATTATTAAATTCATTCATGGTAGTTAATATTATTAATTTATATAGTTTTTAAATAAACTAATGATAACTAAGAGTATGATTGTACAATTAAAATACATGTCTTTGAAACTTTTAACAATTCTTTTTATCCAATTCTAAATTTTGCTCGCCAAAATTTGTGTATCTAGAAATCAGCTCTAATTTTCTTAATAAAGAGTTTTTTTTTCTCCAAATCAAAGCTTTGATCATGCAATCATGTGAAAATCATTTGTCTTTAATAACTATATTTTAATTTTCATGCACACACTTTATGCAAATTAATTAAAATAAACTTTATCAAATAATTTCTTACTCTCTTTTATTAATTTTTGAAGTTTTTTTAATATAATATTTATTAACCTAAGTAATAATAATATTTAAAGTTTATTTAAAAATGAACTCCTAAATATATTATTATTAAATTAAATAAATATTATCACACCCAAAATTAGACTATAACTTTATTTTTAAATTTCATTCTTTTATATTTTATTTTCTTCTAGTTTATTAATTAGTGCAAACACTAATTAAAGCATAGTTTATTATTTAAATTAATAATAATAATCAAAGCTCATTGTTTAAATACAATTCTAAAATAATAATTATTAAATAAATAATTATAATAAAATAATATTAAAACTTTAATATTTTAATTCTCTTTTTGTTCCACTTCTGAAATTAGACTTTTTAATTAAATATTTTAAACTAAAATACATGTTTAAATTATTAATAATTAACTAAATATCATCATATTCTTTTTATCAATTTTCTAAATTTAGACTTTTAAATTAAAGCACATATTTAATTTTTTTAATTAATTAAATATTTTCATACTTCAATATTTTCTTTTTAATCAAATAATATTTAATAATTCTCAATATTATATGATTAATCCAAATATTTTAATTAAATCCTTTACCAAATAAAAATAACATTACCAAAACTCAAAATCAAACAATATAGACAAAGATAAACTCACGGGTTTTAAAAAGGGTGGAAACTCAATTACGAGTCCTCTTTGCAAGACAATTATTTAGACTATGGTTGGAATTGAACCTAAATATTATCTCCCCATTCTTACCATTGAGTTATTGTGATAGGGCATGTTATTTAAACTATGGTTGAGATTGAACCTAAATATTATCTCCCCATTCTTACCATTGAGTTATTGTGATAGAGCATGCTCATTCTGACAATTCAGGGAAGTCGATGCCCGATACTTGCAATCCTACATAAAGACAAGCACATACATATGCATATATCTAAACTAAATAGAGAATGGTAGCGAGTGGTACATCGTGTAGATCTCGACTAGCAGGGGACTACGACTCCCTCCCTTAACCACATCAAACATGACTAATAGAAAGATAAAATAGACACATGCAAGTATGGGGTAAGTACTATAATAATTATAAGTCAAACATCAAATGCTTAGATAAATTAATGCATCACGACGAATATTAAGTGATCATCATTAAAGCATCATTAATGCACCAGTTACCATAATCATTAAACAACACATGAATCTCCATTCTTTTCTATATCATCTAAAAAATTTCCTCCATATTTGTCTATCAAATATTTTCCCTCTCTTTATGAAAAACAAATAAAATTTATATTTTAACCAAATCCAATCATGAAAAACTTAGAAACTCTAAACTACAAACATGACAACGATATGGTCGAGCAATAATTTCTTTGGCGATAACAATCGCAGATACGTACAAACTGAAAAAGTTATAAGGCGTGAAAGGCGGCAAGGTCAAAACAACATTCCAGAGTCTATTAGAGAAACATCGTGATTCTTGAGACAAGGCTCTTATTAATCCCAAGAACAAGAGAAAATCCTATACCATTTATAGTGCTGATAAAGATGGGCTTTGCTAAATATATAATATCACACTAAATTATACAACCTGCAAAGACATCACTTTGCTTTAAAATTCACTACTAAATATAGCCACTTGATCGATAAACTTCGGAAGAATAAAAATCCTCAGGTTTTAAGCACAAATTTGTTTCATTGCTGTAAGCATTCCTTTGTGGCGTTGAGCAGGCGGGAGTTCTCCAATGGCGATCATCAAATGCACACGTTCTGTTACATCTGCCACTTCCTTTTTCTTTTTCTCGTCTATCAAAGCTTTCCACTGCAAAAATAAAAAATATTCAAGCAAGCTTGCCATCAAATAAAATTCCAATTTTTTGTGGAAGATTAATACAATATTTTTTGTGAATGTTAAACTTAATACCATTTCCGCTCTTGCATTGGCATCTCCAATGGCCTTCTCTTTCTGCTCGCTAGCATCAGATTTTACTTTATGAGATTCCTGACGCGCTTCTGATAAAATCTTGTCAGCTTTAACCTGCAACAGATCATATTAGGGCTAATGTCAAATTAGGGTTTCTGGTTTTCTAACAAAAGTTGATTGTTTTTTTTCCCCTTTTGTAGATGGAGAGGATTTCGAAAAACGAAACGAAACACAGTGACATTGTATAGCTGTTTGTCTACTACTGGTGAGAATCTTATCGCTGTTCATTTATTATTGGGAAACTGATAGAAGA
This sequence comes from Cupressus sempervirens, assembly GCA_028749045.1. Lineage (NCBI taxonomy): Eukaryota > Viridiplantae > Streptophyta > Pinopsida > Cupressales > Cupressaceae > Cupressus > Cupressus sempervirens. Next base: position 676,019,604 of record CM053785.1, read on the forward strand.
TGACTGGACACAAGCGGTAAGGATACCTGTCACATTGAAGGTAGCTAAGTATGACAAATGGCAGTCATCCAAGAATACTTAATAATTGTGAAGAAGTTACCTGAGCGTCGTGAAGAAGTTGCTCAGCTCGCAGCTCTTCCCTCTTTTGAGTTTCCAGCGCCTTGGCTTCTTCATGCATTCTCTGCCTTTCCGCCTTTGCCTGCAAACAATACATCACATCAATATTTCATACGAAGAAAATAAAAACTAGTGAAAGTGAGCGAAACGCCTTCAGAAATAACTATTTGTGTGAGATCTGTTATCGGCTAAAAATTTATGCTTTGTTGTTGTTGGAGGTAAGAGGTCTCAAGTTCGAGTCGTATTAAGGAGAATAAGTCACAGAGATATTTTGCTTTGTATTTCTTGGAGGTACGAGGTCCCAGGTTCGAGTCACATTAAGGAGGAGATAAATGAAATACCTGAAGCTTTTTAGCTTTAGCTTCAAGCTTTCTGATTTTGGATTCAAAGTAAGCTTGCGCCTTAGCTTCAACCCTTCCTTGATGTGCTTCAGCCACAGCTTTAGCTTTACGACTCAAAGCAAGCCTACTAACTGGTGACATAGCTGCACTTGGCGAAGGAGGATCACTAATTATTTCTCCATTGAAACTATCTTTGACCTTGTTGCCTTCTAGAGTCATGGAAAGCTCCTTGGCCATTTCCTTTTTACTAAGCTTGTTCATCTCTCAACAGTCTCTGAAGTTGAAATTACCGAATCTTGAAATCGCTGTGAATGAATTAAGCGACTCTAAAATGCAAATGTGTTCCATTTTTCGGTGAAGGTGAAATTTTATATGTTGAATTGAAGCGGTGCATGGGAGGAGTAGAAGATTCAAGATCCTGATTTTATGTCGGTTAACGATGTAGAATACTTACTGTGCACGCATCGCAGTGCACAGCTGGAAATGTTTATGTAACATGTTTGCTCTTGCTGGAAATGAATTGTTTTTAAGAAAAAAAATCGGTCGAATTCAAGTGAAACGAGATCAGATCTTCCAAGAAGAGATAAAGAGCGAAAGAAGCGAAAGAGAAGTTTTTAGGGATACCTTCAGAATTCAAGACGCCGCCTTTAGGGTCTTGCTGACTATGCTAATTCTTGAAAAGAACACACAGAGCTGCAAATGCTCAGGAGCTTTTAAGCAGCGTCCTCTAGGATTTCTTCGATCTCGTGGGGAGGTCCATTTTTATAAACAGATAGGGTGGCATGAATTTATTCAAAAACTGAAAAAACTAGTTTTCTTTTGATTGCCTTAATCGAGGTTTCAAATATAAAGATACGATTACCCGGGGGCCGAAGGTTTTCTTTAAGAACATTTGAGGGATCCTTTAATATGTTTTCTAATTTAGATCTATCAAAAAGTTGATAACCAAATAGATGCAAGGTAGTTCAACAAACCTTACCTTCCAATGCTTAAATGGACTATTTAAATAGTTTGAGTTAGAAGAATAAAAATTTTTGCTATCTTCAACGAGGAAATGATAAGATAGTGACTCCAAGTACCTTTGACTTTATATGAAAATGGTCAATATAAGGGATATGTTTGAATTGGAAGTTGTTAACAAGTCTTGTATGATCACACATTAGGTCTAGATTGTTGAACTCATTCAAAGGTGTAGAAGTATAGTGATTTGTCTTGTGGGATTTGGTAACAAGTTAGGGTTGGGTGTTATGAAAGAAAGGTATTTAAGTGATTAGTTACTCATGGAGTTCCCGGATAACTCTTGAAGTGTTTGTGAGGAAAGTTTTAAAGGGATGATTGAGGAGTTTTGTTTGGTAGTTGTCTTTAAGAGTTGATCAGGGATGATGTTGTGGGAGAGTTATCTAATTTAATAAGGAGATGTTTAAATGCTTTCATATGAGGTGTAGAGGTTGTGGTGAGAATGTAGGAGATTGGGGTGAAGGGTGTAAAGGTGCATTGAAGGTCATTTGTAATTCCTTTTGGGGTTAGATATGAAGAGTGTTTGTGTTGAGCCTTAGAGAGTCTTTTGAAAGAAATGGAAATTTTTTCAAGTTGAGAGAGCCTTTAATATTATTAGATGCCTCAAATCCATGATAAATAACATTGAAAGTATTTCTAGGTTAGTAAGTACCCTTGAGATTTGTGTGGTTATAAAATGCTCCACAGTACAAAGGAGGTTGGATTGTAGTGTAAACATAGGTAGAAGCTAATTGAATATAGTGGCAATTAAGAAGAGATTAGTAGGTGAAGAACATATATAAAAAGTGGTGAGTTGGTGTTATCAAATTGTAAATGGCCTTTCTATTCACCATCTATTTAATGCATGATGTTGGAATGCAAGGACTTTCTATTTTTACAAATCCAAATCAATGATACCAATATCTAAGTTTCTAAGTGGCTATTTGTTTATTTTTAGTCAATTTATTTTATTGGATTTTGTTGTGTAACACAATTAAGACTATATGAAATTAGCAGCCTCTGTAAAATATTTATGAAAGGGAAAATATTCAAGTGTAATGTAAATTTTGGGGGTGTGATAAGTAGAAATATTTTTCATTGGTTAAATTTTAATATTTATAGTACAATTGACAATTGGAAAAAAAAAAGATTGTGATAGATGATATCTGAAATGGATTTTCTTTTCACTATTCAAACCCTTATTGGCTTTGCTCCTACTTTTCCATCTACTATTTTTGGTTCATTACTAGTTGTTGGATTGTTAGCTCTTGGATCACCTCCCTATAGTTTGCATCATTTTATTGATTTTCTATTGGCATTTGTTATTGGTTGTAATTGGTGATCATTGCTAAATTTTTATTATCTTCTATTTTCTATTAGTTAACAACTAATCCCTTGTTGTGATAGATTTTCCACCTTTAGGAATCACCTTATTATTGGTGAAAACTCACATTATTTCGTCAACTTATTTATCCTTTTCTATGGCATTTGGATAGGGACATAAAAAATTGTTCTTTTTCTCCTATCCATCCATCTCCTAGGCACAAAACCTTGTGTTCTTATTGTTTGGCCCTTACAATTATATGTAGGAAAAAGGTGTTGTATAATTAAGAATACTTTTCCAAGTCTACCCTTATTTGCAGGTGCAATGGTTTATATCCTTCCCTTCCATATTTTCATAAATGATCTTTGGATTTTTGGAGGTCCATTATTGATAATAGGATTGAGATAACTTCTAAGGGTTTTTTGGATTCTTTTCAAACCAAGTATAGAGCTCATGCCTTTAGAAAATAAAAGAAATAACTTTCTATGCCACGGTTTCCTTCCTTCAACACTCTTACTAAATCTATCAATATTGTCCCTAATTTGGTTAGGATTCCTTAATTTCTACTCTAACTTTGGACTAGTTTTATTTCTTTGACTCTATTAGTAATAGTATTAGAATTTTTTTTGGATGATGATTTTTCTTATTTATGAGCATCCCAAATTTTCTTATATTATTGTGGCTATTGACATCTCACAAGATCTCCCTGGAGAAGTAATCTTGATGGTTGGAAGTAAAATTTTCTCTCAAGTTCTTGATTATGATGGTCTTCCTTTTTTTTCTATAGGATTTTTATTTCTACATGCTATATGGAAACAAATTATCAAAAATCACATGATTATCATGTTACTTAGTGGATAAATGCACCATGTGAGCATATTACTATGGCCAGTATTAATGAAAACCCTATTGATAAAAATTTGAGTTCATAATCTTCATGAATGAATTTAGCCTTCAATCTACAAACTATAGGTTTCCATCTACTAATCTTAGGCTCGTCATTATATTTTCTATCATTCTATAATTATCTACACCACAAGGAAACATGACCTTTCAATTTAGTTTTTGCTAATCTAACTCTCTATGTATAAGGGATATTTATTGCAATTCACATAGAAGACTTGTATAATCAAGGATAAAGATGGTTAGTTTATTGGTATAGGTACAAGGACATGAGGTAATCGACCTTTCAATTCAATCCTACTGAGATGACATGTTTAGTTGCCAAAGTTGATGATAATTATTACACATGTAATTGGAGATTTTCCTAGTATCGTGAAATTGTCTAACATGGTTTGTAAGGAATGTGTGATGGCTAAACAGAAGAATAGATCAATCCAATAAAGATGTTTAATACTTTAGTAAAGTTGGAGTTGTACATAGAGATTTAAGTGGTCCTAGGAGAACTAGAGAATCTATGGAGAAAGGTACATTGTGTTTTTTATTAATGATTTTACAAGGATGACATGAGTAGCATTTCTTGAAGAAAATTATGAAGCTTTTGAGAAGTTCAATTTATTCAAGAATAGAGTAGAGAATGAATTGAGATTGAAGATAACGTGTTTAAGATTGGATAGAGAAGGGGAATTCCTTTAAAATGAAATTAACATCTATTATGAGGGTAATACAATCAAGAGATAACTTGCATCCCTTAAAACACCACAGTAGAATGGAACAACAAAAATTACACATAGATCAGTTAGCGAGGTAGCTAGAGCAATGATGTTTGGGAATAATGTGTCCAACATTCCCCTTTAGGATTCATGGCATTGATTAACCACTCAACTTGTAGTACATAGGAGGTAGTTAAGCCCTTGTCATGAATCTCGAGGGGAGTGTTGAACAAATTTATAACAATCTCCCCCTCAGTGTTACTCGAGGGTCTGAGGATTCTAACTTATGGCCAAATTTTGATACCATTGTTAGAATGCAGTTGTCATTACACCAAAAGACTGATCTATCAATGCCTGATACAACCGTTCAACTTGTAGTACATAGGAGGCGGTTAAGCCCTTGCCATGAATCTCGAGGGGTGAGCTGATTTTTTTTCTAACGAGTAGTTCTATTAGGCATTGAAAGTTCAATTTTTGGAACAACAAAAACTTTAACTTGTAAAAAGTGGTAATAGAGCTTGGTCATAGGTTTAAATATCCTATGATAACACTAAGGGGCAATTGTTGGACTAATTGCCAATGTTCCCCTTCATGACTTTTGACATGGCTTAACTACCTCATATGTTCTATAAGTCTAGTAGTTGTATTGAGCATTTAAAGGTCGATCTTTTGGTGCAAATAAAACCATAGCTTGTTAGATTTGCTCATTTTTTTCTCTTATTTTCTAACTCCAAAATCCTTGTAGTCATTTTGAGGCTTAAAAACCCTAAGGTAAGGGTCAAGGTCATCCCTCACCCTTAATTTATGGATAAAATTTTCCCTTAACCTTGGTAAGGATGATGTCATTCTATACCTAGAGTATTTTCCCTTAGATCTTTGGCCAATTTTGAGTTTTCCAAAAGTTTCTGCTACCTAGTGCAATTGGCCCTCTCAATTTTGATTTTGAAATAACTATAAAATGAGGAAAAATAATTTAATTTGGACATCCATTAAAATATAAGGAAATATATCCTTTTATGTAAGTTATTATTTCATCATTATTATGCACATTCAATGACAACATCCAATCAAATCATCATTCATTCAAGAAAGCTTTCAATGTGCTTTTAAGGATTTAAAGACAAGAAAGAAAGGATTTATTAAAGGCCCTCATTTTTGTATCATCAATCTTGAACTTTATTCCCAAGGTGTAGCTTCTTTCTTCATTGTATATAGTGGAGTTTTCCATTAAGGAATGGGATCCACATTCATATATTCACACAAGCATTGAATTGTTCAACCCTTCATGAATTCAAAAGAGTACCTACATTCACGGGTCTCTACTTTGGTAGTCTTAGATATATTATATTTTTTCACATTACAAACATCCACATACAAGAATCATACATCATTATGGATAGATTATCTAGATCCATCCATAGGGATTTGACAAGTGATGTGAGTATTTATAATTTTATTTATTTTACATTCTTTTTAATTTAAAGGTTGATTCCTAAATAGGAGCTTAACCAAGAAATACCAATCCCCCAAAATAAATACTATTTTTCTTTTGTGCAAGTCTAAATCTACAATATTTTGGAGCATAGAATTTGCATCTCAAAATTAGGATTTTAGATCTGGTGGAGCTTCATATGTTAGAAAGAAAGTCCACCAAGATAACTGAGAGGGGGCGATGAATCAATTATCCAACTATTAATAAAATAAATGGCCTTATTAATCCTCAAGAATTCAACCAATATAATCAGCAACCATAAGAAGATACTCATACACAATAACACGACATTTGTTAACTAGGGAAATCCTTGATTAGAGGAAAAACCCTAATGGGGATGGTACCCACAAAATGATTTACTAATATAAAAGTTCCTTGTTAGAGGATGGACTCCGTTCGGAGTCAATGAAATACATTTAGTACACGGATGAATGCACAAAGTTAGGTTGCAATTCTACAGAAGTCAAATCCGTGAAATGAGACCTCTTAGAAATGGGTACAATTTTTAAAAATGGGCACCCATTTTGGCTCAGGTACCCAACCCTAAATTTAAAAAATGGGCACCCATTTTTTTTAAATCAAGTACCCATTTTTTAAGAGTAAAAAATGGGTACCTATTTCTTAAAAGGGGATTTTACATGTCACTTTTAGTTTTTGAAAATGGGTACCCATTTTTTGAAATTCAAATAACGGGTGTCCATTTTTTACAACATGAGGCAGAATTTTTTTTTCCTACCTTAGATTTTGGTTTGTGATAGGCTTGGTGAGACCAAGCCTATGCTTTGGCCTCTCAAAATTTGGCTAAGGCATTGAGCTAAAAAATTCATGCCTTGCCATAATTTTTAGAGAGTCTTCTTGATCAATTTTTTTTACAAAACAAAAATCCATTAGAGCTCTCACTGTCCTGATTTTAGAAATATAAATTTTATAGTTTTATGATTTTATTTACTATTTTTGTATTATTTTTTAATCAAAGGTGGTACCTAAATGTAAAATAGCAATGTTCACTAAAACTTTAATAACTTTTTTATTTTATACATTTTCTTGGATTAATTTATATGTCATCAATCTACATTCAATTTTTTTGAAGTTGAAAAAAAATTGAAAAAAGTGAAATTTTGATCAAGTTATGGTGTCCGTACACGAGAGGTTTTAAAATTTACGTTTATAGTCAATTAAAAATTAATTAAAAAAATATTCATTAAAAAATTGAAGAAAAATATTCTCATCAATCTTTGGTGTGCCAAGTAAATTCGCGAAAAAGGATTTGCAAAAATTCATTTAGTTGTGTCAAATTATGGTGGCTGTACACAAGCATGGTATGGTCTTGAAACGAGCATTTTGAAAAAGTGGTTTTTAAAGATCCATAACAAAAAAATCTATCATATCGGTATACAATTAAATTACATATTCAAAAAGAAGATCTCAGACACTACGATTTTTATTTCTGAAGTTTTTTGTATTCTTAATCTCTAAATGGGTCAAATTTTGGCATCAATTGACAAAATATTTCAAAAACGAAAAAAACACTTCGAATTTTTGGCCAAAAGTGAGACCCAACTTCTTGCACTGACCCACATATCAATTCCTATTAGGAGACTTTGAATCCCTATTAGGGGTTGTAGAAGGTAGATGGACCCACTATCCAAACAACTTCAAGGTAAGACCACTAAACTCACTGTCCAACTAATCTCTCTATTATTCCTTGCAGATTAATAGAAATGTATATCTCCTTTTTTGTCCTCTTACTAGACCAAACCTCTTTTGATCTTGATACTAGGGTGAACCCATAATAATGGGTTCCATTTTTGTGCTACGAAGGAAATCACAAAATGTTGCAAAATCTACATATCCAATTTAACGTATGTTCGGGCAAACATACTAACTGTGTTCACGTGAACATAAAATAATTGCATGTTTGTGCGAACATATTATGTTTATATAAGGGATGTTTGAGGGAACATCCCTCATTAATATGCTCACCTAAATGTATTTTTACGGCGACTTTGCGTTGAAAACCCCTTTTTCCCCATTTTCATGTTCATTTTTATGGCAAGGTGTATTAGATTTGGACATTGGAGTGAACCTGTCAAATTGGTAAGCAAGCCGCATCACTTTGCATCATTCTCCTCCAGTTACTTTAATATTTTTATTCTTTATTTATGTTAGTTATTTTTATTAATTTAATGTTTATAATTTTTTTGGTATTTGTTAGTTATATATGAGTGTTATTAGAAATTATTAAAAAATTAGTATAGAATTTTAGAAAAATATTAATTTAGCATTAGAAAATAAATTTAGAAAAAAATTAATGTTAAATAAAATAAATATTAGAAAAAAATAGAAAAATAATAGTTTAGAATATTAGAAAAACATTAGAAAATATTTTTTTAAATGTTAATCTAAAATATCAGAAAAATATTAGAAAAAACATTACATTTATATTAGGAAAAATTAGAAAATATTTTTAAAAACATTAGTCTAGAAAATATTAGAAAAATATTACAAAATATTTAAAAACAATAGTGTACTAGTAACATAGAATATTAGAAAAAAAATTAGAAAAATATTAGTTTTATTAGAAAACCATTAGTTTGATTAAAAAAAAATTTAGAAAAATATTAATTTTATTATAAAAACATTAGAAACAAATTACATTTAAATATTTAAAAAATATTAGAAAATATTAGAAAAATATTAGAAAATATTAGAAAAATATTAGTAAATATTAATAAAAATATTAGTCTTGAAAATTAGAAAATATTAGAAAACCATTATAAAGTATTAAAAAAGCAATAGTGTAATTTTATTAGAAAAACATTACATGAAATATTAAAAAATGTTAATCTACAATATTAGAAAAATAAATTAGTATAATATTAGGAAATATTAGTATAATTTAACATTAAAAAAAAAAAATTAGTATATAACATTAGGAAATATTAGAAAAAACATTACAAAATATTATAAAAATATTATAAAATTTTTGAAAATTTTTTACAAAAATATTAGAAAGGACATTAAAAAAAATATTAGAAAAATAAATTTAGAAAAAATTTAAAAAACAAATTAGTGTAGAAAATTAGAAAATATTAGAACTCTATCTCCAACCCTTTAACACTAACCATAACCCTAACCATAACTCAAACTCTAACCTAACTTGAAAACTCTTTAACCCTAATCTAACCCTAGAGTTTTGTAACTTAGACGGGCTAATGTAACCCTAAAATTGTAACCCTAATCTAATCCTAACTAAAAATTGAAACCCTTATATCTAACTCAAACCCTAATCTAACTGAAAATCTTAATCTAATTGTAAGTCTATAAATCAAACCCTAACCAAAACCTAATCTAATTCAAACCCTAATCTAAATGAAACCCTAGAATTAAACTCAAACCCTAATCTAATTGTAACCCTAGAAATCAAACCCTAACCAAACCTCAAACCCTAATCTAATTCAAACACTAATCTAAATGAAATCCTAGAATCAAACCCTAATCTAACACAAACCCTAGAGTCTAATCGTAACCCTAACCAAATCCTAATTTGAATCAAACCCTAATCATACCCTAATCTTTAACTCAAACACTAATATAGAAATCAAACCGCAATCAAACCCTAATATAATCCTAACTGAAAACTCAAACCCTAATCTTTAAATCAAACCCTAACCAAACCCTAATCTAACTCAAACCCTAATATAAATCAGACCCTTTAAATCAAATCCTAACTCAAACCTTAAGTAATGTACAACCATAACCCTAACCAAACCCCTTAATCTAAAACTCAAACCCTAATCTAAATCATTTGAACCCTAATCAAACCCTAATCTAATTATAACCCTAATCTAACTAGATAACCCTAACCTAACCCTAATCATAACTAAAACCCTAATTTTTAAACCCTAACTTGAATTGAAACTCTAATCCAACTCAAACCCTAATATAAGATTCCTAACTTCAAACTCAAACCCTAATATAATCCTAATTGAAAATTGAAACCCTAGAATCTAACTCAAACTCTAATGTAATCCTAGAACTCAAAACTCAAAACCTAATCTAATTCAAACCCTAATTTAAATGAAATCATAATTAAATCCCAATCTAACACAAACCCTATTCTAACTGCAACCAGTTAAATCAAACCCTAACCAAACCCTAATCTATTTATGAAACCCTAATCATACCCTAATCTTTAACTCAAACCCTAATCTTCATCAAATCATAATCAAACCCTTTATCTAATCCTAACTAAAAAATCAAACCCTTATATAACTCAATCCCTAATCTTTAAATCAGACACTAATCACGAACCCTAATCTAATTGTAACCCTAGAAATCAAACCCTAACCAAACTAGGTAATCTAACTCAGATCCTAATCTAAATCAAACCTAAGCTAACTAAAACCCTAACTCAAACCTTAAGTAATGTACAACCGTAACCCTAACCAAACCCTTTAATCTAGAATTCAAACCCTAATCTAAATCATTTGAACCTTAATCAAACCCTAAATCTTTAACTCAAATCCTAATCTAATTGTAACCCTAACCTAACCCTAGAATCGTAACTAAAACCCTAATCTAAGCCTTTAGAACTCAAATTGAAACCCTAATCTAACTCAAACCCTAATATAATCTTAACTTCAAACTAAAACCCTAATCTAATTGAAACCCTAATATAATCATAACTAAAAATTAAAACCTTAGAATCTAACTCAAACTCTAATGCAATCCTAGAATTGAAAACTCAAAACCTAATATAATTCAAACCCTAATTTAAATGAAATCCTAATCAAACCCTAATCTAGCACAAACCCTAATCTAACCATAAGGTCCTATAAATAAAACCCTAACCAAACCCTAATCTATTTATCAAACCCTAATCATACCCTAATCTCTAACTCAAACCCTAATCTAAATCAAACTGTAATCAAACCCTTAATCTAATCCTAGCTGAAAATTCAAACCCTAATCTAATCCTAACTGAAAACTCAAACCCTAACTCTAACTCTAACTCTAACTCTCATGTATGATCATATAATTATTGATGTGTTATAGATTATCTAGATATGATGTATATAATTACATATTCTTTAAATAAAAATTGGTGCACTAGACTAGACACATGTACATATACATTACATGTGTATTTACAATATATATTAGCTCCATCATTGTAGATATGACATCACATGATCAGCTTGCTCACCATCCTGAGGGCATTGATGAGGCTCCTGTTGTGACTCCTATTGTGGCTCATGTTGTAGCTCCTGATGCAATTCCTATTGTGGCTCCCAATGTAGTTCTTGCTACAGCTCCTAGTATAGTTTGTCATGTTGTTCATAGTGGGGTTCTTGTTGTATCTCCTAGTGTGGTTCCTAGTGCGGTTCTTGGTGCAGGTCTTGGTGTGGCTCTGGTGTAGCTCCTATTAGAGGTCTTGTTGTGGCTCCTGCTAGAGGTCTTGCTACTACTCCCACTATGCCACCTCCATGCATTGATATTGATGCATTATTTGAATTTGCATAGCAGGAGGTGCAGAGCTCAGAGCAATCTATATTGTCCTTAATGATGGTTTATATAGAGATATATGTCCAACTATATGTAGGAGTTTACAAGATCTCATTGCTAGATTTAGAGCTCATCATTCATTTACCCTTGATGTATTAGCTGCCATATCTAAGGAGCTTAGAGCTGAGATTTCACGAGATGCATCTTTGACGATGTCAAGAGGGTAGCCCACAAAGACATCATCAAACAAGATTTGTTTCCATCCTATGAGGATACATAGGGCAGGGTGAGAGGCTATTGAGTGACATGGTGCAAAGATCCTATTATCCCCAGTATGATCTATCGACATTTTTTAGCCACACATGGTCATTATCCTAATAAACATCATATACCTCTTTATTTTGCATAGCAATTGTATGGTGAGTTCCACATGGGGCTCAACGTCAACTACCTAGACATTCTAGATTATTATGGATAGGGGCATGGTCTGATTGCATATTGTGACTAGTATCATAGTGCACAATGCTAGCCACCCGAAGATGTGAGTCAATTCGTTAGATAGAGACTTCCACTAGTGACTCCATCACTAGCACCTATTGCAGATAGAGTTGTCATTACTTCCCAAAGGGGAGCAATTGACAGTGTTGGACACATTGTATCTGCAGCTACTAGTGTCACATTTGATTCTCTTGGTCACTATATTCACACTCGATGGAGTCATCCAAGTCGACCATCTTCAAAGGCATCCAATAGAACTTTAGGCACCTTCATTGATGAGGCATATAGAGCTGCTAGAGTACCAGTACCAGGCAATGTTCGTGCTCTTTCAGGATAGCACACACATATGGATTTAGCATTGTATTTTTTGGAGGATATGTTTTAGAGTATTGGTTATATTTCTAATACATAGGGGATACCAATTGACTTGGTGATAACACCATTAGACACAATCAAAGCCCCATAGTTCCATAGGCACAAACCACACTAGTGACAATTGCCACATAGCATGGCTCACAACATTATGCACCAAGCTTACGATACTCTACAAATGACTTGAGCATACGAGTTGGAGATGTCAAGATCACAGCTGAGGGCCTTGATGATTTTGGTGAGCAGTTACGGGGGCTATCTAATATTGATACTAGTCTGAGCATGGGATTTTCATCTTACATGCACATGTTATTCTGACCTAGCACTGATTCTACACCATTACCTAGCCACTTACACACTCCACTTCACTCATCATTACTAGTAGTTGGAGATTATGGCATTGAGGGTGGTTCATTAGGTGTTGGAGTTTTAGGAGATGACTTTGTTGTATTATGATAGGATGTTGACAGTAGAGGCGCATCGATAGATGATACGATGGAGTGTGATGATCATCCTCCACCTCCTGAGACCCAGGTATGTATATATATATATATATATATATATATATATATATATATATATATATATATATATATATATATATATATATAATATTTTGAAATTTAAATATATGAAATTTAAAAATTTTGTTCACATAGATATTTAATTTAAGTTATAATAAATCATGTAGACACATGTTGTCAAGCACATGATTACATCTAGTGTTGGGTCAGGGTATGTACGTCAGAGAGATGATTCTATTAAGACACCCAGTAGTGCTCAATTACAAGTTTTAAATAGTTTATAAAGCTATATATGTTTCAAACTAGATATGCACTCATATAATTCTTGTACACACACGTGTTTAGATAGTTCTAATGTATGTATATTTGTAGGGCTCAATTGATGTGCCTCAGCCACAAGATGTACAGGAGACTCAATCAGAGGGTCATTATGTTCATATGTGTCTTGAGGGTCCCTCTAGTAGTAGTAAATTATATATATATATATATATATATATATATATATCTTGATGCATTTATATATTGGAGACTTTGTATATTCTAGAGACTTACATACACGTGTATTTTAGTACCTCGATGACATGTACATTTCACTATTTATTTGACTATTTAGTACTTCAGTAGTTGGATGGTCACATGTATATGACCTTTATAATTGCTACATACATGTTTATTTGAGACTTACAGTTTGCATATGTATGCATTTCAGTAGAGATATTAGATGTAGATGTTTATTCTTGATACGTATGTATGTATGTGTATTTTTTTGTATTTTAGTAGAAAATTCTTCATGAATTAGATTATAGATTTTAAACTTTAGATTTTTTGTGATCATTATAAAATAATCAAATTAACTTCTTTTTACCTACTTCAATAGTTAAATATTCAAAGAAGTTCCAAATTGATCTATGAACCTAATTTATAATTTTGAAAAAATATAATAATTTATAGGGTGATTGAATTGAATTAATATAAGTTCTTAAAACTACTAAATTAACCCAAATGATTTAGATTAAAAATTTAAAACATTATATTTATTTGTAATCATTATAAAATAAATAATTAGTAGGACTAACTTATATTGCCTATTTAGATCAAGATATTGTTAATGAATTCATCCATGGTAATTAATATTATTAATTTATATAGGTTTTTATTAAACTAATGATAACTAAGAGTATGATCATACAATTAAAAACACACTTAATTCAAGATGAAATTCAATAGTTTGAAAAGAAGTTGATAATAGAATTTAGATATAGCATATTAAATTATCTTTGATACATATCTATCCGTAAATGATTATGTAAGTTCCAACTAACTTGTATTACCTATTTAGATCAAGTTGTTATTATTAAATTTATTCATGGTAGTTAATATTATTAATTTATATAGTTTTTAAATAAACTAATGATAACTAAGAGTATGATTGTACAATTAAAAACACATTTAATTGAAGATGAAATTCAATAGTTTGAAAAGAAGTTGATAAAAGAATTTACATATCATATTAAATTATCTTTGATACATAACTATCTAATGATTACAAGTGTATGTTCCAACTAAGTTGTATTGCCTATCTAGATCGAGTTGTTATTATTAAATTCATCCATGGTAATAAATACTAGCTTATATATATTTCATATAAATAAAATAAGCCAAGAGATATCCTCGTTGAGGCATCTATTTTCATAATCCCATTATTTTCATCACTAAGAGTATGATTGTACAATTAAAAACACATTTAATTCAAGATGAAATTCAATAGTTTGAAAAGAAGTTGATAAAAGAATTTACATATCATATTAAATTATCTTTGATACATAACTATCTAATGATTACAAGTGTATGTTCCAACTAAGTTGTATTGCCTATCTAGATCGAGTTGTTATTATTAAATTCATCCATGGTAATAAATACTAGCTTATATATATTTCATATAAATAAAATAAGCCAAGAGATATCCTCGTTGAGGCATCTATTTTCATAATCCCATTATTTTCATCATTGCATATTTATGTGAGCTTAAGAGGTGTGAGGAAATGATGACTCTTGATCTGCCTAATTTTTATTTCCATTTCCTCTCTGCAATTTTCATGATTTAAATTATAATTATATTTAGTCTATTTCTATTTTATTTTTTTGAAATGTAAATGAACGTTAAATTTTTTTTAAAATGAAAAATGTCTACATTGAAGATTGTTGCCACTGTAGAAAGCCTCTCAGCTCAATTATTAAAATGTATACATCTAAAACACATTAATAGACTAATAAACTAAGAGTTATGACCCTTCAATAAACTAAAATTTATATATAGTTCTTTAATAAGCTAATGATAACATAATCTTTAGTTTACGGTGGTAATTAATATTATTAAAATGACACATTAATAAATTCTAATTATTCATAACTAGGACTAAAGATACATATTTATTTTATGTGGATAAAAATACGCTAGTAGGTAATCCAATACACTATTTTAAAAAACTTTTACAGAATATAATATTCTTAATAACCTTCATTCATGGTAATTAATATTATTAAAATGTATACATTTAAACGTCCTGAAATTTGATATATGAAGGCAAACAACTTTAGATTAATTCAAATTATTATAAAATAAATCTCAAAGGTCAAGTCAACCATGATGTACACTTATAACATGTAATAACTTCTCATGATCTTCACTATCTAGTCTCCAATTGCGACGCACATGCTTAAATTTCACTAGATGTGGACAAAGCCTAGTAGCAATGACTAGGTGGTTGTATTGTAAAACCTTGTTGTCAGGTTGATAATCGACAAAGTGTATTCCATGTTGGATTATTTTGTCTTGCTTCAAATATGTTCCCTATATTACAACAGAACCTATGCCACAAATTTAAATATTTTTAAAATGGATAGATATAAATTTACCTAAATATATATAAATTCATATATGTACATGCACACATGTATTATAATACCTATCAGGAACAACATTTCATCACTTTCTTTAGGATCATATAATTTTTTCCTTTCTACAGTACATTACAGTCAATAATAATTGACACCTTCATGATTTTCAAGCTCAACAATCACTACAAAGATATCTCATGCATAACAAGTATACATACATGTGTACAATATATATAAGATAGTTCATTGATAATAAAATAACAATTTGAGATTAACTGACAAGTTGAGATTAATTTTTATGATACTTACCCACTTTTACCAATTTAGAGATATGATTATAATCATCAAAAATCAATGGAATATCATCAAAATTTTCATCATTTTGATCAAATGTATTGGTAACATCAAGTGGTACCAAAATCCATGCACCTGTATATCCATGTGTTTGATTGATGCATTCTTGATAGTCTTCATGAATGCAACTATCACAAAAACATGAGTATTCTCTTGTCTTTAATGCCCAATTGTGATTATCTGTACTCATGACTGAATGTAAGGAACGTGTCTTTTCTATCCTCTTGCAACCATGTATATTTTTTCTATTAACACTTGAAAGTTCATTACATTGAAAATATGGATTGTAAATTAAATTTGAACTTCAACAAATTGAAATATAAAACTTAAAAATAAAATTTTAAAACTTAATTGCATAAAATTTAAACAAATGTACACATCCATACCTATTATCTCCCAAAAGATGCTATATGGTACATGTCTACTCATTATTGATGATGTCCTGACCTAGTCTGATGCAAAATGTGTCTTACACCATTCAATAACAGCATGTGCATCATTTATATGAACTCCCTAATAATTCATTTGATACTTTTGCAGAGCACGTTTGATGCAAGCTCTAACACCATCATGTTCACATTTTCCATGCCCACTCTCAAAGAAATTCCATATGTGTTTTATGTTCTCATTGCAATGATATCTACATAATGCATAAAATGGTCTAGATGATTTGAACTGTGTGACACATCCATTAGACCAAACATAATGTTTATCAACATTTATGTCTCTTTCTTTCAAATAAGAAAAGAACATATTGAAGCAATGTTCTACATAGTGAGTGTCATATTCTTTATCATCACTTATATAAAAGTGATATTCCATTTTAATGACCCATGCTTCAACTATACTCTAAACACCATCCAAATCTAACTGTACATGTCTATAACAAACATGTACCATAATAGTGGCCTACTTAAAAAAGAAATAATCTGATTGAATTTCTTTTTGATGAAAAAAGGAATACTTCTTTGAAAAATCAATGACTGATACAATTGTTCCAAGTGGGAAATTATCTCTCAAAGTTAGAAACTGTTGTGCTTGCCACTTTTCAAAAAATACATGACAAATATAAGGTTGAATCAAATTCTTAAATTTTTCCATAAATGTTACAACAGGTAACTCCTCTTCAACATATTCCAACTTTTTGCCTCTTTCCCCAATTTTCTTTCATTCTTCACATACTTGTAACTTTTGGAATTCAATTTTTTTGTTACATCAGTATTTTCAATTTCCAAAAGAAATAG
Organism: Cupressus sempervirens; assembly: GCA_028749045.1. NCBI lineage: Eukaryota > Viridiplantae > Streptophyta > Pinopsida > Cupressales > Cupressaceae > Cupressus > Cupressus sempervirens. The sequence goes on from CM053785.1 coordinate 676,036,885, forward strand.
AGCCAGTTCACCACATGTTTCACATAATCCTTTGATGCAATTTATTTGACCAGCTGGATCATCTATTTTGTCACATAGAATGGATGGTATAAACTCACTTCTCCTACTAGGAGGAGTAGCATGAAAACCATATGTTTCTTCTACAAACTTTCAAAATACCTAATAGTGGAGATCAAACTCGATATGATGATGACAACAACATGTTTCAAACACTTTGTTTGACCTCAGAAAGTATGGCTTCAATTTTTCAAACAACATTTGTTCAATTTTTACATTAGGATGTTCACTACAAAACCACACATATAACTCATGTTGTGTTGTGTCCAACCAATGCTTTGTATGATGTTCATATTGACTAGATGCAATCCTATGCCTGATAATATCTCTACCATTTGATGAAGGATGAGTGTGATCAATCCAAAACGATATGACTAAATGTTTGAATCCCTCATCAATCCTATTAGAACGAGGTTCTCTACACATGATTGGCCAATTGCCTTCCATAGTACTGTCATCCAAAATTAATCTTCTCTTAACATATTGTCTCATTGTTTTCCTACTAAAACCCATTTCAGACGAAATTAAATATATTTGTCTATTTTGGGTCATATTCTTATTTACAATAGACATCAACATCATTTTTCTTGCCATGGACTTATCTTTAGTTCGAGACTATTTTCCTACATTTCTCAAACCTTGTTTAACATTTTCAATCACATCAGTTTGCATGTTAGAAAATGTTCTCTTCTTTGATGTTGTGTCTACACCTAACAATTCCAATGCCTCTTGCAACTTCTTTTGTGTAAGCAAAAGTGAAAGCAATTAAGCTTGTTCAAGTGTTTCAATTTTATCAAATTTAGTCATTATTTCTCTCATCTTCTTACTCATTGACCTTTTCTTAGGCAAAATTAAGGGTTGAATAGTAGCTACAAGTGTTCTCAATTTATCCACATCCATTTTAAGTAAATGATCTAAATTTTTATGATAAATTCTATTCTTTACAGATTGGGAAATATTTATAAGTTCATCCATACCAGTTCCTACACCTAATCCTGACCCTTCTTTGACTTCTGTTACTGGAATTTCTATAGAGAGCGATCTTGAGCCTTCTCCAACATTCATTATTTGAGATTTTGCAGGGAAAGATTATGACCCTTCTCTGACTTCTGTTATTTGAACCTCTGTAGGGAGTGATCTCGAACCTTCTTCAACATTCATTGTTTGAGATTTCATAGGTAGTGTTCTCGACCCTTTTCCCATCTACACTTCTTCTACTTCTATTGAGCCTCCTTCAACATTTCCTTCACCTTGTTGATTGTCTACAACAAATTTATTTATAAATCAAATTAGATATAAAAAAGAATATTGATAAATAATTAAATTCAAGACCGTAAAAATAAATAAATTTAAGATATATAATTTTAGACCTCATTTAATTCGATGATAATGTGTTGCAGTCTTCTGAAGATTTCTTTATTTTGCTTCATCAGATCTCTTCCTTGCATATTTGTTTTGCATTCCTTTCTTGTTTCCCATCAAAAAATTATAAAAATCAAACATTTTCCCTTGTGTTATTAAATTCACAACTTAAATTTATAAAAAATTTGGAGTAACTTTAAAATATTCGGCTTCACTATCAATTTTTTGTCCTCATTACAGTTGATGTCATGCTTTTAGCTTTTTTATTCATCTCTGCAGGTGACATCATGCTTCTTTCTTTTTTTTATGTTCACACGAACACAAATTATTTTACATGTTCACGCGAACACGTCAAATCAAATCTCTAGCTACCAAATTATTTTCACTCGTACATTTGCATGAACATATGTTTGTGCAAACATGTTTAATATGTTTACACAAACACTATATTTGTGTGAACATTTCAACTTACAAATTTTTGGTGTTGTTTTGTGAAAAAAATGAAATCGGCTCTTTTGACCCCCAATATTGAGATTGAATAATCTCCTACTATAAAATAAAAATGTCAATTTGTGCTACTCGGAGAAAGCTTTCCAATGACTATAATTGTAATACATATTATATTCATTAAGACTTTCAAACATGAGTTTAACTCATTATAGGTTCATTAATGATTGAACATCATCTGACTTCAATAGTTGAAACATATTTGTAAATCGGGTCAATTTCTTTTTGAAAAATATCGAGGAAATAAGTTGCTAAGATAGCTTTCTATTAAAAAAAATTAGATTTGTGACAAATTGAGTTCAAGTTATCTATGTCAAAACAAATGTCTGTCTGAATTACAATTGATGTCACTTCAAAACTTCATAAACTATACAATATTCAACCAAATTGAATCAAACCAAATGCATCCTCTAGATATTGATGTTACAAATCCAACACCAAAAGAATTACCTCATTATCATTTCTAGAAAAAAAGTTATGTATGAAAAACAGACTATCACTCTTTAAACATATTGATTTTTCATATGTACCACTTTTTGAAGGAGAAGAAAAAATCGACTAAATTTGTTTTTTTTTTTAAATTTAAAAATATCGTTTCAAATTAGGAGCAGAGTAATAGAAATCACTAGTTTATGTCAGCGTGAAATTATTCATAGTTTAAGAGGTATAATCACTTGAATGTGAGGTTTGTTTCAAAAATATTGATTTCAATGTCAAAATTGGTCAAAAAGTGGAACCCGTTATTGTGGGATCACCCACCACATTACCAAATTTGCATCCAATAATCACAATCCACATTAGCCAATTATCAAAGTGGACCATAGCCATTTATCAAAATAATAATTTTGGTCTTGTAACACTGAGAGAAATTAATTATGGTATTGTAAAGCAAAGAATGTTTCATGTGAATAGAACTAAAGGTTTCAATGAGTCTAAGTTCATAAACACGAAAAATGTGCTTGCCAGCTTCCGCATTCTTCGTCACTTCTTCTGATTTTGGGCCTACAATTCTCAATTAGAGGAAATTAAGAACAAATGAATAAGAAAGATGAGCAAACTATTAGATACTCAAATAACCCAAAAATGACTTATCTTAGATAGCTTTGAATGTTGATGTTTTGCTTTAAAAAAAAATTAAAAATTGAAGGTTTACCATTGGGTTGCTTTTGTTTTTTCTTTGAAGGAGAAGTGGGAGCTATAAAGGAAGAACTCTACTTTGGTACTTCTCAATCTTCCTCTACTAAAACACAGGCATTGCATTTTGCATGAATTATTCAATTTTGTATAATAAAAGTTTTTTTCTCTTAAGAGGAATACTAAGACGTGCACAAATAAGTCCTTTAATGGGACATTATAAATCCACATAAGTCATGTCGAATGATAAGACATTTTACTTATATGATTTTAAATGAGTATAAATTTTAACAAATTTTATGATATATTTATGACTAAATAAAATATTCCCAATTCAATATTTTAGAGTCTAAAAATATTAACCTTTATAGCTTTACAAATATTGTAAATTTAAAGTATTATAAATAAATACTTGGTATTGTAAACCGAGCAAAAATGATAACTTTTCTTGAAAAAAATCTATTCCAAAAAAAGTACACATATCTTTTATATCACATGAATACTTCAAAAAATAATATATTTTGAAAATAACTAATAATTTTAAAAATTTCAAGGAATAATGATATGTTTAATTTTTTTTTTTTAGGGGGAGGAGATGGAGAGGAGGAGGGGGAAGGCAAGGGAGAGGAAGATGTGGAAGAAGAGAAAGATGTGGAATATGAGGAGGAGGGGGACAAGGAGAAGAAGAAGGAGATGAAGAACAAGGATGAGGAAGAGGAGGAAGAAGAGGAGGAGAAGGAGGAGATGAAGGAGAAGGAGCAAAGGAAGCAAGAGATGGAGAAGGATAAATAAGGAGGAGAAGGTGGAGGTGACAGAAAAGAAGAAAGAGAGGGAGAATAAGTAGATGAGGAGGAGGAGGAGAAGACGAAGAAAAAGTAGCATCAACATTGATTCTACTTCAATGAATTAGTTGAGATCGTATCAAAAAAATCTTGGAAGCCACTCCAACAACATCACCACAAATAACTAAGAAATAATATAAGGTATAAGTTGAGAGATTTTGTGAAATTGAAATGGTAGAAGTTGTACAAAAAATTATACACAACATGTAAGTTGTTGGAAATATATTGAAATTTACTGTGTGAATTAAAGTATGATAATTATTACAGAATGAAAAATTTCTCAATATTCAAAAATGTAGACATTTTTCAAATGAATAGCATATCTTGCTATCGATGTAATCCTTCACTTAGACAAGGGAGAAAAAAAAGAGAAATGCATATTCATATTTTTTCCTAACTTTTCTTTTAGCTAAAAAAAGATAATGATAAATATTTTTTTCTATATATCGACTTAAACCTTGCACCTCTTTTGGGTGCAATTGCTAGTCTTAGGACATGGTGTAGGGAAAACCCACTTGATGTGTTATGTCATGCCCTTTATATCAATCATTCATTTTTAGTGCTCTTATCACATTATCAATCTCTCATTGTTGCATATGTTGTGCATACTTTGTTTTATAATGGAGGATGATCCACCTCTGGTAGACATGTGATTTCACCTTGTATGGTTGATAGGTTGTCACTTTCATATCTCCTAGTTATCATGCATTGTCTATATATTTAGGCGCATAAACATCAAGTAAACCAGTAGATTTTTATGTATGAGTTATTATCATTTAATCTAGCAAATTGAGGGTCATATCATTTTCGTGTCTCTCTTGTACTATTAGACAAGCTCCTAGATTTTTTTATTTTTTGTTAGAAATATTAATCTTCCCTTGGATGTATTTAATTTTGATATTCCAAGGATCCCTAAATGTAGTTTGTCCTATTGTACACATGTGGAGGACATGTCATTTACTTGTCCTTTAGTCCACATGTGAGGACAACTCATTTTTATAATTCCTTTATTAAGGAATTTAGTTTATCCTCCTTAAGAGGATCTTGACACTTTGCACGCACCTATTATGAATGTGGCATTCATAGAAATGGGAGTTACACATGCGAACACATGCAACTCCTTTCTCATCTCTTTAAAAGAGATGCTCCTCTCTCTTTCTTCTTTACACATCATTTTGATGTTATTGTATTGAGCTATTTTGCTCCACCACTCTCTCTCTCTCTCTTCTCTAGTCATTTACCTTCATGCATAATACTCACAAGGGGTTTTCTTTTCTTTCTCCTTATAAATCCTTGTCTCCATTGTTGAACTATCTTGGTTTATGCTCTTGGATTTTTCTTATCTCATGGTAACATTGTTTCACACTTAACTTACTTGGATTGTTTTCTTTCCTTGCTCTATCTTATTGTTTCTTACATGGTATTAGAGCTTGGTTACTAATCCTCATTTTAAGTTTTTGTGTTGAAGGTTGCCATTCATTGGAGCACACCTTATTTGGAGACGTTATTGAGAGAAGAAGTTTGTGTTGTGGTTTTTAGCTCATCCTAACATCTTGTGTGTGAAAGTTTTATTTTATCATCTTTATCATTTTTTTTACTAACCCTCTTTGGAAGGCTTGCCACCAAAGGGTTTTTCTATCAAAATTTTCAATTTTTTTTTGCTCTTGTTTTGGAAGGTGTGCCACCAAAATAAGAAGCATTTATTATATAGCACTCATTTATTATAAATTGTACATTTTTTATATTTAAATATTTTAAATATTTATTCTAGTGTATGTGGAATAGTAGCATTTAATTTGTGCAATTGTGTAAATTAATTATCATCATTTAATTTTAAAAAATTATTATTTCCCTAATATTATTGTAGGGAATACCTAAATAATCCTAAGTGTGATTTTTTTTTTCTACATACAATAAATTAGTTAAAACCTTTTTTTGAAATTTAATATATTTCTTAGTCCATTTCTCTTTTGAATTTTAAGATATATTTTAATCTATATCTTAAAATATATCTATTTTAAAATTTAAAATATTTTTAAATCTATGAGATTTTAAACTTTTACTATCTTCTACTTTCCAAATCTAAATCTTACCTTTCCAATTTTCTTTCAGCTTTACTCTCATTTATTTTTGGCATCTTTCCTCAATTTCTCCCTGATCTTTCTTTTTCCCATTCGGCTTTCCATTTATTTAGTATTCTTCTTGCTTGGTATTCAACTTTTCATTTTGTTTTTGGGGTTCATTTTTTTTTGCTCTTTTGATCTACAATTTTTTTGTCTAAAGTTTTATTTAGCTTTTAATCTTGTAGGTCTCTCCCTGCGTATTACTACCTTGTTAGTCTTGTGTGTGGATTCGAACTGCTACCCTCCCGCCTTCTTGTTTGCGTGTTATCCCTTCTTTTTCTTATTAAGAACCCCTTCTTCTTCACAGCTCCATCATACCAGTATAGAAAGGCATGCTTGGCATACATGAGATCAAACTTGTGATCAATGCAAGAGAAGACCTCAGCAACACTAGTGGAATTGGATATCATGCAAACTACCCTCTGAAGCTTTGTCATTCATTTTCATTGATCACCATACGCCTTGGCTCATGTAGCCTTTTTGTATCTCCTTATCACCGACGAATTCTTTCTAGAGACTGAGCATTTCCAGTAAACTACAAACCCTTACTTCATCTTTTCCAAGACTGGGCTTATCCACCCTTAGAAGCAGGACATCTTTGTCCTCTGTAATCTCCCTTTGCTACCGATTTTGTTCATCAATCTACTTAGTCATTCCTCTCTTGTCTTCTCTATCATTGCATTGGCCATGCTACTTGCATCAAAACTCTAGAGACCAATGTATGAACTCGACAGCCTTCATTTATTTTCAATGTTTTGTTTTGCATGCAATTTCTTTACATTAAATGTTGCCTTTTAACGTATTGTTTCATTCAAAAGTTTCAAGTTGTGTTAATTGATTGATGACTGTTGTTTTTTTTCTTTAACCCTTTATTTTTAAATTAATAAAGTTTTTTAATCAAACCTTTTATATATAATTAGTTTTTTATAAGTATTCATAGGTTTTTTTTTTTTTTTAAATATCATTCCTTCATTAAGGACTTTTATTGGTTTATCATTTAATATTTTTAATTTAATTTATTGGTCTTATTATAAAGTTATAAAATCAATTTATAACTTAAAAGTGTGACCTCTAATAACTTATTTATAGGTTTTTTTTTTTCTTTCATCATTCCAAATCATTAGGAATCCTAATTATAGCTAGTTGGATTCGTCTATTGTTCATTTTTTTTAAGGCAATAATCATTTAATCATTCTAAATGCCTCTACTTTATTCCTTATTAATTATTCTAAAATGCCTCTGCATTATTCTTTTTGTTACAAATTAATAATTATTCTAACATTTGCTTGCAGGATTGCATCATTTTGTTTTGTTTTCATTTTTTTTCCTCTATTGAGATTCATCATAGTTTCTTCAACAAGTTTTTAAATTAATTTCAGTTAACTTTTAACTCATATTTCTATAAGGGGGACTTTATTTTCCATAAAGATGTCAATCTTAATTCCAAAAATAAAATTTAATCGCTCTAATTATTACTCCTGGAAAACACATATTTCGTTCATTTTTCATTTTAAACACCTGCTCGAGATAGCCACTGATCCTTCTGTTGAACCTAGTTCAGCAACTACCCAAGATGAAAAAGATACTTGGAAACTTAAAAATGAATAAGCTTTAGGTTTAATTGGTATTTTCATGATTCCAAATTTATATGTTTTAATTGCAAATTATTCCAAAGCTCATGAAGCCTAGACAATTTTGCAAACCCAGTATGACAATGCAGATGAATCCCACAAAATACAGTTGTAGGATCAACTTGAAGATCTCAGGTATACAGATTTTAAGACCATGGATGAATTTCTATTAAAATTTAATGCTATTAAAAGTCATCTAGTTAGTTTAGGTGTTACCTTAGCTGACATTCGATTAATTCATATTATTCTTAAAAAGTATCTTCCTAGACAGTTTCAACAGTTTATAACTAATATTCATGCACAACTTGCTATTCCTACATTAACTGCTTAGTTAACTTACGTTATTTTTTAAAATTTATTAAGATATGAAGAAGCTAAGCTAATTTAGTTTGGTACTCTTAAATCAACTGAACATGCATTTATGTCTCAGAATTCAAATATCAATAACTTTCATTCAAATAATAATAATAATCATAATAATAACAAATACTATAATAATAATTCCAATAATAAATCTAATTTGAAACATAACAATAATAACAATAACCATAACAATCATCATATTAACAATCGTAATAATAATAATCAAAGGAATCATTCAAATTCCAAACCTCAATGTTTGTATTGTGGCAAAGATGGTCATGTTGTCAATAACTGCTTTAAAAAGCAAAATGATAAAAAAAACCTATGAACTACAATAACCATAATAAAAAATCAAATCATAAAAAAGGTAACTCTAATGGTTCTAATCCTTGTCATGCTTTTACTTGTAGCTATAATGTTTGTAGACCTTCAAACTGGATTGTTGATAGTGGTGCATCACAACATGTAACTTCTCATAAGAAAATTTTTAATTCTTTGCAACCTGATACTGCTAACATTCCTATTCAATTAGCTAATAATCATACTTGTAAAGTTGAAGGTTTAGGTGATGTCACTTTTCCTAATGGTAAAGTGCATGATGTACTGTATGTACTTGATCTGAAAACTAATTTTCTTTATGTTTCAAAGTTATGTCAGGACTATAAAGTTGAATTCTATAAAGATACATGTGTTATGTGATAGATCCTCAAACTAAACAAGTGATTGCTCATGCTAAAATGGGTAATGACATTTTATTTAAATTCCATGAATTTTCTAGTTCACAATATTCTTTACATACTTCCATTGATTTAAATATATGACATGAAAGACTTGGCCATTTAAATTCAGATTATATTACTTTAATGCAAAAAAGCAATATGGTTGATGGCTTGCCTCAGATTATTCCTTCTAAGATTGTTTGTACTAGTTGTATGAGTGGTAAGATGCATAGGGAGCCCTTTCCAAGTGCTAAACCATGGCGAACAACTCATAAGTTGTACCTTGTCCATAGTGACCTTTTGGGCCCCATGGAGAATAACTCCATATAAGGTTCTCAGTATGCACTTACCTTTGTTGATGATTTTTCTAGATGAACTTGGATCTATTTTTTGCATAGCAAGGATCAAGTTCTTGATATATTCATTGAATTTCAGTTATATGTTGAAAGGCAATCTAGTTTTAAATGAAAAATTCTCAGAACTAGTAATGGAAAGGAATATGTGAATAATGCTTTTAACTCTTATTTGAAATCATGTGGAATTACACACGAGCTTACTATTCCTTATACACCACAACAAAATGGTGTGCCGAAAAAAAAGCATCGGACCATTATAGAAATGGCTAGATGCATGTTGCATGCTAAGAATTTGCATTATAAATTTTGGGCAGAAGCCATGTTTTGTGTAACTTATCTTCTTAATAAGACTCCTACCAAAGCTCTCAAGGATATTACTCCAAAAGAGGCTTTGTCTGGTAGGAAACCTGATTTACATCATTTGCAAATTTTTGGATCTATTGCTTATGTTCATACTCCTAAATAGAAAAGGCATAAATTAGATGGTAAGTCTTCTCCTTATATTTTTGTTGGTTATGATGAAAACACTAAGGGTTATCGTGTTTATGATTCTACTACTAACAAAGCTCGAGTTGCTAGAGATGTTTGCATTGTAGAAAATGGTGTTCATGACTGTTCTAATACACATGATGCAGAATTCAGTGGCACTAAAATTGTGCTAGTGGAGGACCAACCTCCTTCTCTTAATCCTACTCCTCCTCTTAACCCTCCTACTCAAGCTCCACCTATTATTTCTTCTTCTACTAGTAATGATATTCAAGTAGCTACTAATGATGTTTTTATTGATAATGATTCTTCCTCTAGTGATGATTCCATTACAACTAAATGTAAACCTAAATGGGCTCAAAGATTAATTAATGAAAGTGATGACTATATTACTAGATTTGGTGGAATTAAAGATAGAAGGATTAGTTATTGTAAGTATGCTCTGATGACTACTATTATGAATTATAATGATCCTAAGTCTTTTGATCAAGCTAACTCTCAACCTCATTGGCAAAAAGCCATGAAAGAGGAATATGACTCTTGAATTGCTAATCAAACTTGGGACTTAGTCAATTTACCTCATGGCAAAAATATAGTTTCATGTAAATGGTTATACAAAACAAAATTGAATGCTAATAATGAAATTAGTAAGTTTAAGGTTAGATTACTTGCTAGAGGTTTTTCACAAATTGAAGGATTAGATTATAATGAAACTTTTGCACCTATTGCTAAAATGCCTACTATCAAATTAGTTCTTGCTTTAGGATCTAAAATGAATTGGCCCATTCATGAAATGGATGTTAAAAGTGCCTTCGTAAATGGTGATTTACATGAAGAAATCTATATGCCTCAACCTCCTGGATTTCTTAAGAAAGGTAGTGAAAATCTGGTTTGCAAATTGAAAAAATCTATTTATGGTCTCAAACAATCATCTAGAGAATGGTATTCTAAAATTAATTCATTCTTTATTTCTCAATGTTTTTTCTAGAAGTAAGAATGGCCCTAACTTGTCTATTAAACATACTGAAGATGATATTATCATTGTTATTGTTTATGTGGATGATCTAATTCTCACTTTGAGTTCAAATGCCTTGATTTCTGATATTAAGTTTCAACTTAAACAAAAAAATTAGATGACTGATTTAGGCATTTTACATTACTTCTTAGGGATGCAAATTTGGAAAACTCATAAGGGCATCTTTCTTCCTCAAAGAAAGTATGCTCATGACCTTTTAGAAAAATTTAAGATGAATGATTCTAACCATGTTTCTATTCCATGTGAATTAGGAACTAAATTAATGATTTATATGAATACTCCTTTTGTTGATGAAACTTTGTATAGGCAATTGGTAGGAAGTTTAAATTATTTAACTCTTACTAGACCTGATATTGCTTATAGTGTTGGTTTAGTTTCCAGTTTTATGTCTAAACCTCAACAAACACATTTTAAAGTTGCTAAAAGAATCTTAAGGTACATTAAAGGAACTATTAACATGGGATTATTTTATGATGCCAATTCTACATTTATTTTACATGGCTATACTGATTCTGATCTAGGTGGAGATCCCAATGATGGGAAATCCACTTGTGACTATTGTTTCTTTGTTGGTTCAGGTGCAATTTCTTGGAAAAGTAAAAAAGAATACTCTATTTCCCTTTGCTCAACTAAAGCTGAATACAAAGGTTGTACCAATGCAACTAATGAAGCCTTATGGCTTAGAAGACTTCTTGAATATTTGGGTTAACCTCAACAAGCACCTACCCCTCTACATTGTGACAATCAAAGTGCTATTCCCTTGGCAAAGAATCTAATTTTTCATGCAAGGACCAAACATATTTCTCTTCAACATCACTTCAGCTGAGAACAAGTTGAACACAAGAAAGTTACTCTCCTATATTGTAAGGGTGAACATCAAGTGGCTGATATTTTGACAAAACTACTTTATAAAGAGAGATTTCAATTTTATTGTAAAAATTTGGGTTTACAACCCTTTGATGTAAGCTCCCCAAGTAAGATTAAGGGGGGGTGTTAGAAATATTAATCTTCCTTTGGATGTATTTAAATTGGGATATTCCAAGGATCCCTAAATATAGTTTGTCCTATTGTACACATGTGGAGGACATGTCGTTTACTTGTCCTTTAGTCCACATGTGAGGACAACTCATTTTTATAATTCCTTTATTAAGGAATTTAGTTTATCATCCTTAAGAGGATCTTGACACTTTTCACACACCTATTATGAATGTGGCATTCATAGAAATGGGAGTTACACATGCGAACATATGCAACTCCTTTCTCATCTCTGTAAAAGAGATGCTCCTCTCTCTTTCTTCTTTACACATCATTTTGATGTTATTTTATTGAGCTATTTTGCTCCACCACTCTCTCTCTCTCTCTCTTCTCTAGGAATTTGCCTTCATTTATAATACTCACAAGGGGTTTTCTTTGCTTTCTCCTTATAAATCCTTGTCTCCATTATTGAACTATCTTGGTGTATGCTCTTAGATTTTGCTTATCTCATGGTAACATTGTTTCATGCTTAACTTACTTGGATTGTTTTCTTTCCTTGCTCTATCTTATCATTTATTAAATTTTCATTATGTATCTTTAGAACATTCTTACATGGTATCAGATCCATAAAAGGATTTGTATATCCAATAGATCCAAAAGTGCAACCTATTATGGAACTATCTAAAACAAGATCTAGTCTCACCATTGTATCTAGGTGGTTGTTTCAATGAATTTTTACTATAAATTTTTCTACTTTGAAAAAAAAATCAACTTTTTTTAGGCAAAAATTTTGAATATCTAACTTGGGAGGCCCAATTTGTAATTTGGTATATTTTTTAGAAATTTTAATTTGAATATTTTTGCATTTCTCGAGTTTGGAAATTATTTGGATTTTTTGACATATTTCATTGCAAAATATTTGGAGTTGGTTTAGAGGTGCCCTCCCTTATTTTCTATTAGATTCATGTAATAGGCATTGACAAAAATGCATCGAGCATGTTGGCATTTAATACAGATGATATGTGTTTAGGTCATATTGTTGCATTGTTGTGTTTTCATTGCTAGCAACATATTTTTATTCAAACTATGAAATTAGAAATATATATGGAGTTAAAGGGTTAGATGAGTAAATTGGATAAGTTTCCAAATAATTGGTGAATAGCAAGTACCTAGGTACATTCAATTGAATCTAGAAAATGAAGATCGAATTGAGGTGTGCAAGCATAGATTTATCATTTACTTAGTTATATCTAAGTATGTGTATGACTACATAAGTTAAGGTGAAGATTTCCATGAGTTATCAAGGATTCATGTGATGCTACTAGGAAGAACGAGAGACACAATGAATAGTTGGGTTTTATCATTGGCATTGTTATAATTTTGACTTGTTATGTTTAGGGTCAAACTTTTATAATTCAAATTTAGATTTGGCGCAATCAATGGAAAAAGTTAGTTAGATAGCCAACTTGATCTAAGGTGGTGGGAAAATATTTTACCCGACTCAAAGAAGTTATAAATGAATTATAAAATCAAGTTTTTTAATGATTGTTGAAATTGTGATGTTTAGTTTTATTGATGCAGAAATTGAATTATGATGATCAATACTAAAGTGGATCTATCAAATAGAAATTGTTATATTTAGGTCATTTCATCTTGGTTCCATCTCAAGGAAAACACTAATAGGTTTGCAGGCTAAATCCACAAGCGTTTTCACTCCTAACATGGTGGATAGGATCCCCAAATTAAATCATTTTACCATGTATCTCTTAGAAGGAGCCTGAAATCCCTTATAAGGGTGTTCTTAAAATAGGACTTTGATTTAAAAAATTGCACAAGGTACTTAATTCTCTTAACTAGTTATACCTTAAAAGGATGTTTGTAATTGCTTCTAATGCAACGGATCTCACCAATGCACTGGCAGAATATTGTGGGAATCAATCCTACACATGGTCTTCACCCTCTAACAAGGGTTTACATAGGAAAATTATTATGTCAAGAGGTCTAATCGTGTAAATCTTTTTATATGATCAGTTTATATTGTTGAAAATAATTGCTTAATTGTGTATTGTCTTTGATGTTACAAAAAATGTCATATATTTTCCAATCAGTATATGTCGAGCTCACTAAGGTGATGAAGATAGTTTCATGTGTTTGTCAAGCATTCTAATGTTTTCCAAGTTCAAAAGACAGTATCTACCAAGTTCACTCAGACGACAAAGAAAAGTTTGCAAAAGTTGAATGTCAATCGAGCTCACTTGGTTAATGAAAGAAAAGTTGGATAGAACCAGTGTTAACCCAGATCACTCAGTTACCAAAGTAACTTTGTGAAGATGTAGCATTAACTAAGTTCACTTGGTTAACACAGGAAATAGGAATGATTTCTGTGATAGTGTCTATCAAGTAGGGTTAGTTGACAAAGGATTTTCTTGTTTTGACATATTTTTGTTTGTTGGTTCTAGTCGATTGAGGAGATGAATATTAATTATTCTAATTTGTATTCAAGTCAACTTGATAATGTGTATGATATAAATATAAGGTCAAATTGAGGATTGAATGTGTTCAAGTGTATGGAAGTATAGAAGATGCTTAGAGGAAGTGAATAAAAAGGATAAGCAAAATATCCTTGTGGAGATGCAAAGATACATTCAATCAGAAAGGATCAAGTATACAAGCCAAAATTGAGATCTATAATTAGTAAATCAATTGCATAAAAAATGAGGTCATCTCATTGTTAGTCTCTAACCATTGTAGCGGTGATCTAAAATCTCTTAATAGAGTTGGCTTAACAACTATTTGTAAATCCTCTAACAAGGTGGCATTTCTAGATTGAAGTGCCTAAAGTCCTCTAACAAGGCCACTCCTAATAGGATGATTAAATCCTCTAATAGGGTCACACCTAATAGTATGTTTTGTAACCTTTAATAGGGTTGGATTCTAGCAAGAGTCACTTTAGAAGAGTAAAAATCAGTAACTAGTTGCAATTGGTGGTTTTTTCCAAATTGGGTTTCCATGTTAAATCTTGGTGTCACTTGTGTTCATGATATCTATTTTATGTGTATGAAATTAAGTTAAGATAATATCATAAGAACTGCATGCTAGACATTTATTGAGTTACAACATATTATCAATTTAACTAAGTGCCTCTATTTTTGTCGAGCATCAATATTTTCAATAAATTTTGTGTTGACATCTAAGGGATCTGGGATTTATTTTAGTGGTAACCAATTCACCCCTCCCCTCTTAGTTAATCTTATATTTCCAACAATTGGTATCAGAGCTTCTTGATGCTTGTAGAGAAGGTTTCAAGGACCTAAGCTAAAGATCAAGATGTCTTACAGAAGAGAAATTCTTAAGTTGAACAGAGATAACTTCAAGGCATGGACAAATTTTGGGGGTGTGATAAGTAGAAATATTTTTCATTGGTTAAATTTTAATATTTATAGTACAATTGACAATTGGAAAAAAAAAAGATTGTGATAGATGATATCTGAAATGGATTTTCTTTTCACTATTCAAACCCTTATTGGCTTTGCTCCTACTTTTCCATCTATTATTTTTGGTTCATTACTAGTTGTTGGATTGTTAGCTCTTGGATCACCTCCCTATAGTTTGCATCATTTTATTGATTTTCTATTGGCATTTGTTATTGGTTGTAATTGGTGATCATTGCTAAATTTTTATTATCTTCTATTTTCTATTAGTTAACAACTAATCCCTTGTTGTGATAGATTTTCCACCTTTAGGAATCACCTTATTATTGGTGAAAACTCACATTATTTCGTCAACTTATTTATCCTTTTCTATGGCATTTGGATAGGGACATAAAAAATTGTTCTTTTTCTCCTATCCATCCATCTCCTAGGCACAAAACCTTGTGTTCTTATTGTTTGGCCCTTACAATTATATGTAGGAAAAAGGTGTTGTATAATTAAGAATACTTTTCCAAGTCTACCCTTATTTGCAGGTGCAATGGTTTATATCCTTCCCTTCCATATTTTCATAAATGATCTTTGGATTTTTGGAGGTCCATTATTGATAATAGGATTGAGATAACTTCTAAGGGTTTTTTGGATTCTTTTCAAACCAAGTATACAGCTCATGCCTTTAGAAAATAAAAGAAATAACTTTCTATGCCACGGTTTCCTTCCTTCAACACTCTTACTAAATCTATCAATATTGTCCCTAATTTGGTTAGGATTCCTTAATTTCTACTCTAACTTTGGACTAGTTTTATTTCTTTGACTCTATTAGTAATAGTATTAGAATTTTTTTTGGATGATGATTTTTCTTGTTTATGAGCATCCCAAATTTTCTTATATTATTGTGGCTATTGACATCTCACAAGATCTCCCTGGAGAAGTAATCTTGATGGTTGGAAGTAAAATTTTCTCTCAAGTTCTTGATTATGATGGTCTTCCTTTTTTTTCTATAGGATTTTTATTTCTACATGCTATATGGAAACAAATTATCAAAAATCACATGATTATCATGTTACTTAGTGGATAAATACACCATGTGACCATATTACTATGGCTAGTATTAATGAAAACCCTATTGATAAAAATTTGAGTTCATAATCTTCATGAATGAATTTAGCCTTCAATCTACAAACTATAGGTTTCCATCTACTAATCTTAGGCTCATCATTATATTTTCTATCATTCTATAATTATCTACACCACAAGGAAACATGACCTTTCAATTTAGTTTTTGCTAATCTAACTCTCTATGTATAAGGGATATTTATTGCAATTCACATAGAAGACTTGTATAATCAAGGATAAAGATGGTTAGTTTATTGGTATAGGTACAAGGACATGAGGTAATCGACCTTTCAATTCAATCCTACTGAGATGACATGTTTAGTTGCCAAAGTTGATGATAATTATTACACATGTAATTGGAGATTTTCCTAGTATCGTGAAATTGTCTAACATGGTTTGTAAGGAATGTGTGATGGCTAAACAGAAGAATAGATCAATCCAATAAAGATGTTTAATACTTTAGTAAAGTTGGAGTTGTACATAGAGATTTAAGTGGTCCTAGGAGAACTAGAGAATCTATGGAGAAAGGTACATTGTGTTTTTTATTAATGATTTTACAAGGATGACATGAGTAGCATTTCTTGAAGAAAATTATGAAGCTTTTGAGAAGTTCAATTTATTCAAGAATAGAGTAGAGAATGAATTGAGATTGAAGATAACGTGTTTAAGATTGGATAGAGAAGGGGAATTCCTTTAAAATGAAATTAACATCTATTATGAGGGTAATACAATCAAGAGATAACTTGCATCCCTTAAAACACCACAGTAGAATGGAACAACAAAAATTACACATAGATCAGTTAGCGAGGTAGCTAGAGCAATGATGTTTGGGAATAATGTGTCCAACATTCCCCTTTAGGATTCATGGCATTGATTAACCACTCAACTTGTAGTACATAGGAGGTAGTTAAGCCCTTGTCATGAATCTCGAGGGGAGTGTTGAACAAATTTATAACAATCTCCCCCTCAGTGTTACTCGAGGGTCTGAGGATTCTAACTTATGACCAAATTTTGATACCATTGTTAGAATGCAGTTGTCATTACACCAAAAGACTGATCTATCAATGCCTGATACAATCGTTCAACTTGTAGTACATAGGAGGCGGTTAAGCCCTTGCCATGAATCTCGAGGGGTGAGCTTATTTTTTTTCTAACAAGTAGTTCTATTAGGCATTGAAAGTTCAATTTTTGGAACAACAACAACTTTAACTTGTAAAAAGTGGTAATAGAGCTTGGTCATAGGTTTAAATATCCTATGATAACACTAAGGGGCAATTGTTGGACTAATTGCCAATGTTCCCCTTCATGACTTTTGACATGGCTTAACTACCTCATATGTTCTATAAGTCTAGTAGTTGTATTGAGCATTTAAAGGTCGATCTTTTGGTGCAAATAAAACCATAGCTTGTTAGATTTGCTCATTTTTTTCTCTTATTTTCTAACTCCAAAATCCTTGTAGTCATTTTGAGGCTTAAAAACCCTAAGGTAAGGGTCAAGGTCATCCCTCACCCTTAATTTATGGATAAAATTTTCCCTTAACCTTGGTAAGGATGATGTCATTCTATACCTAGAGTATTTTCCCTTAGATCTTTGGCCAATTTTGAGTTTTCCAAAAGTTTCTGCTACCTAGTGCAGTTGGCCCTCTCAATTTTGATTTTGAAATAACTATAAAATGAGGAAAAATAACTTAATTTGGACATCCATTAAAATATAACGAAATATATCCTTTTATGTAAGTTATTATTTCATCATTATTATGCACATTCAATGACAACATCCAATCAAATCATCATTCATTCAAGAAAGCTTTCAATGTGCTTTTAAGGATTTAAAGACAAGAAAGAAAGGATTTATTAAAGGCCCTCATTTTTGTATCATCAATCTTCAACTTTATTCCCAAGGTGTAGCTTCTTTCTTCATTGTATATAGTGGAGTTTTCCATTAAGGAATGGGATCCACATTCATATATTCACACAAGCATTGAATTGTTCAACCCTTCATGAATTCAAAAGAGTACCTACATTCACGGGTCTCTACTTTGGTAGTCTTAGATATATTATATTTTTTCACATTACAAACATCCACATACAAGAATCATACATCATTATGGATAGAAGATCTAGATCCATCCATAGGGATTTGACAAGTGATGTGAGTATTTATAATTTTATTTATTTTACATTTTTTTAATTTAAAGGTTGATTCCTAAATAGGAGCTTAACCAAGAAATACCAATCCCCCAAAATAAATACTATTTTTCTTTTGTGCAAGTCTAAATCTACAATATTTTGGAGCATAGAATTTGCATCTCAAAATTAGGATTTTAGATCTGGTGGAGCTTCATATGTTAGAAAGAAAGTCCACCAAGATAACTGAGAGGGGGCGATGAATCAATTATCCAACTATTAATAAAATAAATGGCCTTATTAATCCTCAAGAATTCAACCAATATAATCAGCAACCATAAGAAGATACTCATACACAATAACACGACATTTGTTAACTAGGGAAATCCTTGATTAGAGGAAAAACCCTAATGGGGATGGTACCCACAAAATAATTTACTAATATAAAAGTTCCTTGTTAGAGGATGGACTCCGTTCGGAGCCAATGAAATACATTTAGTACATGGATGAATGCACAAAGTTAGGTTGCAATTCTACAGAAGTCAAATCCGTGAAATGAGACCTCTTAGAAATGGGTACAATTTTAAAAAATGGGCACCCATTTTGGCTCAGGTACCCAACCCTAAATTTAAAAAATGGGCACCCATTTTTTTTTAAATCAAGTACCCATTTTTTAAGAGTAAAAAATGGGTACCTATTTCTTAAAAGGGGATTTTACATGTCACTTTTAGTTTTTGAAAATGGGTACCCATTTTTTGAAATTCAAATAACGGGTGTCCATTTTTTACAACATGAGGCAGAATTTTTTTTTCCTACCTTAGATTTTGGTTTGTGATAGGCTTGGTGAGACCAAGCCTATGCTTTGGCCTCTCAAAATTTGGCTAAGGCATTGAGCTAAAAAATTCATGCCTTGCCATAATTTTTAGAGAGTCTTCTTGATCAATTTTTTTTACAAAACAAAAATCCATTAGAGCTCTCACTGTCCTGATTTTAGAAATATAAATTTTATAGTTTTATGATTTTATTTACTATTTTTGTATTATTTTTTAATCAAAGGTGGTACCTAAATGTAAAATAGCAATGTTCACTAAAACTTTAATAACTTTTTTATTTTATACATTTTCTTGGATTAATTTATATGTCATCAATCTACATTCAATTTTTTTGAAGTTGAAAAAAAATTGAAAAAAGTGAAATTTTGATCAAGTTATGGTGTCCGTACACGAGAGGTTTTAAAATTTACGTTTATAGCCAATTAAAAATTAATTAAAAAAATATTCATTAAAAAATTGAAGAAAAATATTCTCATCAATCTTTGGTGTGTCAAGTAAATTCGCGAAAAAGGATTTGCAAAAATTCATTTAGTTGTGTCAAATTATGGTGGCTGTACACAAGCATGGTATGGTCTTGAAATGAGCATTTTGAAAAAGTGGTTTTTAAAGATCCATAACAAAAAAATCTATCATATCGGTATACAATTAAATTACATATTCAAAAAGAAGATCTCAGACACTACGATTTTTATTTCTGAAGCTTTTTGTATTCTTAATCTCTAAATGGGTCAAATTTTGGCATCAATTGACAAAATATTTCAAAAACGAAAAAAACACTTCGACTTTTTGGCCAAAAGTGAGACCCAACTTCTTGCACTGACCCACATATCAATTCCTATTAGGAGACTTTGAATCCCTATTAGGGGTTGTAGAAGGTAGATGGACCCACTATCCAAACAACTTCAAGGTAAGACCACTAAACTCACTGTCCAACTAATCTCTCTATTATTCCTTGCAGATTAATAGAAATGTATATCTCCTTTTTTGTCCTCTTACTAGACCAAACCTCTTTTGATCTTGATACTAGGGTGAACCCATAATAATGGGTTCCATTTTTGTGCTACGAAGGAAATCACAAAATGTTGCAAAATCTACATATCCAATTTAACGTATGTTCGGGCAAACATACTAACTGTGTTCACGTGAACGTAAAATAATTGCATGTTTGTGCGAACATATTGTGTTTATATAAGGGATGTTCGAGGGAACATCCCTCATTAATATGCTCACCTAAATGTATTTTTACGGCGACTTTGCGTTGAAAACCCCTTTTTCCCCATTTTCATGTTCATTTTTATGGCAAGGTGTATTAGATTTGGACATTGGAGTGAACCTGTCAAATTGGTAAGCAAGCCGCATCACTTTGCATCATTCTCCTCCAGTTACTTTACTATTTTTATTCTTTATTTATGTTAGTTATTTTTATTAATTTAATGTTTATAATTTTTTTGGTATTTGTTAGTTATATATGAGTGTTATTAGAAATTATTAAAAAATTAATATAGAATTTTAGAAAAATATTAATTTAGCATTAGAAAATAAATTTAGAAAAAAATTAATGTTAAATAAAATAAATATTAGAAAAAAATAGAAAGATAATAGTTTAGAATATTAGAAAAACATTAGAAAATATTTTTTTAAATGTTAATCTAAAATATCAGAAAAATATTAGAAAAAACATTACATTTATATTAGGAAAAATTAGAAAATATTTTTAAAAACATTAGTCTAGAAAATATTAGAAAAATATTACAAAATATTTAAAAACAATAGTGTACTAGTAACGTAGAATATTAG
This sequence comes from Cupressus sempervirens, assembly GCA_028749045.1. Classification (NCBI taxonomy): domain Eukaryota; kingdom Viridiplantae; phylum Streptophyta; class Pinopsida; order Cupressales; family Cupressaceae; genus Cupressus; species Cupressus sempervirens. The sequence continues at coordinate 676,057,776 of CM053785.1, forward strand.
AAAAAAAATTAGAAAAATATTAGTTTTATTAGAAAACCATTAGTTTGATTAGAAACAAATTTAGAAAAATATTAATTTTATTATAAAAACATTAGAAACAAATTACATTTAAATATTTAAAAAATATTAGAAAATATTAGAAAAATATTAGTAAATATTAATAAAAATATTAGTCTTGAAAATTAGAAACTATTAGAAAACCATTATAAAGTATTAAAAAAGCAATAGTGTAATTTTATTAGAAAAACATTACTTGAAATATTAAAAAATGTTAATCTACAATATTAGAAAAATAAATTAGTATAATATTAGGAAATATTAGTATGATTTAACATTAAAAAAAAAAAATTAGTATATAACATTAGGAAATATTAGAAAAAACATTACAAAATATTATAAAAATATTATAAAATTTTTGAAAACTTTTTACAAAAATATTAGAAAAGACATTAAAAAAAATATTAGAAAAATAAATTTAGAAAAAATTTAAAAAACAAATTAGTGTAGAAAATTAGAAAATATTAGAACTCTATCTCCAACCCTTTAACACTAACCATAACCCTAACCATAACTCAAACTCTAACCTAACTTGAAAACTCTTTAACCCTAATCTAACCCTAGAGTTTTGTAACTTAGACGGGCTAATGTAACCCTAAAATTGTAACCCTAATCTAATCCTAACTAAAAATTGACACCCTTATATCTAGCTCAAACCCTAATCTAACTAAAAATCTTAATCTAATTGTAAGTCTATAAATCAAACCCTAACCAAAACCTAATCTAATTCAAACCCTAATCTAAATGAAACCCTAGAATTAAACTCAAACCCTAATCTAATTGTAACCCTAGAAATCAAACCCTAACCAAACCTCAAACCCTAATCTAATTCAAACACTAATCTAAATGAAATCCTAGAATCAAACCCTAATCTAACACAAACCCTAGAGTCTAATCGTAACCCTAACCAAATCCTAATTTGAATCAAACCCTAATCATACCCTAATCTTTAACTCAAACACTAATATAGAAATCAAACCGCAATCAAACCCTAATATAATCCTAACTGAAAACTCAAACCCTAATCTTTAAATCAAACCCTAACCAAACCCTAATCTAACTCAAACCCTAATATAAATCAGACCCTTTAAATCAAATCCTAACCCAAACCTTAAGTAATGTACAACCATAACCCTAACCAAACCCCTTAATCTAAAATTCAAACCCTAATCTAAATCATTTGAACCCTAATCAAACCCTAATCTAATTATAACCCTAATCTAACTAGATAACCCTAACCTAACCCTAATCATAACTAAAACCCTAATTTTTAAACCCTAACTTGAATTGAAACTCTAATCCAACTCAAACCCTAATATAAGATTCCTAACTTCAAACTCAAACCCTAATATAATCCTAATTGAAAATTGAAACCCTAGAATCTAACTCAAACTCTAATGTAATCCTAGAACTCAAAACTCAAAACCTAATCTAATTCAAACCCTAATTTAAATGAAATCATAATTAAATCCCAATCTAACACAAACCCTATTCTAACTGCAACCCGTTAAATCAGACCCTAACCAAACCCTAATCTATTTATGAAACCCTAATCATACCCTAATCTTTAACTCAAACCCTAATCTTCATCAAATCATAATCAAACCCTTTATCTAATCCTAACTAAAAAATCAAACCCTTATATAACTCAATCCCTAATCTTTAAATCAGACACTAGTCACGAACCCTAATCTAATTGTAACCCTAGAAATCAAATCCCAACCAAACTAGGTAATCTAACTCAGATCCTAATCTAAATCAAACCTAAGCTAACTAAAACCCTAACTCAAACCTTAAGTAATGTACAACCGTAACCCTAACCAAACCCTTTAATCTAGAATTCAAACCCTAATCTAAATCATTTGAACCTTAATCAAACCCTAAATCTTTAACTCAAATCCTAATCTAATTGTAACCCTAACCTAACCCTAGAATCGTAACTAAAACCCTAATCTAAGCCTTTAGAACTCAAATTGAAACCCTAATCTAACTCAAACCCTAATATAATCTTAACTTCAAACTAAAACCCTAATCTAATTGAAACCCTAATATAATCATAACTAAAAATTAAAACCTTAGAATCTAACTCAAACTCTAATGCAATCCTAGAATTGAAAACTCAAAACCTAATATAATTCAAACCCTAATTTAAATGAAATCCTAATCAAACCCTAATCTAGCACAAACCCTAATCTAACCATAAGGTCTTATAAATAAAACCCTAACCAAACCCTAATCTATTTATCAAACCCTAATCATACCCTAATCTCTAACTCAAACCCTAATCTAAATCAAACTGTAATCAAACCCTTAATCTAATCCTAGCTGAAAACTCAAACCCTAATCTAATCCTAACTGAAAACTAAAACCCTAACTCTAACTCTAACTCTAACTCTCATGTATGATCATATAATTATTGATGTGTTATAGATTATCTAGATATGATGTACATAATTACATATTCTTTAAATAAAAATTGGTGCACTAGACTAGACACATGTACATATACATTATATGTGTATTTACAATATATATTAGCTCCATCATTGTAGATATGACATCACATGATCAGCTTGCTCACCATCCCGAGGGCATTGATGAGGCTCCTATTGTGACTCCTATTGTGGCTCCTATTGTAGCTCCTGATGCAATTCCTATTGTGGCTCCCAATGTAGTTCTTGCTACAGCTCCTAGTATAGTTTGTCATGTTGTTCATGGTGGGGCTCTTGTTGTATCTCCTAGTGTGGTTCCTAGTGCGGTTCTTGGTGCAGGTATTGGTGTGGCTCTGGTGTAGCTCCTATTAGAGGTCTTGTTGTGGCTCCTGCTAGAGGTCTTGCTACTACTCCCACTATGCCACCTCCACGCATTGATATCGATGCATTATTTGAATTTGCATAGCAAGAGGTGCAGAGCTCAGAGCAATCTATATTGTCCTTAATGATGGTTTATATAGAGATATATGTCCAACTATATGTAGGAGTTTACAAGATCTCATTGCTAGATTTAGAGCTCATCATTCATTTACCCTTGATGTATTAGCTGCCATATCTAAGGAGCTTAGAGCTGAGATTTCACGAGATGCATCTTTGACGATGTCAAGAGGGTAGCCCACAAAGACATCATCAAACAAGATTTGTTTCCATCCTATGAGGATACATAGGGCAAGGTGAGAGGCTATTGAGTGACATGGTGCAGAGATCCTATTATCCTCAGTATGATCTATCGACATTTTTTAGCCACACATGGTCATTATCCTAATAAACATCAAATACCTCTTTATTTTGCATAGCAATTGTATGGTGAGTTCCACATGGGGCTCAACGTCAACTACCTAGACATTCTAGATTATTATGGATAGGGGCATGGTCTGATTGCATATTGTGACTAGTATCATAGTGCACAATGCTAGCCACCCGAAGATGTGAGTCAATTCATTAGATAGAGACTTCCACTAGTGACTCCATCACTAGCACCTATTGCAAATAGAGTTGTCATTACTTCCCAAAGGGGAGCAATTGACAGTATTGGACACATTGTATCTGCGGCTACTAGTGTCACATTTGATTCTCTTGGTCACTATATTCACACTCGATGGAGTCATCCAAGTCGACCATCTTTAAAGGCATCCAATAGCACTTTAGGCACCTTCATTGATGAGGCATATAGAGCTGCTAGAGTACCAGTACCAGGCAATGTTCGTGCTCTTTCAGGATAGCACACACATATGGATTTAGCGTTGTATTTTTTGGAGGATATGTTTTAGAGTATTGGTTATATTTCTAATACATAGGGGATACCAATTGACTTGTTGATAACACCATTAGACACAATCAAAGCCCCATAGTTCCATAGGCACAAACCACACTAGTGACAATTGCCACATAGCATGGCTCACAACATTATGCACCAAGCTTACAATACTCTACAAATGACTTGAGCATACGAGTTGGAGATGTCAAGATCACAGCTGAGGGCCTTGATGATTTTGGTGAGCAGTTACGAGGGCTATCTAATATTGATACTAGTCTGAGCATGGGATTTTCATCTTACATGCACATGTTATTCTGACCTAGCACTGATTCTACACCATTACCTAGCCACTTACACACTCCACTTCACTCATCATTACTAGCAGTTGGAGATTATGGCATTGAGGGTGGTTCATTAGGTGTTGGAGTTTTAGGAGATGACTTTGGTGTATTATGATAGGATGTTGACAGTAGAGGCGCATTGATAGATGATACGATGGAGTGTGATGATCATCCTCCACCTCCTGAGACCCAAGTATATATATATATATATATATATATATATAATATTTTGAAATTTAAATATATGAAATTAAAAAAATTTGTTCACATAGATATTTAATTTAAGTTACAATAAATCATGTAGACACATGTTGTCAAACACATGATTACATCTAGTGTTGGGTCAGGGTATGTACGTCAGAGAGATGATTCTATTAAGACACCCAGTAGTGCTCAATTACAAGTTTTAAATAGTTTATAAAGCTATATATGTTTCAAACTAGATATGCACTCATATAATTCTTGTACACACACGTGTTTAGATAGTTCTAATGTATATATATTTGTAGGGCTCAATTGATGTGCCTCAGCCATAAGATGTACAGGAGACTCAATCAGAGGGTCATTATGTTCATATGTGTCTTGAGGGTCCCTCTAGTAGTAGTAAATTATATATATATATATATATATATATATATATATATATATATATATATATATATATATATATATATATATATATATATATATATATATATATATATATATATATATATATATATATATCTTGATGCATTTATATATTGGAGACTTTGTATATTCTGGAGACTTACATACACGTGTATTTTAGTACCTCGATGACATGTACATTTCACTATTTATTTGACTATTTAGTACTTCAGTAGTTGGATGGTCACATGTATATGACCTTTATAATTGCTACATACATGTTTATTTGAGACTTACAGTTTGCATATGTATGCATTTCAGTAGAGATATTAGATGTAGATGTTTATTCTTGATACGTATGTATGTATGTGTATTTTTTTTGTATTTTAGTAGAACATTCTTCATGAATTAGATTATAGATTTTAAACTTTAGATTTTTTGTGATCATTATAAAATAATCAAATTAACTTCTTTTTACCTACTTCAATAGTTAAATATTCAAAGAAGTTCCAAATTGATCTATGAACCTAATTTATAATTTTGAAAAATTATAATAATTTATAGGGTGATTGAATTGAATTAATATAAGTTCTTAAAACTACTAAATTAACCCAAATGATTTAGATTAAAAATTTAAAACATTATATTTATTTGTAATCATTATAAAATAAATAATTAGTAGGACTAACTTGTATTGCCTATTTAGATCAAGATATTGTTAATGAATTCATCCATGGTAATTAATATTATTAATTTATATAGGTTTTTATTAAACTAATGATAACTAAGAGTATGATCATACAATTAAAAACACACTTAATTCAAGCTGAAATTCAATAGTTTGAAAAGAAGTTGATAATAGAATTTAGATATAGCATATTAAATTATCTTTGATACATATCTATCCATAAATGATTAATTAAGTTCCAACTAACTTGTATTACCTATTTAGATCAAGTTGTTATTATTAAATTTATTCATGGTAGTTAATATTATTAATTTATATAGTTTTTAAATAAACTAATGATAACTAAGAGTATGATTGTACAATTAAAAACACATTTAATTCAAGATGAAATTCAATAGTTTGAAAAGAAGTTGATAAAAGAATTTACATATCATATTAAATTATCTTTGATACATAACTATCTAATGATTACAAGTGTATGTTCCAACTAAGTTGTATTGCCTATCTAGATCGAGTTGTTATTATTAAATTCATCCATGGTAATAAATACTAGCTTATATATATTTCATATATATGAAATAAGCCAAGAGATATCCTTGTTGAGGCATCTATTTTCATAATCCCATTATTTTCATCATCGCATATTTATGTGAGCTTAAGAGGTGTGAGGAAATGATGACTCTTGATCTGCCTAATTTTTATTTCCATTTCCTCTCTGCAATTTTCATGATTTAAATTATAATTATATTTAGTCTATTTCTATTTTATTTTTTTGACATGTAAATGAACGTTAAATTTTTTTCAAAATGAAAAATGTCTACATTGAAGATTGTTGCCACTGTAGAAAGCCTCTCAGCTCAATTATTAAAATGTACACATCTAAAACACATTAATAGACTAATAAACTAAGAGTTATGACCCTTCAATAAACTAAAATTTATATATAGTTCTTTAATAAACTAATGATAACATAATCTTTAGTTTAGGGTGGTAATTAATATTATTAAAATGACACATTAATAAATTCTAATTATTCATTACTAGGACTAAAGATACATATTTATTTTATGTGGATAAAAATACGCTAGTAGGTAAGCCAATACACTATTTTAAAAAACTTTTACAGAATATAATATTCTTAATAACCTTCATTCATGGTAATTAATATTATTAAAATGTATACATTTAAACGTCCTGAAATTTGATATATGAAGGCAAACAACTTTAGATTAATTCAAATTATTATAAAATAAATCTCAAAGGTCAAGTCAACCATGATGTACACTTATAACATGTAATAACTTCTCATGATCTTCACTATCTAGTCTCCAATTGCGACGCACATGCTTAAATTTCACTAGATGTGGACAAAGCCTAGTAGCAATGACTAGGTGGTTGTATTGTAAAACCTTGTTGTCAGGTTGATAATCGACAAAGTGTATTCCATGTTGGATTATTTTGTCTTGCTTAAAATATGTTCCCTATATTACAACAGAACCTATGCCACAAATTTAAATATTTTTAAAATTGATAGATATAAAGTTACCTAAATATATATAAATTCATATATGTACATGCACACATGTATTATAATACCTATCAGGAACAACATTTCATCACTTTCTTTAGGATCATATAATTTTTTCCTTTCTACAGTACATTACAGTCAATAATAATTGACACCTTCATGATTTTAGAAGCTCAACAATCACTACAAAGATATCTCATGCATAACAAGTATACATACATGTGTACAATATATATAAGATAGTTCATTGATAATAAAATAACAATTTTAGATTAACTGACAAGTTGAGATTAATTTTTATGATACTTACCCACTTTTACCAATTTAGAGATATGATTATAATCATAAAAAATCAATGGAATATCATCAAAATTTTCATCATTTTGATCAAATGTATTGGTAACATCAAGTGGTACCAAAATCCATGCACCTGTATATCCATGTGTTTGATTGATGCATTCTTGATAGTCTTCATCAATGCAACTATCACAAAAACATGAGTATTCTCTTGTCTTTAATGCCCAATTGTGATTATCTGTACTCATGACTGAATGTAAGGAACGTGTCTTTTCTATCCTCTTGCAACCATGTATGTTTTTTCTATTAACACTTGAAAGTTCATTACATTGAAAATATGGATTGTAAATTAAATTTGAACTTCAACAAATTGAAATATAAAACTTAAAAATAAAATTTTAAAACTTAATTGCATAAAATTTAAACAAATGTACACATCCATACATCATGTGCATCATTTATATGAACTCCCTAATAATTCATTTGATACTTTTGCAGAGCACGTTTGATGCAAGCTCTAACACCATCATGTTCACATTTTCCATGCCCACTCTCAAAGAAATTCCATATGTGTTTTATGTTCTCATTGCAATGATATCTACATAATGCATAAAATGGTCTAGATGATTTGAACTGTGTGACACATCCATTAGACCAAACATAATGTTTATCAACATTTATGTCTCTTTCTTTCAAATAAGAAAAGAACATATTGAAGCAATGTTCTACATAGTGAGTGTCATATTCTTTATCATCACTTATATAAAAGTGATATTCCATTTTAATGACCCATGCTTCAACTATACTCTAAACACCATCCAAATCTAACTGTGCATGTCTATAACAAACATGTACCATAATAGTGGCCTACTTAAAAAAGAAATAATCTGATTGAATTTCTTTTTGATGAAAAAAGGAATACTTCTTTGCAAAATCAATGACTGATACAATTGTTCCAAGTGGGAAATTATCTCTCAAAGTTAGAAACTGTTGTGCTTGCCACTTTTCAAAAAATACATGACAAATATAAGGTTGAATCAAATTCTTAAATTTTTCCATAAATGTTACAATAGGTAACTCCTCTTCAACATATTCCAACTTTTTGCCTCTTTCCCCAATTTTCTTTCATTCTTCACATACTTGTAACTTTTGGAATTCAATTTTTTTGTTACATCAGTATTTTCAATTTCCAAAAGAAATAGAGCCAGTTCACCACATGTTTCACATAATCCTTTGATGCAATTTATTTGACCAGCTGGATCATCTATTTTGTCACATAGAATGGATGGTATAAACTCACTTCTCCTACTAGGAGGAGTAGCATGAAAACCATATGTGTCTTCTACAAACTTTCAAAATACCTAATAGTGGAGATCAAACTCGATATGATGATGACAACAACATGTTTCAAACACTTTGTTTGACCTCAGAAAGTATGGCTTCAATTTTTCAAACAACATTTGTTCAATTTTTACATTAGGATGTTCACTACAAAACCACACATATAACTCATGTTGTGTTGTGTCCAACCAATGCTTTGTATGATGTTCATATTGACTAGATGCAATCCTATGCCTGATAATATCTCTACCATTTGATGAAGGATGAGTGTGATCAATCCAAAACGATATGACTAAATGTTTGAATCCCTCATCAATCCTATTAGAACGAGGTTCTCTACACATGATTGGCCAATTGCCTTCCATAGTACTGTCATCCAAAATTAATCTTCTCTTAACATATTGTCTCATTGTTTTCCTACTAAAACCCATTTCAGACGAAATTAAATATATTTGTCTATTTTGGGTCATATTCTTATTTACAATAGACATCAACATCATTTTTCTTGCCATGGACTTATCTTTAGTTCGAGACTATTTTCCTACATTTCTCAAACCTTGTTTAACATTTTCAATCAAATCAGTTTGCATGTTAGAAAATGTTCTCTTCTTTGATGTTGTGTCTACACCTAACAATTCCAATGCCTCTTGCAACTTCTTTTGTGTAAGCAAAAGTGAAAGCAATTAAGCTTGTTCAAGTGTTTCAATGTTATCAAATTTAGTCATTATTTCTCTGATCTTCTTACTCATTGACCTTTTCTTAGGCAAAATTAAGGGTTGAATAGTAGCTACAAGTGTTCTCAATTTATCCACATCCATTTTAAGTAAATGATCTAAATTTTTATGATAAATTCTATTCTTTACAGATTGGGAAATATTTATAAGTTCATCCATACCAGTTCCTACACCTAATCCTGACCCTTCTTTGACTTCTGTTACTGGAATTTCTATAGAGAGCGATCTTGAGCCTTCTCCAACATTCATTATTTGAGATTTTGCAGGGAAAGATTATGACCCTTCTCTGACTTCTGTTATTTGAACCTCTGTAGGGAGTGATCTCGAACCTTCTTCAACATTCATTGTTTGAGATTTCATAGGTAGTGTTCTCGACCCTTTTCCCATCTACACTTCTTCTACTTCTATTGAGCCTCCTTCAACATTTCCTTCACCTTGTTGATTGTCTACAACAAATTTATTTATAAATCAAATTAGATATAAAAAAGAATATTGATAAATAATTAAATTCAAGACCGTAAAAATAAATAAATTTAAGATATATAATTTTAGACCTCATTTAATTCGATGATAACGTGTTGCAGTCTTCTGAAGATTTCTTTATTTTGCTTCATCAGATCTCTTCCTTTCATATTTGTTTTGCATTCCTTTCTTGTTTCCCATCAAAAAATTATAAAAATCAAACATTTTCCCTTGGGTTATTAAATTCACAATCAATTTTTTGTCCTCATTACAGTTGATGTCATGCTTTTAGCTTTTTTGTTCATCTCTGCAGGTGACATCATGCTTCTTTCTTTTTTTTATGTTCACGCGAACACAAATTATTTTACATGTTCACGCGAACACGTCAAATCAAATCTCTAGCTACCAGATTATTTTCACTCGTACATTTGCATGAACATATGTTTGTGCAAACATGTTTAATATGTTTACACAAACACTATATTTGTGTGAACATTTCAACTTACAAATTTTTGGTGTTGTTTTGTGAAAAAAATGAAATCGGCTCTTTTGACCCCCAATATTGAGATTGAATAATCTCCTACTATAAAATAAAAATGTCAATTTGTGCTACTCGGAGAAAGCTTTCCAATGACTATAATTGTAATACATATTATATTCATTAAGACTTTCAAACATGAGTTTAACTCATTATAGGTTCATTAATGATTGAACATCATCTGACTTCAATAGTTGAAAAATATTTGTAAATCGGGTCAATTTTTTTTTGAAAAATATCGAGGAAATAAGTTGCTAAGATAGCTTTCTATTAAAAAAAATTAGATTTGTGACAAATTGAGTTCAAGTTATCTATGTCAAAACAAATGTCTGTCTGAATTACAATTGATGTCACTTCAAAACTTCATAAACTATACAATATTCAACCAAATTGAATCAAACCAAATGCATCCTCTAGATATTGATGTTACAAATCCAACACCAAAAGAATTACCTCATTATCATTTCTAGAAAAAAAGTTATGTATGACAAACAGACTATCACTCTTTAAACATATTGATTTTTCATATGTACCACTTTTTGAAGGAGAAGAAAAAATTGACCAAATATTTTTTTTTTTAAAATTTAAAAATATGGTTTCAAATTAGGAGCAGAGTAATAGAAATCACTAGTTTATGTCAGCGTGAAATTATTCATAGTTTAAGAGGTATAATCACTTGAATGTGAGGTTTGTTTCAAAAATATTGATTTCAATGTCAAAATTGGTGTAAAAGTGCAACCCGTTATTGTGGGATCACCCACCACATTACCAAATTTGCATCCAATAATCACAATCCACATTAGCCAATTATCAAAGTGGACCATAGCCATTTATCAAAATAATAATTTTGGTCTTGTAACACTGAGAGAAATTAATTATGGTATTGTAAAGCAAAGAATGTTTCATGTGAATAGAACTAAACGTTTCAATGAGCCTAAGTTCATAAACACGAAAAATGTGCTTGCCAGCTTCCGCATTCTTCGTCACTTCTTCTGATTTTGGGCCTACAATTCTCAATTAGAGGAAATTAAGAACAAATGAATAAGAAAGATGAGCAAACTATTAGATACTCAAATAACCCAAAAATGACTTATCTTAGATAGCTTTGAATGTTGATGTTTTGCTTTAAAAAAAAATTAAAAATTGAAGGTTTACCATTGGGTTGCTTTTGTTTTTTCTTTGAAGGAGAAGTGGGAGCTATAAAGGAAGAACTCTACTTTGGTACTTCTCAATCTTCCTCTACTAAAACACAGGCATTGCATTTTGCATGAATTATTCAATTTTGTATAATAAAAGTTTTTTTCTCTTAAGAGGAATACTAAGACGTGCACAAATAAGTCCTTTAATGGGACATTATAAATCCACATAAGTCATGTCGAATGATAAGACATTTTACTTATATGATTTTAAATGAGTATAAATTTTAACAAATTTTATGATATATTTATGACTAAATAAAATATTCCCAATTCAATATTTTAGAGTCTAAAAATATTAACCTTTATAGCTTTACAAATATTGTAAATTTAAAGTATTATAAATAAATACTTGGTATTGTAAACCGAGCAAAAATGATAACTTTTCTTGAAAAAAATCTATTCCAAAAAAAGTACACATATCTTTTATATCACATGAATACTTCAAAAAATAATATATTTTGAAAATAACTAATAATTTTAAAAATTTCAAGGAATAATGATATGTTTAATTTTTTTGTTTTAGGGGGAGGAGATGGAGAGGAGGAGGGGGAAGGCAAGGGAGAGGAAGATGTGGAAGAAGAGAAAGATGTGGAATATGAGGAGGAGGGGGACAAGGAGAAGAAGAAGGAGATGAAGAACAAGGATGAGGAAGAGGAGGAAGAAGAGGAGGAGAAGGAGGAGATGAAGGAGAAGGAGCAAAGGAAGCAAGAGATGGAGAAGGATAAATAAGGAGGAGAAGGTGGAGGTGAAAGAAAAGAAGAAAGAGAGGGAGAATAAGTAGATGAGGAGGAGGAGGAGAAGACGAAGAAAAAGTAGCATCAACATTGATTCTACTTCAATGAATTAGTTGAGATCGTATCAAAAAAATCTTGGAAGCCACTCCAACAACATCACCACAAATAACTAAGAAATAATATAAGGTATAAGTTGAGAGATTTTGTGAAATTGAAATGGTAGAAGTTGTACAAAAAATTATACACAACATGTAAGTTGTTGGAAATATATTGAAATTTACTGTGTGAATTAAAGTATGATAATTATTACAGAATGAAAAATTTCTCAATATTCAAAAATGTAGACATTTTTCAAATGAATAGCATATCTTGCTATCGATGTAATCCTTCACTTAGACAAGGGAGAAAAAAAAGAGAAATGCATATTCATATTTTTTCCTAACTTTTCTTTTAGCTAAAAAAAGATAATGATAAATTTTTTTTCTATATATCGACTTAAACCTTGCACCTCTTTTGGGTGCAATTGCTAGTCTTAGGACATGGTGTAGGGAAAACCCACTTGATGTGTTATGTCATGCCCTTTATATCAATCATTCATTTTTAGTGCTCTTATCACATTATCAATATCTCATTGTTGCATATGTTGTGCATACTTTGTTTTATAATGGAGGATGATCCACCTCTGGTAGACATGTGATTTCACCTTGTATGGTTGATAGGTTGTCACTTTCATATCTCCTAGTTATCATGCATTGTCTATATATTTAGGCGCATAAACATCAAGTAAACCAGTAGATTTTTATGTATGAGTTATTATCATTTAATCTAGCAAATTGAGGGTCATATCATTTTCGTGTCTCTCTTGTACTATTAGACGAGCTCCTAGATTTTTTTATTTTCTGTTAGAAATATTAATCTTCCCTTGGATGTATTTAATTTTGATATTCCAAGGATCCCTAAATGTAGTTTGTCCTATTGTACACATGTGGAGGACATGTCATTTACTTGTCCTTTAGTCCACATGTGAGGACAACTCATATTTATAATTCCTTTATTAAGGAATTTAGTTTATCCTCCTTAAGAGGATCTTGACACTTTGCACACACCTATTATGAATGTGGCATTCATAGAAATGGGAGTTACACATGCGAACACATGCAACTCCTTTCTCATCTCTTTAAAAGAGATGCTCCTCTCTCTTTCTTCTTTACACATCATTTTGATGTTATTGTATTGAGCTATTTTGCTTCACCACTCTCTCTCTCTCTCTTCTCTAGTCATTTACCTTCATGCATAATACTCACAAGGGGTTTTCTTTTCTTTCTCCTTATAAATCCTTGTCTCCATTGTTGAACTATCTTGGTTGATGCTCTTGGATTTTTCTTATCTCATGGTAACATTGTTTCACACTTAACTTACTTGGATTGTTTTCTTTCCTTGCTCTATCTTATTGTTTCTTACATGGTATTAGAGCTTGGTTACTAATCCTCATTTTAAGTTTTTGTGTTGAAGGTTGCCATTCATTGGAGCACACCTTATTTGGAGACGTTATTGAGAGAAGAATTTTGTGTTGTGGTTTTTTAGCTCATCCTAACATCTTGTGTGTGAAAGTTTTATTTTATCATCTTTATCATTTTTTTACTAACCCTCTTTGGAAGGCTTGCCACCAAAGGGTTTTTCTATCAAAATTTTCAATTTTTTTTTGCTCTTGTTTTGGAAGGTGTGCCACCAAAATAAGAAGCATTTATTATATAGCACTCATTTATTATAAATTGTACATTTTTTATATTTAAATATTTTAAATATTTATTCTAGTGTATGTGGAATAGTAGCATTTAATTCGTGCAATTGTGTAAATTAATTATCATCATTTAATTTTAAAAAATTATTATTTCCCTAATATTATTGTAGGGAATACCTAAATAATCCTAAGTGTGATTTTTTTTTTCTACATACAATAAATTAGTTAAAACCTTTTTTTGAAATTTAATATATTTCTTAGTCCATTTCTCTTTTGAATTTTAAGATATATTTTAATCTATATCTTAAAATATATCTATTTTAAAATTTAAAATATTTTTAAATCTATGAGATTTTAAATTTTTACTATCTTCTACTTTCCAAATCTAAATCTTACCTTTCCAATTTTCTTTCAGCTTTACTCTCATTTATTTTTGGCATCTTTCCTCAATTTCTCCCTGATCTTTCTTTTTCCCATTCGGCTTTCCATTTATTTAGTATTCTTCTTGCTTGGTATTCAACTTTTCATTTTGTTTTTGGGGTTCATTTTTTTTTGCTCTTTTGATCTACAATTTTTTTGTCTAAAGTTTTATTTAGCTTTTAATCTTGTAGGTCTCTCCCTGCGTATTACTACCTTGTTAGTCTTGTGTGTGGATTCGAACTGCTACCCTCCCGCCTTCTTGTTTGCATGTTATCCCTTCTTTTTCTTACTAAGAACCCCTTCTTCTTCACAGCTCCATCATACCAGTATAGAAAGGCATGCTTGGCATACATGAGATCAAACTTGTGATCAATGCAAGAGAAGACCTCAGCAACACTGGTGGAATTGGATATCATGCAAACTACCCTCTGAAGCTTTGTCATTCATTTTCATTGATCACCATACCCCTTGGCTCATGTAGCCTTTTTGTATCTCCTTATCACCGACAAATTCTTTCTAGAGACTGAGCATTTCCAGTAAACTACAAACCCTTACTTCATCTTTTCCAAGACTGGGCTTATCCACCCTTAGAAGCAGGACATCTTTGTCCTCTGTAATCTCCCTTTGCTACCGATTTTGTTCATCAATCTAGTCAGTCATTCCTCTCTTGTCTTCTCTATCATTGCATTAGCCGTGCTACTTGCATCAAAACTCTAGAGACCAATGTATGAACTCGACAGCCTTCATTTATTTTCAATGTTTTGTTTTGCATGCAATTTCTTTACATTAAATGTTGCCTTTTAACGTATTGTTTCATTCAAAAGTTTCAAGTTGTGTTAATTGATTGATGACTGTTATTGTTTTTCTTTAACCCTTTGGTTTTAAATTAATAAAGTTTTTTAATCAAACCTTTTATATATAATTAGTTTTTTATAAGTATTTATAGGTTTTTTTTTTTTTTTAAATATCATTCCTTCATTAAGGACTTTTATTGGTTTATCATTTAATATTTTTAATTTAATTTATTGGTCTTATTATAAAGTTATAAAATCAATTTATAACTTAAAAGTGTGACCTCTAATAACTTATTTATAGGTTTTTTTTTTTCTTTCATCATTCCAAATCATTAGGGATCCTAATTATAGCTAGTTGGATTCGTCTATTGTTCATTTTTTTTAAGGCAATAATCATTTAATCATTCTAAATGCCTCTACTTTATTCCTTATTAATTATTCTAAAATGCCTCTGCATTTTTCTTTTTGTTACAAATTAATAATTATTCTAACATTTGCTTGCAGGATTGCATCATTTTGTTTTGTTTTCATTTTTTTTCCTCTATTGAGATTCATCATAGTTTCTTCAACAAGTTTTTAAATTAATTTCAGTTAACTTTTAACTCATATTTCTATAAGGGGGACTTTATTTTCCATAAAGATGTCAACCTTAATTCCAGAAATAAAATTTAATCGCTCTAATTATTACTCCTGGAAAACACATATTTCGTTCATTTTTCGTTTTAAACACCTGCTCGAGATAGCCACTGATCCTTCTGTTGAACCTAGTTCAGCAACTACCCAAGATGAAAAAGATACTTGGAAACTTAAAAATGAATAAGCTTTAGGTTTAATTGGTATTTTCATGATTCCAAATTTATATGTTTTAATTGCAAATTGTTCCAAAGCTCATGAAGCCTAGACAATTTTGCAAACCCAGTATGACAATGCAGATGAATCCCACAAAATACAGTTGTAGGATCAACTTGAAGATCTCAGGTATACAAATTTTAAGACCATGGATGAATTTCTATTAAAATTTAATGCTATTAAAAGTCATCTAGTTAGTTTAGGTGTTACCTTAGCTGACATTCGATTAATTCATATTATTCTTAAAAAGTATCTTCCTAGACAGTTTCAATAGTTTATAACTAATATTCATGCACAACTTGCTATTCCTACATTAACTGCTCAGTTAACTTACGTTATTTTTTAAAATTTATTAAGATAGGAAGAAGCTAAGCTAATTTAGTTTGGTACTCTTAAATCAACTGAACATGCATTTATGTCTCAGAATTCAAATATCAATAACTTTCATTCAAATAATAATAATAATCATAATAATAACAAATACTATAATAATAATTCCAATAATAAATCTAATGTGAAACATAACAATAATAACAATAACCATAACAATCATCATATTAACAATCGTAATAATAATAATCAAAGGAATCATTCAAATTCCAAACCTCATTGTTTGTATTGTGGCAAAGATGGTCATGTTGTCAATAACTGCTTTAAAAAGCAAAATGATAAAAAAAACCTATGAACTACAATAACCATAATAAAAAATTAAATCATAAAAAAGATAACTCTAATGGTTCTAATCCTTGTCATGCTTTTACTTGTAGCTATAATGTTTGTAGACCTTCAAACTGGATTGTTGATAGTGGTGCATCACAACATGTAACTTCTCATAAGAAAATTTTTAATTCTTTGCAACCTGATACTGCTAACATTCCTATTCAATTAGCTAATAATCATACTTGTAAAGTTGAAGGTTTAGGTGATGTCACTTTTCCTAATGGTAAAGTGCATGATGTACTGTATGTACTTGATCTGAAAACTAATTTTCTTTATGTTTCAAAGTTATGTCAGGACTATAAAGTTGAATTCTATAAAGATACATGTGTTATGTGATAGATCCTCAAACTAAACAAGTGATTGCTCATGCTAAAATGGGTAATGACATTTTATTTAAATTCCATGAATTTTCTAGTTCATAATATTCTTTACATACTTCCATTGATTTAAATATATGGCATGAAAGACTTGGCCATTTAAATTCAGATTATATTACTTTAATGCAAAAAAGCAATATGGTTGATGGCTTGCCTAATTTTATTCCTTCTAAGATTGTTTGTACTAGTTGTATGAGTGGTAAGATGCATAGGGAGCCCTTTCCAAGTGCTAAACCATGGCGAACAACTCATAAGTTGTACCTTGTCCATAGTGACCTTTTGGGCCCCATGGAGAATAACTCCATCTAAGGTTCTCAGTATGCACTTACCTTTGTTGATGATTTTTCTAGATGAACTTGGATCTATTTTTTGCATAGCAAGGATCAAGTTCTTGATATATTCATTGAATTTCAGTTATATGTTGAAAGGCAATCTAGTTTTAAATGAAAAATTCTCAGAACTAGTAATGGAAAGGAATATGTGAATAATGCTTTTAACTCTTATTTGAAATCATGTGGAATTACACACGAGCTTACTATTCCTTATACACCACAACAAAATGGTGTGGCGAAAAAAAAGCATCGGACCATTATAGAAATGGCTAGATGCATGTTGCATGCTAAGAATTTGCATTATAAATTTTGGGCAGAAGCCATGTTTTGTGTAACTTATCTTCTTAATAAGACTCCTACCAAAGCTCTCAAGGATATTACTCCAAAAGAGGCTTTGTCTGGTAGGAAACCTGATTTACATCATTTGCAAATTTTTGGATCCATTGCTTATGTTCATACTCCTAAATAGAAAAGGCATAAATTAGATGGTAAGTCTTCTCCTTATATTTTTGTTGGTTATGATGAAAACACTAAGGGTTATCGTGTTTATGATTCTACTACTAACAAAGCTCAAGTTGCTAGAGATGTTTGCATTGCAGAAAATGGTGTTCATGACTATTCTAATACACATGATGTAGAATTCAGTGGCACTAAAATTGTGCTAGTGGAGGACCAACCTCCTTCTCTTAATCCTACTCCTCCTCTTAACCCTCCTACTCAAGCTCCACCTATTATTTCTTCTTCTACTAGTAATGATATTCAAGTAGCTACTAATGATGTTTTTATTGATAATGATTCTTCCTCTAGTGATGATTCCATTACAACTAAATGTAAACCTAAATGGGCTCAAAGATTAATTAATGAAAGTGATGACTATATTACTAGATTTGGTGGAATTAAAGATAGAAGGATTAGTTATTGTAAGTATGCTCTGATGACTACTATTATGAATTATAATGATCCTAAGTCTTTTGATCAAGCTAACTCTCAACCTCATTGGCAAAAAGCCATGAAAGAGGAATATGACTCTTGAATTGCTAATCAAACTTGGGACTTAGTCAATTTACCTCATGGCAAAAATATAGTTTCATGTAAATGGTTATACAAAACAAAATTGAATGCTAATAATGAAATTAGTAAGTTTAAGGCTAGATTACTTGCTAGAGGTTTTTCACAAATTGAAGGATTAGATTATAATGAAACTTTTGCACCTATTGCTAAAATGCCTACTATCAAATTAGTTCTTGCTTTAGGATCTGGCCCATTCATGAAATGGATGTTAAAAGTGCCTTCGTAAATGGTGATTTACATGAAGAAATCTATATGGCTCAACCTCCTGGATTTCTTAAGAAAGGTAGTGAAAATCTGGTTTGCAAATTGAAAAAATCTATTTATGGTCTCAAACAATCATCTAGAGAATGGTATTCTAAAATTAATTCATTCTTTATTTCTCAATGTTTTTTCTAGAAGTAAGAATGGCCCTAACTTGTCTATTAAACATACTGAAGATGATATTATCATTGTTATTGTTTATGTGGATGATCTAATTCTCACTTTGAGTTCAAATGCTTTGATTTCTGATATTAAGTTTCAACTTAAACAAAAAATTTAGATGACTAATTTAGGCATTTTACATTACTTCTTAGGGATGCAAATTTGGAAAACTCATAAGGGTATCTTTCTTCCTCAAAGAAAGTATGCTCATGACCTTTTAGAAAAATTTAAGATGAATGATTCTAACCATGTTTCTGTTCCATGTGAATTAGGAACTAAATTAATGATTGATATGAATACTCCTTTTGTTGATGAAACTTTGTATAGGCAATTGGTAGGAAGTTTAAATTATTTAACTCTTACTAGACCTGATATTGCTTATAGTGTTGGTTTAGTTTCCAGTTTTATGTCTAAACCTCAACAAACACATTTTAAAGTTGCTAAAAGAATCTTAAGGTACATTAAAGGAACTATTAGCATGGGATTATTTTATGATGCCAATTCTACATTTATTTTACATGGCTATACTGATTCTGATCTAGGTGGAGATCCCAATGATGGGAAATCCACTTGTGACTATTGTTTCTTTGTTGGTTCAGGTGCAATTTCTTGGAAAAGTAAAAAAGAATACTCTATTTCCCTTTGCTCAACTAAATCTGAATACAAAGGTTGTACCAATGCTTAGAAGACTTCTTGAATATTTGGGTTAACCTCAACAAGCACCTACCCCTCTACATTGTGACAATCAAAGTGCTATTCCCTTGGCAAAGAATCTAATTTTTCATGCAAGGACCAAACATATTTCTCTTCAACATCACTTCAGCCGAGAACAAGTTGAACACAAGAAAGTTACTCTCCTATATTGTAAGGGTGAACATCAAGTGGCTGATATTTTGACAAAACTACTTTATAAAGAGAGATTTCAATTTTATTGTAAAAATTTGGGTTTACAACCCTTTGATGTAAGCTCCCCAAGTAAGATTAAGGGGGGGTGTTAGAAATATTAATCTTCCTTTGGATGTATTTAAATTGGGATATTCCAAGGATCCCTAAATATAGTTTGTCCTATTGTACACATGTGGAGGACATGTCGTTTACTTGTCCTTTAGTCCACATGTGAGGACAACTCATTTTTATAATTCCTTTATTAAGGAATTTAGTTTATCATCCTTAAGAGGATCTTGACACTTTTCACACACCTATTATGAATGTGGCATTCATAGAAATGGGAGTTACACATGCGAACATATGCAACTCCTTTCTCATCTCTGTAAAAGAGATGCTCCTCTCTCTTTCTTCTTTACACATCATTTTGATGTTATTTTATTGAGCTATTTTTCTCCACCACTCTCTCTCTCTCTCTCTTCTCTAGGAATTTGCCTTCATTTATAATACTCACAAGGGGTTTTCTTTGCTTTCTCCTTATAAATCCTTGTCTCCATTATTGAACTATCTTGGTGTATGCTCTTGGATTTTGCTTATCTAATGGTAACATTGTTTCATGCTTAACTTACTTGGATTGTTTTCTTTCCTTGCTCTATCTTATCATTTATTAAATTTTCATTATGTATCTTTAGAACATTCTTACATGGTATCAGATCCATAAAAGGATTTGTATATCCAATAGATCCAAAAGTGCAACCTATTATGGAACTATCTAAAACAAGATCTAGTCTCACCATTGTATCTAGGTGGTTGTTTCAATGAATTTTTACTATAAATTTTTCTACTTTGAAAAAAAAATCAACTTTTTTTAGGCAAAAATTTTGAATATCTAACTTGGGAGGCCCAATTTGTAATTTGGTATATTTTTTAGAAATTTTAATTTGAATATTTTTGCATTTCTCGAGTTTGGAAATTATTTGGATTTTTTGACATATTTCATTGCAAAATATTTGGAGTTGGTTTAGAGGTGCCCTCCCTTATTTTCTATTAGATTCATGTAATAGGCATTGACAAAAATGCATCGAGCATGTTGGCATTTCATACAGATGATATGTGTTTAGGTCATATTGTTGCATTGTTGTGTTTTCATTGCTAGCAACATATTTTTATTCAAACTATGAAATTAGAAATATATATGGAGTTAAAGGGTTAGATGAGTAAATTGGATAAGTTTCCAAATAATTGGTGAATAGCAAGTACCTAGGTACATTCAATTGAATCTAGAAAATGAAGATCGAATTGAGGTGTGCAAGCATAGATTTATCATTTACTTAGTTATATCTAAGTATGTGTATGACTACATAAGTTAAGGTGAAGATTTCCATGAGTTATCAAGGATTCAAGTGATGCTACTAGGAAGAACGAGAGACATGATGAATAGTTGGGTTTTATCATTGGCATTGTTATAATTTTGACTTGTTATGTTTAGGGTCAAACTTTTATAATTCAAATTTAGATTTGGCGCAATCGATGGAAAAAGTTAGTTAGATAGCCAACTTGATCTAAGGTGGTGGGAAAATATTTTACCCGACTCAAAGAAGTTATAAATGAATTATAAAATCAAGTTTTTTAATGATTGTTGAAATTGTGATGTTTAGTTTTATTGATGCAGAAATTGAATTATGATGATCAATACTAAAGTGGATCTATCAAATAGAAATTGTTATATTTAGGTCATTTCATCTTGGTTCCATCTCAAGGAAAACACTAATAGGTTTGCAGGCTAAATCCACAAGCGTTTTCACTCCTAACATGGTGGATAGGATCCCCAAATTAAATCATTTTACCATGTATCTCTTAGAAGGAGCCTGAAATCCCTTATAAGGGTGTTCTTAAAATAGGACTTTGATTTTAAAAATTGCACAAGGTACTTAATTCTCTTAACTAGTTATACCTTAAAAGGATGTTTGTAATTGCTTCTAATGCAACGGATCTCACCAATGCACTGGCAGAATATTGTGGGAATCAATCCTACACATGGTCTTCACCCTCTAACAAGGGTTTACATAGGAAAATTATTATGTCAAGAGGTCTAATCGTGTAAATCTTTTTATATGATCAGTTTATATTGTTGAAAATAATTGCTTAATTGTGTATTGTCTTTGATGTTACAAAAAATGTCATATATTTTCCAATCAGTATATGTCGAGCTCACTAAGGTGATGAAGATAGTTTCATTTGTTTGTCAAGCATTCTAATGTTTTCCAAGTTCAAAAGACAGTATCTACCAAGTTCACTCAGACGACAAAGAAAAGTTTGCAGAAGTTGAATGTCAATCGAGCTCACTTGGTTAATGAAAGAAAAGTTGGATAGAACCAGTGTTAACCCAGATCACTCAGTTACCAAAGTAACTTTGTGAAGATGTAGCATTAACTAAGTTCACTTGGTTAACACAGGAAATAGGAATGATTTCTGTGATAGTGTCTATCAAGTAGGGTTAGTTGACAAAGGATTTTCTTGTTTTGACATATTTTTGTTTGTTGGTTCTAGTCGATTGAGGAGATGAATATTAATTATTCTAATTTGTATTCAAGTCAACTTGATAATGTGTATGATATAAATATAAGGTCAAATTGAGGATTGAATGTGTTCAAGTGTATGGAAGTATAGAAGATGCTTAGAGGAAGTGAATAAAAAGGATAAGCAAAATATCCTTGTGGAGATGCAAAGATACATTCAATCAGAAAGGATCAAGTATACAAGCCAAAATTGAGATCTATAATTAGTAAATCAATTGCATAAAAAATGAGGTCATCTCATTGTTAGTCTCTAACCATTGTAGCGGTGATCTAAAATCTCTTAATAGAGTTGGCTTAACAACTATTTGTAAATCCTCTAACAAGGTGGCATTTCTAGATTGAAGTGCCTAAAGTCCTCTAACAAGGCCACTCCTAATAGGATGATTAAATCCTCTAATAGGGTCACACCTAATAGTATGTTTTGTAACCTTTAATAGGGTTGGATTCTAGCAAGAGTCACTTTAGAAGAGTAAAAATCAGTAACTAGTTGCAATTGGTGGTTTTTTCCAAATTGGGTTTCCATGTTAAATCTTGGTGTCACTTGTGTTCATGATATCTATTTTATGTGTATGAAATTAAGTTAAGATAATATCATAAGAACTGCATGCTAGACATTTATTGAGTTACAACATATTATCAATTTAACTAAGTGCCTCTATTTTTGTCGAGCATCAATATTTTCAATAAATTTTGTGTTGACATCTAAGGGATCTGGGATTTATTTTAGTGGTAACCAATTCACCCCTCCCCTCTTAGTTAATCTTATATTTCCAACAATTGGTATCAGAGCTTCTTGATGCTTGTAGAGAAGGTTTCAAGGACCTAAGCTAAAGATCAAGATGTCTTACAGAAGAGAAATTCTTAAGTTGAACAGAGATAACTTCAAGGCATGGAAAAAACTTATGAAGTTGCACCTGACGACCATCAGTGATTCAAGTTTGAAATATCTGAAAAATGCTTACAAAACTCCTATTGGAACATTGATTGTGGAACAAATTGATGAAAAGAAAAATAATAACATCATGATGATGATTGACATTGCATTAGCTCTTAGTTCTATGTTGAATTTGATGAGATCAAAGGATGTGCTACCACTAATGACATATGGATCAAACTGAAGGATATCTATGGAGGTGATGATAATGAGAAAAGAGCCAAGACATAAAGCTTGAGAGGTCAGTTTGATCATATGAAGATGAAAGAGGATGAAAACATTGTTAAATATGTCGAGAGAATCAAAGCTAGTTTCAGTGCTATTAAAGCCTCTGGAGGAACAATTGATGTGACAATGCTAAGAAAGGTACTCAAAACCCTTCTTTATATCTATGCAATTAGGGTGATTTCTATTTAAGAGATGAGATGTGATCCAAATAACAAGATAACTTTGGATGCTCTAGTTGGAAGATTGACTATGTTTAAACTAGATAACTATGATAATTATACTCCTAGTTCTAGCAATCTTGAGTCTGCATTTGAAGTGAAGTTATCACTAAAGAAGAAAAAATATGAAAGGTCTAAAGGAAAAAAATCTGAGAGTGAAGAGGAAGACAGTTCTAATAGTTAAGTAGGACATGATTTCCATAGCTAGTCAAATTGTGATGTGAATATCAGGATTTAACTGTGTGATTTTGAGTCAAACTCGATGACCCATGTTTCATGAGTAGTGATTCAACATGAATCCATCTCTCATGAGAATAAATGGAACACTTAGCACTCATTGGATCTAGGTGATGCTCACAGGGGTGAAGCACCGAGACTTCCCGGGAGGTCACCCATCCTAGTACTACTCCAGCCTGAGCGCGCTTAACTATGGAGTTTCCTCCACAGTTAAACCCAAAGCTTGCAACCCCATTTGCAAAACCTTCACCAAGTGTTGTGCCTTATGAACCATTCATTAGAAAGCCCCTTAAGCTCATCAATTGATAAGTAGGACATGATTTCCACAGCTAGTCAAATTGTGATGTGAATATCAGGATTTAGCTGTGTGATTTTGAGTCAAACTCGATGACCCGTGTTTCATGAGTAGTGATTCAACATGAATCCATCTCTCATGAGAATAAATGGAACACTTAGCACTCATTGGATCTAGGTGATGCTCACAGGGGTGAAGCACCGGGACTTCCCGGGAGGTCACCCATCCCAGTACTACTCCAGCCTGAGCGCGCTTAACTACGGAGTTTCCTCCACAGTTAAACCCAAAGCTTGCAACCCCATTTGCAAAACTACTAAATTAACCCAAATGATTTAGATTAAAAATTTAAAACATTATATTTATATGTAATCATTATAAAATAAATGATTAGTAGGACTAACTTGTATTGCCTATTTAGATCAAGTTGTTATTATTAAATTCATCCATGGTAATTAATATTATTAATTTACATAAGTTTTTTATTAAACTAATGATAACTAAGAGTATGATCATACAATTAAAAACACACTTAATTCAAGATGAAATTCAATATTTTGAAAAGAAGTTGATAATAGAATTTAGATATAGCATATTAAATTATCTTTGATTGTGTAAGTTCTAACTAACTTGTATTGCCTATTTAGATCAAGTTGTTATTATTAAATTCATTCATGGTAGTTAATATTATTAATTTATATAGTTTTTAAATAAACTAATGATAACTAAGAGTATGATTGTACAATTAAAATACATGTCTTTGAAACTTTTAACAATTCTTTTTATCCAATTCTAAATTTTGCTCGCCAAAATTTGTGTATCTAGAAATCAGCTCTAATTTTCTTAATAAAGAGTTTTTTTTTCTCCAAATCAAAGCTTTGATCATGCAATCATGTGAAAATCATTTGTCTTTAATAACTATATTTTAATTTTCATGCACACACTTTATGCAAATTAATTAAAATAAACTTTATCAAATAATTTCTTACTCTCTTTTATTAATTTTTGAAGTTTTTTTAATATAATATTTATTAACCTAAGTAATAATAATATTTAAAGTTTATTTAAAAATGAACTCCTAAATATATTATTATTAAATTAAATAAATATTATCACACCCAAAATTAGACTATAACTTTATTTTTAAATTTCATTCTTTTATATTTTATTTTCTTCTAGTTTATTAATTAGTGCAAACACTAATTAAAGCATAGTTTATTATTTAAATTAATAATAATAATCAAAGCTCATTGTTTAAATACAATTCTAAAATAATAATTATTAAATAAATAATTATAATAAAATAATATTAAAACTTTAATATTTTAATTCTCTTTTTGTTCCACTTCTGAAATTAGACTTTTTAATTAAATATTTTAAACTAAAATACATGTTTAAATTATTAATAATTAACTAAATATCATCATATTCTTTTTATCAATTTTCTAAATTTAGACTTTTAAATTAAAGCACATATTTAATTTTTTTAATTAATTAAATATTTTCATACTTCAATATTTTCTTTTTAATCAAATAATATTTAATAATTCTCAATATTATATGATTAATCCAAATATTTTAATTAAATCCTTTACCAAATAAAAATAACATTACCAAAACTCAAAATCAAACAATATAGACAAAGATAAACTCACGGGTTTTAAAAAGGGTGGAAACTCAATTACGAGTCCTCTTTGCAAGACAATTATTTAGACTATGGTTGGAATTGAACCTAAATATTATCTCCCCATTCTTACCATTGAGTTATTGTGATAGGGCATGTTATTTAAACTATGGTTGAGATTGAACCTAAATATTATCTCCCCATTCTTACCATTGAGTTATTGTGATAGAGCATGCTCATTCTGACAATTCAGGGAAGTCGATGCCCGATACTTGCAATCCTACATAAAGACAAGCACATACATATGCATATATCTAAACTAAATAGAGAATGGTAGCGAGTGGTACATCGTGTAGATCTCGACTAGCAGGGGACTACGACTCCCTCCCTTAACCACATCAAACATGACTAATAGAAAGATAAAATAGACACATGCAAGTATGGGGTAAGTACTATAATAATTATAAGTCAAACATCAAATGCTTAGATAAATTAATGCATCACGACGAATATTAAGTGATCATCATTAAAGCATCATTAATGCACCAGTTACCATAATCATTAAACAACACATGAATCTCCATTCTTTTCTATATCATCTAAAAAATTTCCTCCATATTTGTCTATCAAATATTTTCCCTCTCTTTATGAAAAACAAATAAAATTTATATTTTAACCAAATCCAATCATGAAAAACTTAGAAACTCTAAACTACAAACATGACAACGATATGGTCGAGCAATAATTTCTTTGGCGATAACAATCGCAGATACGTACAAACTGAAAAAGTTATAAGGCGTGAAAGGCGGCAAGGTCAAAACAACATTCCAGAGTCTATTAGAGAAACATCGTGATTCTTGAGACAAGGCTCTTATTAATCCCAAGAACAAGAGAAAATCCTATACCATTTATAGTGCTGATAAAGATGGGCTTTGCTAAATATATAATATCACACTAAATTATACAACCTGCAAAGACATCACTTTGCTTTAAAATTCACTACTAAATATAGCCACTTGATCGATAAACTTCGGAAGAATAAAAATCCTCAGGTTTTAAGCACAAATTTGTTTCATTGCTGTAAGCATTCCTTTGTGGCGTTGAGCAGGCGGGAGTTCTCCAATGGCGATCATCAAATGCACACGTTCTGTTACATCTGCCACTTCCTTTTTCTTTTTCTCGTCTATCAAAGCTTTCCACTGCAAAAATAAAAAATATTCAAGCAAGCTTGCCATCAAATAAAATTCCAATTTTTTGTGGAAGATTAATACAATATTTTTTGTGAATGTTAAACTTAATACCATTTCCGCTCTTGCATTGGCATCTCCAATGGCCTTCTCTTTCTGCTCGCTAGCATCAGATTTTACTTTATGAGATTCCTGACGCGCTTCTGATAAAATCTTGTCAGCTTTAACCTGCAACAGATCATATTAGGGCTAATGTCAAATTAGGGTTTCTGGTTTTCTAACAAAAGTTGATTGTTTTTTTTCCCCTTTTGTAGATGGAGAGGATTTCGAAAAACGAAACGAAACACAGTGACATTGTATAGCTGTTTGTCTACTACTGGTGAGAATCTTATCGCTGTTCATTTATTATTGGGAAACTGATAGAAGATGACTGGACACAAGCGGTAAGGATACCTGTCACATTGAAGGTAGCTAAGTATGACAAATGGCAGTCATCCAAGAATACTTAATAATTGTGAAGAAGTTACCTGAGCGTCGTGAAGAAGTTGCTCAGCTCGCAGCTCTTCCCTCTTTTGAGTTTCCAGCGCCTTGGCTTCTTCATGCATTCTCTGCCTTTCCGCCTTTGCCTGCAAACAATACATCACATCAATATTTCATACGAAGAAAATAAAAACTAGTGAAAGTGAGCGAAACGCCTTCAGAAATAACTATTTGTGTGAGATCTGTTATCGGCTAAAAATTTATGCTTTGTTGTTGTTGGAGGTAAGAGGTCTCAAGTTCGAGTCGTATTAAGGAGAATAAGTCACAGAGATATTTTGCTTTGTATTTCTTGGAGGTACGAGGTCCCAGGTTCGAGTCACATTAAGGAGGAGATAAATGAAATACCTGAAGCTTTTTAGCTTTAGCTTCAAGCTTTCTGATTTTGGATTCAAAGTAAGCTTGCGCCTTAGCTTCAACCCTTCCTTGATGTGCTTCAGCCACAGCTTTAGCTTTACGACTCAAAGCAAGCCTACTAACTGGTGACATAGCTGCACTTGGCGAAGGAGGATCACTAATTATTTCTCCATTGAAACTATCTTTGACCTTGTTGCCTTCTAGAGTCATGGAAAGCTCCTTGGCCATTTCCTTTTTACTAAGCTTGTTCATCTCTCAACAGTCTCTGAAGTTGAAATTACCGAATCTTGAAATCGCTGTGAATGAATTAAGCGACTCTAAAATGCAAATGTGTTCCATTTTTCGGTGAAGGTGAAATTTTATATGTTGAATTGAAGCGGTGCATGGGAGGAGTAGAAGATTCAAGATCCTGATTTTATGTCGGTTAACGATGTAGAATACTTACTGTGCACGCATCGCAGTGCACAGCTGGAAATGTTTATGTAACATGTTTGCTCTTGCTGGAAATGAATTGTTTTTAAGAAAAAAAATCGGTCGAATTCAAGTGAAACGAGATCAGATCTTCCAAGAAGAGATAAAGAGCGAAAGAAGCGAAAGAGAAGTTTTTAGGGATACCTTCAGAATTCAAGACGCCGCCTTTAGGGTCTTGCTGACTATGCTAATTCTTGAAAAGAACACACAGAGCTGCAAATGCTCAGGAGCTTTTAAGCAGCGTCCTCTAGGATTTCTTCG
Source organism: Cupressus sempervirens (assembly GCA_028749045.1). Taxonomy (NCBI): domain Eukaryota; kingdom Viridiplantae; phylum Streptophyta; class Pinopsida; order Cupressales; family Cupressaceae; genus Cupressus; species Cupressus sempervirens. Next base: position 676,086,591 of record CM053785.1, read on the forward strand.
ATCTCGTGGGGAGGTCCATTTTTATAAACAGATAGGGTGGCATGAATTTATTCAAAAACTGAAAAAACTAGTTTTCTTTTGATTGCCTTAATCGAGGTTTCAAATATAAAGATACGATTACCCGGGGGCCGAAGGTTTTCTTTAAGAACATTTGAGGGATCCTTTAATATGTTTTCTAATTTAGATCTATCAAAAAGTTGATAACCAAATAGATGCAAGGTAGTTCAACAAACCTTACCTTCCAATGCTTAAATGGACTATTTAAATAGTTTGAGTTAGAAGAATAAAAATTTTTGCTATCTTCAACGAGGAAATGATAAGATAGTGACTCCAAGTACCTTTGACTTTATATGAAAATGGTCAATATAAGGGATATGTTTGAATTGGAAGTTGTTAACAAGTCTTGTATGATCACACATTAGGTCTAGATTGTTGAACTCATTCAAAGGTGTAGAAGTATAGTGATTTGTCTTGTGGGATTTGGTAACAAGTTAGGGTTGGGTGTTATGAAAGAAAGGTATTTAAGTGATTAGTTACTCATGGAGTTCCCGGATAACTCTTGAAGTGTTTGTGAGGAAAGTTTTAAAGGGATGATTGAGGAGTTTTGTTTGGTAGTTGTCTTTAAGAGTTGATCAGGGATGATGTTGTGGGAGAGTTATCTAATTTAATAAGGAGATGTTTAAATGCTTTCATATGAGGTGTAGAGGTTGTGGTGAGAATGTAGGAGATTGGGGTGAAGGGTGTAAAGGTGCATTGAAGGTCATTTGTAATTCCTTTTGGGGTTAGATATGAAGAGTGTTTGTGTTGAGCCTTAGAGAGTCTTTTGAAAGAAATGGAAATTTTTTCAAGTTGAGAGAGCCTTTAATATTATTAGATGCCTCAAATCCATGATAAATAACATTGAAAGTATTTCTAGGTTAGTAAGTACCCTTGAGATTTGTGTGGTTATAAAATGCTCCACAGTACAAAGGAGGTTGGATTGTAGTGTAAACATAGGTAGAAGCTAATTGAATATAGTGGCAATTAAGAAGAGATTAGTAGGTGAAGAACATATATAAAAAGTGGTGAGTTGGTGTTATCAAATTGTAAATGGCCTTTCTATTCACCATCTATTTAATGCATGATGTTGGAATGCAAGGACTTTCTATTTTTACAAATCCAAATCAATGATACCAATATCTAAGTTTCTAAGTGGCTATTTGTTTATTTTTAGTCAATTTATTTTATTGGATTTTGTTGTGTAACACAATTAAGACTATATGAAATTAGCAGCCTCTGTAAAATATTTATGAAAGGGAAAATATTCAAGTGTAATGTAAATTTTGGGGGTGTGATAAGTAGAAATATTTTTCATTGGTTAAATTTTAATATTTATAGTACAATTGACAATTGGAAAAAAAAAAGATTGTGATAGATGATATCTGAAATGGATTTTCTTTTCACTATTCAAACCCTTATTGGCTTTGCTCCTACTTTTCCATCTACTATTTTTGGTTCATTACTAGTTGTTGGATTGTTAGCTCTTGGATCACCTCCCTATAGTTTGCATCATTTTATTGATTTTCTATTGGCATTTGTTATTGGTTGTAATTGGTGATCATTGCTAAATTTTTATTATCTTCTATTTTCTATTAGTTAACAACTAATCCCTTGTTGTGATAGATTTTCCACCTTTAGGAATCACCTTATTATTGGTGAAAACTCACATTATTTCGTCAACTTATTTATCCTTTTCTATGGCATTTGGATAGGGACATAAAAAATTGTTCTTTTTCTCCTATCCATCCATCTCCTAGGCACAAAACCTTGTGTTCTTATTGTTTGGCCCTTACAATTATATGTAGGAAAAAGGTGTTGTATAATTAAGAATACTTTTCCAAGTCTACCCTTATTTGCAGGTGCAATGGTTTATATCCTTCCCTTCCATATTTTCATAAATGATCTTTGGATTTTTGGAGGTCCATTATTGATAATAGGATTGAGATAACTTCTAAGGGTTTTTTGGATTCTTTTCAAACCAAGTATAGAGCTCATGCCTTTAGAAAATAAAAGAAATAACTTTCTATGCCACGGTTTCCTTCCTTCAACACTCTTACTAAATCTATCAATATTGTCCCTAATTTGGTTAGGATTCCTTAATTTCTACTCTAACTTTGGACTAGTTTTATTTCTTTGACTCTATTAGTAATAGTATTAGAATTTTTTTTGGATGATGATTTTTCTTATTTATGAGCATCCCAAATTTTCTTATATTATTGTGGCTATTGACATCTCACAAGATCTCCCTGGAGAAGTAATCTTGATGGTTGGAAGTAAAATTTTCTCTCAAGTTCTTGATTATGATGGTCTTCCTTTTTTTTCTATAGGATTTTTATTTCTACATGCTATATGGAAACAAATTATCAAAAATCACATGATTATCATGTTACTTAGTGGATAAATGCACCATGTGAGCATATTACTATGGCCAGTATTAATGAAAACCCTATTGATAAAAATTTGAGTTCATAATCTTCATGAATGAATTTAGCCTTCAATCTACAAACTATAGGTTTCCATCTACTAATCTTAGGCTCGTCATTATATTTTCTATCATTCTATAATTATCTACACCACAAGGAAACATGACCTTTCAATTTAGTTTTTGCTAATCTAACTCTCTATGTATAAGGGATATTTATTGCAATTCACATAGAAGACTTGTATAATCAAGGATAAAGATGGTTAGTTTATTGGTATAGGTACAAGGACATGAGGTAATCGACCTTTCAATTCAATCCTACTGAGATGACATGTTTAGTTGCCAAAGTTGATGATAATTATTACACATGTAATTGGAGATTTTCCTAGTATCGTGAAATTGTCTAACATGGTTTGTAAGGAATGTGTGATGGCTAAACAGAAGAATAGATCAATCCAATAAAGATGTTTAATACTTTAGTAAAGTTGGAGTTGTACATAGAGATTTAAGTGGTCCTAGGAGAACTAGAGAATCTATGGAGAAAGGTACATTGTGTTTTTTATTAATGATTTTACAAGGATGACATGAGTAGCATTTCTTGAAGAAAATTATGAAGCTTTTGAGAAGTTCAATTTATTCAAGAATAGAGTAGAGAATGAATTGAGATTGAAGATAACGTGTTTAAGATTGGATAGAGAAGGGGAATTCCTTTAAAATGAAATTAACATCTATTATGAGGGTAATACAATCAAGAGATAACTTGCATCCCTTAAAACACCACAGTAGAATGGAACAACAAAAATTACACATAGATCAGTTAGCGAGGTAGCTAGAGCAATGATGTTTGGGAATAATGTGTCCAACATTCCCCTTTAGGATTCATGGCATTGATTAACCACTCAACTTGTAGTACATAGGAGGTAGTTAAGCCCTTGTCATGAATCTCGAGGGGAGTGTTGAACAAATTTATAACAATCTCCCCCTCAGTGTTACTCGAGGGTCTGAGGATTCTAACTTATGGCCAAATTTTGATACCATTGTTAGAATGCAGTTGTCATTACACCAAAAGACTGATCTATCAATGCCTGATACAACCGTTCAACTTGTAGTACATAGGAGGCGGTTAAGCCCTTGCCATGAATCTCGAGGGGTGAGCTGATTTTTTTTCTAACGAGTAGTTCTATTAGGCATTGAAAGTTCAATTTTTGGAACAACAAAAACTTTAACTTGTAAAAAGTGGTAATAGAGCTTGGTCATAGGTTTAAATATCCTATGATAACACTAAGGGGCAATTGTTGGACTAATTGCCAATGTTCCCCTTCATGACTTTTGACATGGCTTAACTACCTCATATGTTCTATAAGTCTAGTAGTTGTATTGAGCATTTAAAGGTCGATCTTTTGGTGCAAATAAAACCATAGCTTGTTAGATTTGCTCATTTTTTTCTCTTATTTTCTAACTCCAAAATCCTTGTAGTCATTTTGAGGCTTAAAAACCCTAAGGTAAGGGTCAAGGTCATCCCTCACCCTTAATTTATGGATAAAATTTTCCCTTAACCTTGGTAAGGATGATGTCATTCTATACCTAGAGTATTTTCCCTTAGATCTTTGGCCAATTTTGAGTTTTCCAAAAGTTTCTGCTACCTAGTGCAATTGGCCCTCTCAATTTTGATTTTGAAATAACTATAAAATGAGGAAAAATAATTTAATTTGGACATCCATTAAAATATAAGGAAATATATCCTTTTATGTAAGTTATTATTTCATCATTATTATGCACATTCAATGACAACATCCAATCAAATCATCATTCATTCAAGAAAGCTTTCAATGTGCTTTTAAGGATTTAAAGACAAGAAAGAAAGGATTTATTAAAGGCCCTCATTTTTGTATCATCAATCTTGAACTTTATTCCCAAGGTGTAGCTTCTTTCTTCATTGTATATAGTGGAGTTTTCCATTAAGGAATGGGATCCACATTCATATATTCACACAAGCATTGAATTGTTCAACCCTTCATGAATTCAAAAGAGTACCTACATTCACGGGTCTCTACTTTGGTAGTCTTAGATATATTATATTTTTTCACATTACAAACATCCACATACAAGAATCATACATCATTATGGATAGATTATCTAGATCCATCCATAGGGATTTGACAAGTGATGTGAGTATTTATAATTTTATTTATTTTACATTCTTTTTAATTTAAAGGTTGATTCCTAAATAGGAGCTTAACCAAGAAATACCAATCCCCCAAAATAAATACTATTTTTCTTTTGTGCAAGTCTAAATCTACAATATTTTGGAGCATAGAATTTGCATCTCAAAATTAGGATTTTAGATCTGGTGGAGCTTCATATGTTAGAAAGAAAGTCCACCAAGATAACTGAGAGGGGGCGATGAATCAATTATCCAACTATTAATAAAATAAATGGCCTTATTAATCCTCAAGAATTCAACCAATATAATCAGCAACCATAAGAAGATACTCATACACAATAACACGACATTTGTTAACTAGGGAAATCCTTGATTAGAGGAAAAACCCTAATGGGGATGGTACCCACAAAATGATTTACTAATATAAAAGTTCCTTGTTAGAGGATGGACTCCGTTCGGAGTCAATGAAATACATTTAGTACACGGATGAATGCACAAAGTTAGGTTGCAATTCTACAGAAGTCAAATCCGTGAAATGAGACCTCTTAGAAATGGGTACAATTTTTAAAAATGGGCACCCATTTTGGCTCAGGTACCCAACCCTAAATTTAAAAAATGGGCACCCATTTTTTTTAAATCAAGTACCCATTTTTTAAGAGTAAAAAATGGGTACCTATTTCTTAAAAGGGGATTTTACATGTCACTTTTAGTTTTTGAAAATGGGTACCCATTTTTTGAAATTCAAATAACGGGTGTCCATTTTTTACAACATGAGGCAGAATTTTTTTTTCCTACCTTAGATTTTGGTTTGTGATAGGCTTGGTGAGACCAAGCCTATGCTTTGGCCTCTCAAAATTTGGCTAAGGCATTGAGCTAAAAAATTCATGCCTTGCCATAATTTTTAGAGAGTCTTCTTGATCAATTTTTTTTACAAAACAAAAATCCATTAGAGCTCTCACTGTCCTGATTTTAGAAATATAAATTTTATAGTTTTATGATTTTATTTACTATTTTTGTATTATTTTTTAATCAAAGGTGGTACCTAAATGTAAAATAGCAATGTTCACTAAAACTTTAATAACTTTTTTATTTTATACATTTTCTTGGATTAATTTATATGTCATCAATCTACATTCAATTTTTTTGAAGTTGAAAAAAAATTGAAAAAAGTGAAATTTTGATCAAGTTATGGTGTCCGTACACGAGAGGTTTTAAAATTTACGTTTATAGTCAATTAAAAATTAATTAAAAAAATATTCATTAAAAAATTGAAGAAAAATATTCTCATCAATCTTTGGTGTGCCAAGTAAATTCGCGAAAAAGGATTTGCAAAAATTCATTTAGTTGTGTCAAATTATGGTGGCTGTACACAAGCATGGTATGGTCTTGAAACGAGCATTTTGAAAAAGTGGTTTTTAAAGATCCATAACAAAAAAATCTATCATATCGGTATACAATTAAATTACATATTCAAAAAGAAGATCTCAGACACTACGATTTTTATTTCTGAAGTTTTTTGTATTCTTAATCTCTAAATGGGTCAAATTTTGGCATCAATTGACAAAATATTTCAAAAACGAAAAAAACACTTCGAATTTTTGGCCAAAAGTGAGACCCAACTTCTTGCACTGACCCACATATCAATTCCTATTAGGAGACTTTGAATCCCTATTAGGGGTTGTAGAAGGTAGATGGACCCACTATCCAAACAACTTCAAGGTAAGACCACTAAACTCACTGTCCAACTAATCTCTCTATTATTCCTTGCAGATTAATAGAAATGTATATCTCCTTTTTTGTCCTCTTACTAGACCAAACCTCTTTTGATCTTGATACTAGGGTGAACCCATAATAATGGGTTCCATTTTTGTGCTACGAAGGAAATCACAAAATGTTGCAAAATCTACATATCCAATTTAACGTATGTTCGGGCAAACATACTAACTGTGTTCACGTGAACATAAAATAATTGCATGTTTGTGCGAACATATTATGTTTATATAAGGGATGTTTGAGGGAACATCCCTCATTAATATGCTCACCTAAATGTATTTTTACGGCGACTTTGCGTTGAAAACCCCTTTTTCCCCATTTTCATGTTCATTTTTATGGCAAGGTGTATTAGATTTGGACATTGGAGTGAACCTGTCAAATTGGTAAGCAAGCCGCATCACTTTGCATCATTCTCCTCCAGTTACTTTAATATTTTTATTCTTTATTTATGTTAGTTATTTTTATTAATTTAATGTTTATAATTTTTTTGGTATTTGTTAGTTATATATGAGTGTTATTAGAAATTATTAAAAAATTAGTATAGAATTTTAGAAAAATATTAATTTAGCATTAGAAAATAAATTTAGAAAAAAATTAATGTTAAATAAAATAAATATTAGAAAAAAATAGAAAAATAATAGTTTAGAATATTAGAAAAACATTAGAAAATATTTTTTTAAATGTTAATCTAAAATATCAGAAAAATATTAGAAAAAACATTACATTTATATTAGGAAAAATTAGAAAATATTTTTAAAAACATTAGTCTAGAAAATATTAGAAAAATATTACAAAATATTTAAAAACAATAGTGTACTAGTAACATAGAATATTAGAAAAAAAATTAGAAAAATATTAGTTTTATTAGAAAACCATTAGTTTGATTAAAAAAAAATTTAGAAAAATATTAATTTTATTATAAAAACATTAGAAACAAATTACATTTAAATATTTAAAAAATATTAGAAAATATTAGAAAAATATTAGAAAATATTAGAAAAATATTAGTAAATATTAATAAAAATATTAGTCTTGAAAATTAGAAAATATTAGAAAACCATTATAAAGTATTAAAAAAGCAATAGTGTAATTTTATTAGAAAAACATTACATGAAATATTAAAAAATGTTAATCTACAATATTAGAAAAATAAATTAGTATAATATTAGGAAATATTAGTATAATTTAACATTAAAAAAAAAAAATTAGTATATAACATTAGGAAATATTAGAAAAAACATTACAAAATATTATAAAAATATTATAAAATTTTTGAAAATTTTTTACAAAAATATTAGAAAGGACATTAAAAAAAATATTAGAAAAATAAATTTAGAAAAAATTTAAAAAACAAATTAGTGTAGAAAATTAGAAAATATTAGAACTCTATCTCCAACCCTTTAACACTAACCATAACCCTAACCATAACTCAAACTCTAACCTAACTTGAAAACTCTTTAACCCTAATCTAACCCTAGAGTTTTGTAACTTAGACGGGCTAATGTAACCCTAAAATTGTAACCCTAATCTAATCCTAACTAAAAATTGAAACCCTTATATCTAACTCAAACCCTAATCTAACTGAAAATCTTAATCTAATTGTAAGTCTATAAATCAAACCCTAACCAAAACCTAATCTAATTCAAACCCTAATCTAAATGAAACCCTAGAATTAAACTCAAACCCTAATCTAATTGTAACCCTAGAAATCAAACCCTAACCAAACCTCAAACCCTAATCTAATTCAAACACTAATCTAAATGAAATCCTAGAATCAAACCCTAATCTAACACAAACCCTAGAGTCTAATCGTAACCCTAACCAAATCCTAATTTGAATCAAACCCTAATCATACCCTAATCTTTAACTCAAACACTAATATAGAAATCAAACCGCAATCAAACCCTAATATAATCCTAACTGAAAACTCAAACCCTAATCTTTAAATCAAACCCTAACCAAACCCTAATCTAACTCAAACCCTAATATAAATCAGACCCTTTAAATCAAATCCTAACTCAAACCTTAAGTAATGTACAACCATAACCCTAACCAAACCCCTTAATCTAAAACTCAAACCCTAATCTAAATCATTTGAACCCTAATCAAACCCTAATCTAATTATAACCCTAATCTAACTAGATAACCCTAACCTAACCCTAATCATAACTAAAACCCTAATTTTTAAACCCTAACTTGAATTGAAACTCTAATCCAACTCAAACCCTAATATAAGATTCCTAACTTCAAACTCAAACCCTAATATAATCCTAATTGAAAATTGAAACCCTAGAATCTAACTCAAACTCTAATGTAATCCTAGAACTCAAAACTCAAAACCTAATCTAATTCAAACCCTAATTTAAATGAAATCATAATTAAATCCCAATCTAACACAAACCCTATTCTAACTGCAACCAGTTAAATCAAACCCTAACCAAACCCTAATCTATTTATGAAACCCTAATCATACCCTAATCTTTAACTCAAACCCTAATCTTCATCAAATCATAATCAAACCCTTTATCTAATCCTAACTAAAAAATCAAACCCTTATATAACTCAATCCCTAATCTTTAAATCAGACACTAATCACGAACCCTAATCTAATTGTAACCCTAGAAATCAAACCCTAACCAAACTAGGTAATCTAACTCAGATCCTAATCTAAATCAAACCTAAGCTAACTAAAACCCTAACTCAAACCTTAAGTAATGTACAACCGTAACCCTAACCAAACCCTTTAATCTAGAATTCAAACCCTAATCTAAATCATTTGAACCTTAATCAAACCCTAAATCTTTAACTCAAATCCTAATCTAATTGTAACCCTAACCTAACCCTAGAATCGTAACTAAAACCCTAATCTAAGCCTTTAGAACTCAAATTGAAACCCTAATCTAACTCAAACCCTAATATAATCTTAACTTCAAACTAAAACCCTAATCTAATTGAAACCCTAATATAATCATAACTAAAAATTAAAACCTTAGAATCTAACTCAAACTCTAATGCAATCCTAGAATTGAAAACTCAAAACCTAATATAATTCAAACCCTAATTTAAATGAAATCCTAATCAAACCCTAATCTAGCACAAACCCTAATCTAACCATAAGGTCCTATAAATAAAACCCTAACCAAACCCTAATCTATTTATCAAACCCTAATCATACCCTAATCTCTAACTCAAACCCTAATCTAAATCAAACTGTAATCAAACCCTTAATCTAATCCTAGCTGAAAATTCAAACCCTAATCTAATCCTAACTGAAAACTCAAACCCTAACTCTAACTCTAACTCTAACTCTCATGTATGATCATATAATTATTGATGTGTTATAGATTATCTAGATATGATGTATATAATTACATATTCTTTAAATAAAAATTGGTGCACTAGACTAGACACATGTACATATACATTACATGTGTATTTACAATATATATTAGCTCCATCATTGTAGATATGACATCACATGATCAGCTTGCTCACCATCCTGAGGGCATTGATGAGGCTCCTGTTGTGACTCCTATTGTGGCTCATGTTGTAGCTCCTGATGCAATTCCTATTGTGGCTCCCAATGTAGTTCTTGCTACAGCTCCTAGTATAGTTTGTCATGTTGTTCATAGTGGGGTTCTTGTTGTATCTCCTAGTGTGGTTCCTAGTGCGGTTCTTGGTGCAGGTCTTGGTGTGGCTCTGGTGTAGCTCCTATTAGAGGTCTTGTTGTGGCTCCTGCTAGAGGTCTTGCTACTACTCCCACTATGCCACCTCCATGCATTGATATTGATGCATTATTTGAATTTGCATAGCAGGAGGTGCAGAGCTCAGAGCAATCTATATTGTCCTTAATGATGGTTTATATAGAGATATATGTCCAACTATATGTAGGAGTTTACAAGATCTCATTGCTAGATTTAGAGCTCATCATTCATTTACCCTTGATGTATTAGCTGCCATATCTAAGGAGCTTAGAGCTGAGATTTCACGAGATGCATCTTTGACGATGTCAAGAGGGTAGCCCACAAAGACATCATCAAACAAGATTTGTTTCCATCCTATGAGGATACATAGGGCAGGGTGAGAGGCTATTGAGTGACATGGTGCAAAGATCCTATTATCCCCAGTATGATCTATCGACATTTTTTAGCCACACATGGTCATTATCCTAATAAACATCATATACCTCTTTATTTTGCATAGCAATTGTATGGTGAGTTCCACATGGGGCTCAACGTCAACTACCTAGACATTCTAGATTATTATGGATAGGGGCATGGTCTGATTGCATATTGTGACTAGTATCATAGTGCACAATGCTAGCCACCCGAAGATGTGAGTCAATTCGTTAGATAGAGACTTCCACTAGTGACTCCATCACTAGCACCTATTGCAGATAGAGTTGTCATTACTTCCCAAAGGGGAGCAATTGACAGTGTTGGACACATTGTATCTGCAGCTACTAGTGTCACATTTGATTCTCTTGGTCACTATATTCACACTCGATGGAGTCATCCAAGTCGACCATCTTCAAAGGCATCCAATAGAACTTTAGGCACCTTCATTGATGAGGCATATAGAGCTGCTAGAGTACCAGTACCAGGCAATGTTCGTGCTCTTTCAGGATAGCACACACATATGGATTTAGCATTGTATTTTTTGGAGGATATGTTTTAGAGTATTGGTTATATTTCTAATACATAGGGGATACCAATTGACTTGGTGATAACACCATTAGACACAATCAAAGCCCCATAGTTCCATAGGCACAAACCACACTAGTGACAATTGCCACATAGCATGGCTCACAACATTATGCACCAAGCTTACGATACTCTACAAATGACTTGAGCATACGAGTTGGAGATGTCAAGATCACAGCTGAGGGCCTTGATGATTTTGGTGAGCAGTTACGGGGGCTATCTAATATTGATACTAGTCTGAGCATGGGATTTTCATCTTACATGCACATGTTATTCTGACCTAGCACTGATTCTACACCATTACCTAGCCACTTACACACTCCACTTCACTCATCATTACTAGTAGTTGGAGATTATGGCATTGAGGGTGGTTCATTAGGTGTTGGAGTTTTAGGAGATGACTTTGTTGTATTATGATAGGATGTTGACAGTAGAGGCGCATCGATAGATGATACGATGGAGTGTGATGATCATCCTCCACCTCCTGAGACCCAGGTATGTATATATATATATATATATATATATATATATATATATATATATATATATATATATATATATATATATATATATATAATATTTTGAAATTTAAATATATGAAATTTAAAAATTTTGTTCACATAGATATTTAATTTAAGTTATAATAAATCATGTAGACACATGTTGTCAAGCACATGATTACATCTAGTGTTGGGTCAGGGTATGTACGTCAGAGAGATGATTCTATTAAGACACCCAGTAGTGCTCAATTACAAGTTTTAAATAGTTTATAAAGCTATATATGTTTCAAACTAGATATGCACTCATATAATTCTTGTACACACACGTGTTTAGATAGTTCTAATGTATGTATATTTGTAGGGCTCAATTGATGTGCCTCAGCCACAAGATGTACAGGAGACTCAATCAGAGGGTCATTATGTTCATATGTGTCTTGAGGGTCCCTCTAGTAGTAGTAAATTATATATATATATATATATATATATATATATATCTTGATGCATTTATATATTGGAGACTTTGTATATTCTAGAGACTTACATACACGTGTATTTTAGTACCTCGATGACATGTACATTTCACTATTTATTTGACTATTTAGTACTTCAGTAGTTGGATGGTCACATGTATATGACCTTTATAATTGCTACATACATGTTTATTTGAGACTTACAGTTTGCATATGTATGCATTTCAGTAGAGATATTAGATGTAGATGTTTATTCTTGATACGTATGTATGTATGTGTATTTTTTTGTATTTTAGTAGAAAATTCTTCATGAATTAGATTATAGATTTTAAACTTTAGATTTTTTGTGATCATTATAAAATAATCAAATTAACTTCTTTTTACCTACTTCAATAGTTAAATATTCAAAGAAGTTCCAAATTGATCTATGAACCTAATTTATAATTTTGAAAAAATATAATAATTTATAGGGTGATTGAATTGAATTAATATAAGTTCTTAAAACTACTAAATTAACCCAAATGATTTAGATTAAAAATTTAAAACATTATATTTATTTGTAATCATTATAAAATAAATAATTAGTAGGACTAACTTATATTGCCTATTTAGATCAAGATATTGTTAATGAATTCATCCATGGTAATTAATATTATTAATTTATATAGGTTTTTATTAAACTAATGATAACTAAGAGTATGATCATACAATTAAAAACACACTTAATTCAAGATGAAATTCAATAGTTTGAAAAGAAGTTGATAATAGAATTTAGATATAGCATATTAAATTATCTTTGATACATATCTATCCGTAAATGATTATGTAAGTTCCAACTAACTTGTATTACCTATTTAGATCAAGTTGTTATTATTAAATTTATTCATGGTAGTTAATATTATTAATTTATATAGTTTTTAAATAAACTAATGATAACTAAGAGTATGATTGTACAATTAAAAACACATTTAATTGAAGATGAAATTCAATAGTTTGAAAAGAAGTTGATAAAAGAATTTACATATCATATTAAATTATCTTTGATACATAACTATCTAATGATTACAAGTGTATGTTCCAACTAAGTTGTATTGCCTATCTAGATCGAGTTGTTATTATTAAATTCATCCATGGTAATAAATACTAGCTTATATATATTTCATATAAATAAAATAAGCCAAGAGATATCCTCGTTGAGGCATCTATTTTCATAATCCCATTATTTTCATCACTAAGAGTATGATTGTACAATTAAAAACACATTTAATTCAAGATGAAATTCAATAGTTTGAAAAGAAGTTGATAAAAGAATTTACATATCATATTAAATTATCTTTGATACATAACTATCTAATGATTACAAGTGTATGTTCCAACTAAGTTGTATTGCCTATCTAGATCGAGTTGTTATTATTAAATTCATCCATGGTAATAAATACTAGCTTATATATATTTCATATAAATAAAATAAGCCAAGAGATATCCTCGTTGAGGCATCTATTTTCATAATCCCATTATTTTCATCATTGCATATTTATGTGAGCTTAAGAGGTGTGAGGAAATGATGACTCTTGATCTGCCTAATTTTTATTTCCATTTCCTCTCTGCAATTTTCATGATTTAAATTATAATTATATTTAGTCTATTTCTATTTTATTTTTTTGAAATGTAAATGAACGTTAAATTTTTTTTTAAATGAAAAATGTCTACATTGAAGATTGTTGCCACTGTAGAAAGCCTCTCAGCTCAATTATTAAAATGTATACATCTAAAACACATTAATAGACTAATAAACTAAGAGTTATGACCCTTCAATAAACTAAAATTTATATATAGTTCTTTAATAAGCTAATGATAACATAATCTTTAGTTTACGGTGGTAATTAATATTATTAAAATGACACATTAATAAATTCTAATTATTCATAACTAGGACTAAAGATACATATTTATTTTATGTGGATAAAAATACGCTAGTAGGTAATCCAATACACTATTTTAAAAAACTTTTACAGAATATAATATTCTTAATAACCTTCATTCATGGTAATTAATATTATTAAAATGTATACATTTAAACGTCCTGAAATTTGATATATGAAGGCAAACAACTTTAGATTAATTCAAATTATTATAAAATAAATCTCAAAGGTCAAGTCAACCATGATGTACACTTATAACATGTAATAACTTCTCATGATCTTCACTATCTAGTCTCCAATTGCGACGCACATGCTTAAATTTCACTAGATGTGGACAAAGCCTAGTAGCAATGACTAGGTGGTTGTATTGTAAAACCTTGTTGTCAGGTTGATAATCGACAAAGTGTATTCCATGTTGGATTATTTTGTCTTGCTTCAAATATGTTCCCTATATTACAACAGAACCTATGCCACAAATTTAAATATTTTTAAAATGGATAGATATAAATTTACCTAAATATATATAAATTCATATATGTACATGCACACATGTATTATAATACCTATCAGGAACAACATTTCATCACTTTCTTTAGGATCATATAATTTTTTCCTTTCTACAGTACATTACAGTCAATAATAATTGACACCTTCATGATTTTCAAGCTCAACAATCACTACAAAGATATCTCATGCATAACAAGTATACATACATGTGTACAATATATATAAGATAGTTCATTGATAATAAAATAACAATTTGAGATTAACTGACAAGTTGAGATTAATTTTTATGATACTTACCCACTTTTACCAATTTAGAGATATGATTATAATCATCAAAAATCAATGGAATATCATCAAAATTTTCATCATTTTGATCAAATGTATTGGTAACATCAAGTGGTACCAAAATCCATGCACCTGTATATCCATGTGTTTGATTGATGCATTCTTGATAGTCTTCATGAATGCAACTATCACAAAAACATGAGTATTCTCTTGTCTTTAATGCCCAATTGTGATTATCTGTACTCATGACTGAATGTAAGGAACGTGTCTTTTCTATCCTCTTGCAACCATGTATATTTTTTCTATTAACACTTGAAAGTTCATTACATTGAAAATATGGATTGTAAATTAAATTTGAACTTCAACAAATTGAAATATAAAACTTAAAAATAAAATTTTAAAACTTAATTGCATAAAATTTAAACAAATGTACACATCCATACCTATTATCTCCCAAAAGATGCTATATGGTACATGTCTACTCATTATTGATGATGTCCTGACCTAGTCTGATGCAAAATGTGTCTTACACCATTCAATAACAGCATGTGCATCATTTATATGAACTCCCTAATAATTCATTTGATACTTTTGCAGAGCACGTTTGATGCAAGCTCTAACACCATCATGTTCACATTTTCCATGCCCACTCTCAAAGAAATTCCATATGTGTTTTATGTTCTCATTGCAATGATATCTACATAATGCATAAAATGGTCTAGATGATTTGAACTGTGTGACACATCCATTAGACCAAACATAATGTTTATCAACATTTATGTCTCTTTCTTTCAAATAAGAAAAGAACATATTGAAGCAATGTTCTACATAGTGAGTGTCATATTCTTTATCATCACTTATATAAAAGTGATATTCCATTTTAATGACCCATGCTTCAACTATACTCTAAACACCATCCAAATCTAACTGTACATGTCTATAACAAACATGTACCATAATAGTGGCCTACTTAAAAAAGAAATAATCTGATTGAATTTCTTTTTGATGAAAAAAGGAATACTTCTTTGAAAAATCAATGACTGATACAATTGTTCCAAGTGGGAAATTATCTCTCAAAGTTAGAAACTGTTGTGCTTGCCACTTTTCAAAAAATACATGACAAATATAAGGTTGAATCAAATTCTTAAATTTTTCCATAAATGTTACAACAGGTAACTCCTCTTCAACATATTCCAACTTTTTGCCTCTTTCCCCAATTTTCTTTCATTCTTCACATACTTGTAACTTTTGGAATTCAATTTTTTTGTTACATCAGTATTTTCAATTTCCAAAAGAAATAGAGCCAGTTCACCACATGTTTCACATAATCCTTTGATGCAATTTATTTGACCAGCTGGATCATCTATTTTGTCACATAGAATGGATGGTATAAACTCACTTCTCCTACTAGGAGGAGTAGCATGAAAACCATATGTTTCTTCTACAAACTTTCAAAATACCTAATAGTGGAGATCAAACTCGATATGATGATGACAACAACATGTTTCAAACACTTTGTTTGACCTCAGAAAGTATGGCTTCAATTTTTCAAACAACATTTGTTCAATTTTTACATTAGGATGTTCACTACAAAACCACACATATAACTCATGTTGTGTTGTGTCCAACCAATGCTTTGTATGATGTTCATATTGACTAGATGCAATCCTATGCCTGATAATATCTCTACCATTTGATGAAGGATGAGTGTGATCAATCCAAAACGATATGACTAAATGTTTGAATCCCTCATCAATCCTATTAGAACGAGGTTCTCTACACATGATTGGCCAATTGCCTTCCATAGTACTGTCATCCAAAATTAATCTTCTCTTAACATATTGTCTCATTGTTTTCCTACTAAAACCCATTTCAGACGAAATTAAATATATTTGTCTATTTTGGGTCATATTCTTATTTACAATAGACATCAACATCATTTTTCTTGCCATGGACTTATCTTTAGTTCGAGACTATTTTCCTACATTTCTCAAACCTTGTTTAACATTTTCAATCACATCAGTTTGCATGTTAGAAAATGTTCTCTTCTTTGATGTTGTGTCTACACCTAACAATTCCAATGCCTCTTGCAACTTCTTTTGTGTAAGCAAAAGTGAAAGCAATTAAGCTTGTTCAAGTGTTTCAATTTTATCAAATTTAGTCATTATTTCTCTCATCTTCTTACTCATTGACCTTTTCTTAGGCAAAATTAAGGGTTGAATAGTAGCTACAAGTGTTCTCAATTTATCCACATCCATTTTAAGTAAATGATCTAAATTTTTATGATAAATTCTATTCTTTACAGATTGGGAAATATTTATAAGTTCATCCATACCAGTTCCTACACCTAATCCTGACCCTTCTTTGACTTCTGTTACTGGAATTTCTATAGAGAGCGATCTTGAGCCTTCTCCAACATTCATTATTTGAGATTTTGCAGGGAAAGATTATGACCCTTCTCTGACTTCTGTTATTTGAACCTCTGTAGGGAGTGATCTCGAACCTTCTTCAACATTCATTGTTTGAGATTTCATAGGTAGTGTTCTCGACCCTTTTCCCATCTACACTTCTTCTACTTCTATTGAGCCTCCTTCAACATTTCCTTCACCTTGTTGATTGTCTACAACAAATTTATTTATAAATCAAATTAGATATAAAAAAGAATATTGATAAATAATTAAATTCAAGACCGTAAAAATAAATAAATTTAAGATATATAATTTTAGACCTCATTTAATTCGATGATAATGTGTTGCAGTCTTCTGAAGATTTCTTTATTTTGCTTCATCAGATCTCTTCCTTGCATATTTGTTTTGCATTCCTTTCTTGTTTCCCATCAAAAAATTATAAAAATCAAACATTTTCCCTTGTGTTATTAAATTCACAACTTAAATTTATAAAAAATTTGGAGTAACTTTAAAATATTCGGCTTCACTATCAATTTTTTGTCCTCATTACAGTTGATGTCATGCTTTTAGCTTTTTTATTCATCTCTGCAGGTGACATCATGCTTCTTTCTTTTTTTTATGTTCACACGAACACAAATTATTTTACATGTTCACGCGAACACGTCAAATCAAATCTCTAGCTACCAAATTATTTTCACTCGTACATTTGCATGAACATATGTTTGTGCAAACATGTTTAATATGTTTACACAAACACTATATTTGTGTGAACATTTCAACTTACAAATTTTTGGTGTTGTTTTGTGAAAAAAATGAAATCGGCTCTTTTGACCCCCAATATTGAGATTGAATAATCTCCTACTATAAAATAAAAATGTCAATTTGTGCTACTCGGAGAAAGCTTTCCAATGACTATAATTGTAATACATATTATATTCATTAAGACTTTCAAACATGAGTTTAACTCATTATAGGTTCATTAATGATTGAACATCATCTGACTTCAATAGTTGAAACATATTTGTAAATCGGGTCAATTTCTTTTTGAAAAATATCGAGGAAATAAGTTGCTAAGATAGCTTTCTATTAAAAAAAATTAGATTTGTGACAAATTGAGTTCAAGTTATCTATGTCAAAACAAATGTCTGTCTGAATTACAATTGATGTCACTTCAAAACTTCATAAACTATACAATATTCAACCAAATTGAATCAAACCAAATGCATCCTCTAGATATTGATGTTACAAATCCAACACCAAAAGAATTACCTCATTATCATTTCTAGAAAAAAAGTTATGTATGAAAAACAGACTATCACTCTTTAAACATATTGATTTTTCATATGTACCACTTTTTGAAGGAGAAGAAAAAATCGACTAAATTTGTTTTTTTTTTTAAATTTAAAAATATCGTTTCAAATTAGGAGCAGAGTAATAGAAATCACTAGTTTATGTCAGCGTGAAATTATTCATAGTTTAAGAGGTATAATCACTTGAATGTGAGGTTTGTTTCAAAAATATTGATTTCAATGTCAAAATTGGTCAAAAAGTGGAACCCGTTATTGTGGGATCACCCACCACATTACCAAATTTGCATCCAATAATCACAATCCACATTAGCCAATTATCAAAGTGGACCATAGCCATTTATCAAAATAATAATTTTGGTCTTGTAACACTGAGAGAAATTAATTATGGTATTGTAAAGCAAAGAATGTTTCATGTGAATAGAACTAAAGGTTTCAATGAGTCTAAGTTCATAAACACGAAAAATGTGCTTGCCAGCTTCCGCATTCTTCGTCACTTCTTCTGATTTTGGGCCTACAATTCTCAATTAGAGGAAATTAAGAACAAATGAATAAGAAAGATGAGCAAACTATTAGATACTCAAATAACCCAAAAATGACTTATCTTAGATAGCTTTGAATGTTGATGTTTTGCTTTAAAAAAAAATTAAAAATTGAAGGTTTACCATTGGGTTGCTTTTGTTTTTTCTTTGAAGGAGAAGTGGGAGCTATAAAGGAAGAACTCTACTTTGGTACTTCTCAATCTTCCTCTACTAAAACACAGGCATTGCATTTTGCATGAATTATTCAATTTTGTATAATAAAAGTTTTTTTCTCTTAAGAGGAATACTAAGACGTGCACAAATAAGTCCTTTAATGGGACATTATAAATCCACATAAGTCATGTCGAATGATAAGACATTTTACTTATATGATTTTAAATGAGTATAAATTTTAACAAATTTTATGATATATTTATGACTAAATAAAATATTCCCAATTCAATATTTTAGAGTCTAAAAATATTAACCTTTATAGCTTTACAAATATTGTAAATTTAAAGTATTATAAATAAATACTTGGTATTGTAAACCGAGCAAAAATGATAACTTTTCTTGAAAAAAATCTATTCCAAAAAAAGTACACATATCTTTTATATCACATGAATACTTCAAAAAATAATATATTTTGAAAATAACTAATAATTTTAAAAATTTCAAGGAATAATGATATGTTTAATTTTTTTTTTTTAGGGGGAGGAGATGGAGAGGAGGAGGGGGAAGGCAAGGGAGAGGAAGATGTGGAAGAAGAGAAAGATGTGGAATATGAGGAGGAGGGGGACAAGGAGAAGAAGAAGGAGATGAAGAACAAGGATGAGGAAGAGGAGGAAGAAGAGGAGGAGAAGGAGGAGATGAAGGAGAAGGAGCAAAGGAAGCAAGAGATGGAGAAGGATAAATAAGGAGGAGAAGGTGGAGGTGACAGAAAAGAAGAAAGAGAGGGAGAATAAGTAGATGAGGAGGAGGAGGAGAAGACGAAGAAAAAGTAGCATCAACATTGATTCTACTTCAATGAATTAGTTGAGATCGTATCAAAAAAATCTTGGAAGCCACTCCAACAACATCACCACAAATAACTAAGAAATAATATAAGGTATAAGTTGAGAGATTTTGTGAAATTGAAATGGTAGAAGTTGTACAAAAAATTATACACAACATGTAAGTTGTTGGAAATATATTGAAATTTACTGTGTGAATTAAAGTATGATAATTATTACAGAATGAAAAATTTCTCAATATTCAAAAATGTAGACATTTTTCAAATGAATAGCATATCTTGCTATCGATGTAATCCTTCACTTAGACAAGGGAGAAAAAAAAGAGAAATGCATATTCATATTTTTTCCTAACTTTTCTTTTAGCTAAAAAAAGATAATGATAAATATTTTTTTCTATATATCGACTTAAACCTTGCACCTCTTTTGGGTGCAATTGCTAGTC
This sequence comes from Cupressus sempervirens, assembly GCA_028749045.1. Classification (NCBI taxonomy): domain Eukaryota; kingdom Viridiplantae; phylum Streptophyta; class Pinopsida; order Cupressales; family Cupressaceae; genus Cupressus; species Cupressus sempervirens. Next base: position 676,107,067 of record CM053785.1, read on the forward strand.
TTAGGACATGGTGTAGGGAAAACCCACTTGATGTGTTATGTCATGCCCTTTATATCAATCATTCATTTTTAGTGCTCTTATCACATTATCAATCTCTCATTGTTGCATATGTTGTGCATACTTTGTTTTATAATGGAGGATGATCCACCTCTGGTAGACATGTGATTTCACCTTGTATGGTTGATAGGTTGTCACTTTCATATCTCCTAGTTATCATGCATTGTCTATATATTTAGGCGCATAAACATCAAGTAAACCAGTAGATTTTTATGTATGAGTTATTATCATTTAATCTAGCAAATTGAGGGTCATATCATTTTCGTGTCTCTCTTGTACTATTAGACAAGCTCCTAGATTTTTTTATTTTTTGTTAGAAATATTAATCTTCCCTTGGATGTATTTAATTTTGATATTCCAAGGATCCCTAAATGTAGTTTGTCCTATTGTACACATGTGGAGGACATGTCATTTACTTGTCCTTTAGTCCACATGTGAGGACAACTCATTTTTATAATTCCTTTATTAAGGAATTTAGTTTATCCTCCTTAAGAGGATCTTGACACTTTGCACGCACCTATTATGAATGTGGCATTCATAGAAATGGGAGTTACACATGCGAACACATGCAACTCCTTTCTCATCTCTTTAAAAGAGATGCTCCTCTCTCTTTCTTCTTTACACATCATTTTGATGTTATTGTATTGAGCTATTTTGCTCCACCACTCTCTCTCTCTCTCTTCTCTAGTCATTTACCTTCATGCATAATACTCACAAGGGGTTTTCTTTTCTTTCTCCTTATAAATCCTTGTCTCCATTGTTGAACTATCTTGGTTTATGCTCTTGGATTTTTCTTATCTCATGGTAACATTGTTTCACACTTAACTTACTTGGATTGTTTTCTTTCCTTGCTCTATCTTATTGTTTCTTACATGGTATTAGAGCTTGGTTACTAATCCTCATTTTAAGTTTTTGTGTTGAAGGTTGCCATTCATTGGAGCACACCTTATTTGGAGACGTTATTGAGAGAAGAAGTTTGTGTTGTGGTTTTTAGCTCATCCTAACATCTTGTGTGTGAAAGTTTTATTTTATCATCTTTATCATTTTTTTACTAACCCTCTTTGGAAGGCTTGCCACCAAAGGGTTTTTCTATCAAAATTTTCAATTTTTTTTTGCTCTTGTTTTGGAAGGTGTGCCACCAAAATAAGAAGCATTTATTATATAGCACTCATTTATTATAAATTGTACATTTTTTATATTTAAATATTTTAAATATTTATTCTAGTGTATGTGGAATAGTAGCATTTAATTTGTGCAATTGTGTAAATTAATTATCATCATTTAATTTTAAAAAATTATTATTTCCCTAATATTATTGTAGGGAATACCTAAATAATCCTAAGTGTGATTTTTTTTTTCTACATACAATAAATTAGTTAAAACCTTTTTTTGAAATTTAATATATTTCTTAGTCCATTTCTCTTTTGAATTTTAAGATATATTTTAATCTATATCTTAAAATATATCTATTTTAAAATTTAAAATATTTTTAAATCTATGAGATTTTAAACTTTTACTATCTTCTACTTTCCAAATCTAAATCTTACCTTTCCAATTTTCTTTCAGCTTTACTCTCATTTATTTTTGGCATCTTTCCTCAATTTCTCCCTGATCTTTCTTTTTCCCATTCGGCTTTCCATTTATTTAGTATTCTTCTTGCTTGGTATTCAACTTTTCATTTTGTTTTTGGGGTTCATTTTTTTTTGCTCTTTTGATCTACAATTTTTTTGTCTAAAGTTTTATTTAGCTTTTAATCTTGTAGGTCTCTCCCTGCGTATTACTACCTTGTTAGTCTTGTGTGTGGATTCGAACTGCTACCCTCCCGCCTTCTTGTTTGCGTGTTATCCCTTCTTTTTCTTATTAAGAACCCCTTCTTCTTCACAGCTCCATCATACCAGTATAGAAAGGCATGCTTGGCATACATGAGATCAAACTTGTGATCAATGCAAGAGAAGACCTCAGCAACACTAGTGGAATTGGATATCATGCAAACTACCCTCTGAAGCTTTGTCATTCATTTTCATTGATCACCATACGCCTTGGCTCATGTAGCCTTTTTGTATCTCCTTATCACCGACGAATTCTTTCTAGAGACTGAGCATTTCCAGTAAACTACAAACCCTTACTTCATCTTTTCCAAGACTGGGCTTATCCACCCTTAGAAGCAGGACATCTTTGTCCTCTGTAATCTCCCTTTGCTACCGATTTTGTTCATCAATCTACTTAGTCATTCCTCTCTTGTCTTCTCTATCATTGCATTGGCCATGCTACTTGCATCAAAACTCTAGAGACCAATGTATGAACTCGACAGCCTTCATTTATTTTCAATGTTTTGTTTTGCATGCAATTTCTTTACATTAAATGTTGCCTTTTAACGTATTGTTTCATTCAAAAGTTTCAAGTTGTGTTAATTGATTGATGACTGTTGTTTTTTTTCTTTAACCCTTTATTTTTAAATTAATAAAGTTTTTTAATCAAACCTTTTATATATAATTAGTTTTTTATAAGTATTCATAGGTTTTTTTTTTTTTTTAAATATCATTCCTTCATTAAGGACTTTTATTGGTTTATCATTTAATATTTTTAATTTAATTTATTGGTCTTATTATAAAGTTATAAAATCAATTTATAACTTAAAAGTGTGACCTCTAATAACTTATTTATAGGTTTTTTTTTTTCTTTCATCATTCCAAATCATTAGGAATCCTAATTATAGCTAGTTGGATTCGTCTATTGTTCATTTTTTTTAAGGCAATAATCATTTAATCATTCTAAATGCCTCTACTTTATTCCTTATTAATTATTCTAAAATGCCTCTGCATTATTCTTTTTGTTACAAATTAATAATTATTCTAACATTTGCTTGCAGGATTGCATCATTTTGTTTTGTTTTCATTTTTTTTCCTCTATTGAGATTCATCATAGTTTCTTCAACAAGTTTTTAAATTAATTTCAGTTAACTTTTAACTCATATTTCTATAAGGGGGACTTTATTTTCCATAAAGATGTCAATCTTAATTCCAAAAATAAAATTTAATCGCTCTAATTATTACTCCTGGAAAACACATATTTCGTTCATTTTTCATTTTAAACACCTGCTCGAGATAGCCACTGATCCTTCTGTTGAACCTAGTTCAGCAACTACCCAAGATGAAAAAGATACTTGGAAACTTAAAAATGAATAAGCTTTAGGTTTAATTGGTATTTTCATGATTCCAAATTTATATGTTTTAATTGCAAATTATTCCAAAGCTCATGAAGCCTAGACAATTTTGCAAACCCAGTATGACAATGCAGATGAATCCCACAAAATACAGTTGTAGGATCAACTTGAAGATCTCAGGTATACAGATTTTAAGACCATGGATGAATTTCTATTAAAATTTAATGCTATTAAAAGTCATCTAGTTAGTTTAGGTGTTACCTTAGCTGACATTCGATTAATTCATATTATTCTTAAAAAGTATCTTCCTAGACAGTTTCAACAGTTTATAACTAATATTCATGCACAACTTGCTATTCCTACATTAACTGCTTAGTTAACTTACGTTATTTTTTAAAATTTATTAAGATATGAAGAAGCTAAGCTAATTTAGTTTGGTACTCTTAAATCAACTGAACATGCATTTATGTCTCAGAATTCAAATATCAATAACTTTCATTCAAATAATAATAATAATCATAATAATAACAAATACTATAATAATAATTCCAATAATAAATCTAATTTGAAACATAACAATAATAACAATAACCATAACAATCATCATATTAACAATCGTAATAATAATAATCAAAGGAATCATTCAAATTCCAAACCTCAATGTTTGTATTGTGGCAAAGATGGTCATGTTGTCAATAACTGCTTTAAAAAGCAAAATGATAAAAAAAACCTATGAACTACAATAACCATAATAAAAAATCAAATCATAAAAAAGGTAACTCTAATGGTTCTAATCCTTGTCATGCTTTTACTTGTAGCTATAATGTTTGTAGACCTTCAAACTGGATTGTTGATAGTGGTGCATCACAACATGTAACTTCTCATAAGAAAATTTTTAATTCTTTGCAACCTGATACTGCTAACATTCCTATTCAATTAGCTAATAATCATACTTGTAAAGTTGAAGGTTTAGGTGATGTCACTTTTCCTAATGGTAAAGTGCATGATGTACTGTATGTACTTGATCTGAAAACTAATTTTCTTTATGTTTCAAAGTTATGTCAGGACTATAAAGTTGAATTCTATAAAGATACATGTGTTATGTGATAGATCCTCAAACTAAACAAGTGATTGCTCATGCTAAAATGGGTAATGACATTTTATTTAAATTCCATGAATTTTCTAGTTCACAATATTCTTTACATACTTCCATTGATTTAAATATATGACATGAAAGACTTGGCCATTTAAATTCAGATTATATTACTTTAATGCAAAAAAGCAATATGGTTGATGGCTTGCCTCAGATTATTCCTTCTAAGATTGTTTGTACTAGTTGTATGAGTGGTAAGATGCATAGGGAGCCCTTTCCAAGTGCTAAACCATGGCGAACAACTCATAAGTTGTACCTTGTCCATAGTGACCTTTTGGGCCCCATGGAGAATAACTCCATCTAAGGTTCTCAGTATGCACTTACCTTTGTTGATGATTTTTCTAGATGAACTTGGATCTATTTTTTGCATAGCAAGGATCAAGTTCTTGATATATTCATTGAATTTCAGTTATATGTTGAAAGGCAATCTAGTTTTAAATGAAAAATTCTCAGAACTAGTAATGGAAAGGAATATGTGAATAATGCTTTTAACTCTTATTTGAAATCATGTGGAATTACACACGAGCTTACTATTCCTTATACACCACAACAAAATGGTGTGCCGAAAAAAAAGCATCGGACCATTATAGAAATGGCTAGATGCATGTTGCATGCTAAGAATTTGCATTATAAATTTTGGGCAGAAGCCATGTTTTGTGTAACTTATCTTCTTAATAAGACTCCTACCAAAGCTCTCAAGGATATTACTCCAAAAGAGGCTTTGTCTGGTAGGAAACCTGATTTACATCATTTGCAAATTTTTGGATCTATTGCTTATGTTCATACTCCTAAATAGAAAAGGCATAAATTAGATGGTAAGTCTTCTCCTTATATTTTTGTTGGTTATGATGAAAACACTAAGGGTTATCGTGTTTATGATTCTACTACTAACAAAGCTCGAGTTGCTAGAGATGTTTGCATTGTAGAAAATGGTGTTCATGACTGTTCTAATACACATGATGCAGAATTCAGTGGCACTAAAATTGTGCTAGTGGAGGACCAACCTCCTTCTCTTAATCCTACTCCTCCTCTTAACCCTCCTACTCAAGCTCCACCTATTATTTCTTCTTCTACTAGTAATGATATTCAAGTAGCTACTAATGATGTTTTTATTGATAATGATTCTTCCTCTAGTGATGATTCCATTACAACTAAATGTAAACCTAAATGGGCTCAAAGATTAATTAATGAAAGTGATGACTATATTACTAGATTTGGTGGAATTAAAGATAGAAGGATTAGTTATTGTAAGTATGCTCTGATGACTACTATTATGAATTATAATGATCCTAAGTCTTTTGATCAAGCTAACTCTCAACCTCATTGGCAAAAAGCCATGAAAGAGGAATATGACTCTTGAATTGCTAATCAAACTTGGGACTTAGTCAATTTACCTCATGGCAAAAATATAGTTTCATGTAAATGGTTATACAAAACAAAATTGAATGCTAATAATGAAATTAGTAAGTTTAAGGTTAGATTACTTGCTAGAGGTTTTTCACAAATTGAAGGATTAGATTATAATGAAACTTTTGCACCTATTGCTAAAATGCCTACTATCAAATTAGTTCTTGCTTTAGGATCTAAAATGAATTGGCCCATTCATGAAATGGATGTTAAAAGTGCCTTCGTAAATGGTGATTTACATGAAGAAATCTATATGCCTCAACCTCCTGGATTTCTTAAGAAAGGTAGTGAAAATCTGGTTTGCAAATTGAAAAAATCTATTTATGGTCTCAAACAATCATCTAGAGAATGGTATTCTAAAATTAATTCATTCTTTATTTCTCAATGTTTTTTCTAGAAGTAAGAATGGCCCTAACTTGTCTATTAAACATACTGAAGATGATATTATCATTGTTATTGTTTATGTGGATGATCTAATTCTCACTTTGAGTTCAAATGCCTTGATTTCTGATATTAAGTTTCAACTTAAACAAAAAAATTAGATGACTGATTTAGGCATTTTACATTACTTCTTAGGGATGCAAATTTGGAAAACTCATAAGGGCATCTTTCTTCCTCAAAGAAAGTATGCTCATGACCTTTTAGAAAAATTTAAGATGAATGATTCTAACCATGTTTCTATTCCATGTGAATTAGGAACTAAATTAATGATTTATATGAATACTCCTTTTGTTGATGAAACTTTGTATAGGCAATTGGTAGGAAGTTTAAATTATTTAACTCTTACTAGACCTGATATTGCTTATAGTGTTGGTTTAGTTTCCAGTTTTATGTCTAAACCTCAACAAACACATTTTAAAGTTGCTAAAAGAATCTTAAGGTACATTAAAGGAACTATTAACATGGGATTATTTTATGATGCCAATTCTACATTTATTTTACATGGCTATACTGATTCTGATCTAGGTGGAGATCCCAATGATGGGAAATCCACTTGTGACTATTGTTTCTTTGTTGGTTCAGGTGCAATTTCTTGGAAAAGTAAAAAAGAATACTCTATTTCCCTTTGCTCAACTAAAGCTGAATACAAAGGTTGTACCAATGCAACTAATGAAGCCTTATGGCTTAGAAGACTTCTTGAATATTTGGGTTAACCTCAACAAGCACCTACCCCTCTACATTGTGACAATCAAAGTGCTATTCCCTTGGCAAAGAATCTAATTTTTCATGCAAGGACCAAACATATTTCTCTTCAACATCACTTCAGCTGAGAACAAGTTGAACACAAGAAAGTTACTCTCCTATATTGTAAGGGTGAACATCAAGTGGCTGATATTTTGACAAAACTACTTTATAAAGAGAGATTTCAATTTTATTGTAAAAATTTGGGTTTACAACCCTTTGATGTAAGCTCCCCAAGTAAGATTAAGGGGGGGTGTTAGAAATATTAATCTTCCTTTGGATGTATTTAAATTGGGATATTCCAAGGATCCCTAAATATAGTTTGTCCTATTGTACACATGTGGAGGACATGTCGTTTACTTGTCCTTTAGTCCACATGTGAGGACAACTCATTTTTATAATTCCTTTATTAAGGAATTTAGTTTATCATCCTTAAGAGGATCTTGACACTTTTCACACACCTATTATGAATGTGGCATTCATAGAAATGGGAGTTACACATGCGAACATATGCAACTCCTTTCTCATCTCTGTAAAAGAGATGCTCCTCTCTCTTTCTTCTTTACACATCATTTTGATGTTATTTTATTGAGCTATTTTGCTCCACCACTCTCTCTCTCTCTCTCTTCTCTAGGAATTTGCCTTCATTTATAATACTCACAAGGGGTTTTCTTTGCTTTCTCCTTATAAATCCTTGTCTCCATTATTGAACTATCTTGGTGTATGCTCTTAGATTTTGCTTATCTCATGGTAACATTGTTTCATGCTTAACTTACTTGGATTGTTTTCTTTCCTTGCTCTATCTTATCATTTATTAAATTTTCATTATGTATCTTTAGAACATTCTTACATGGTATCAGATCCATAAAAGGATTTGTATATCCAATAGATCCAAAAGTGCAACCTATTATGGAACTATCTAAAACAAGATCTAGTCTCACCATTGTATCTAGGTGGTTGTTTCAATGAATTTTTACTATAAATTTTTCTACTTTGAAAAAAAAATCAACTTTTTTTAGGCAAAAATTTTGAATATCTAACTTGGGAGGCCCAATTTGTAATTTGGTATATTTTTTAGAAATTTTAATTTGAATATTTTTGCATTTCTCGAGTTTGGAAATTATTTGGATTTTTTGACATATTTCATTGCAAAATATTTGGAGTTGGTTTAGAGGTGCCCTCCCTTATTTTCTATTAGATTCATGTAATAGGCATTGACAAAAATGCATCGAGCATGTTGGCATTTAATACAGATGATATGTGTTTAGGTCATATTGTTGCATTGTTGTGTTTTCATTGCTAGCAACATATTTTTATTCAAACTATGAAATTAGAAATATATATGGAGTTAAAGGGTTAGATGAGTAAATTGGATAAGTTTCCAAATAATTGGTGAATAGCAAGTACCTAGGTACATTCAATTGAATCTAGAAAATGAAGATCGAATTGAGGTGTGCAAGCATAGATTTATCATTTACTTAGTTATATCTAAGTATGTGTATGACTACATAAGTTAAGGTGAAGATTTCCATGAGTTATCAAGGATTCATGTGATGCTACTAGGAAGAACGAGAGACACAATGAATAGTTGGGTTTTATCATTGGCATTGTTATAATTTTGACTTGTTATGTTTAGGGTCAAACTTTTATAATTCAAATTTAGATTTGGCGCAATCAATGGAAAAAGTTAGTTAGATAGCCAACTTGATCTAAGGTGGTGGGAAAATATTTTACCCGACTCAAAGAAGTTATAAATGAATTATAAAATCAAGTTTTTTAATGATTGTTGAAATTGTGATGTTTAGTTTTATTGATGCAGAAATTGAATTATGATGATCAATACTAAAGTGGATCTATCAAATAGAAATTGTTATATTTAGGTCATTTCATCTTGGTTCCATCTCAAGGAAAACACTAATAGGTTTGCAGGCTAAATCCACAAGCGTTTTCACTCCTAACATGGTGGATAGGATCCCCAAATTAAATCATTTTACCATGTATCTCTTAGAAGGAGCCTGAAATCCCTTATAAGGGTGTTCTTAAAATAGGACTTTGATTTAAAAAATTGCACAAGGTACTTAATTCTCTTAACTAGTTATACCTTAAAAGGATGTTTGTAATTGCTTCTAATGCAACGGATCTCACCAATGCACTGGCAGAATATTGTGGGAATCAATCCTACACATGGTCTTCACCCTCTAACAAGGGTTTACATAGGAAAATTATTATGTCAAGAGGTCTAATCGTGTAAATCTTTTTATATGATCAGTTTATATTGTTGAAAATAATTGCTTAATTGTGTATTGTCTTTGATGTTACAAAAAATGTCATATATTTTCCAATCAGTATATGTCGAGCTCACTAAGGTGATGAAGATAGTTTCATGTGTTTGTCAAGCATTCTAATGTTTTCCAAGTTCAAAAGACAGTATCTACCAAGTTCACTCAGACGACAAAGAAAAGTTTGCAAAAGTTGAATGTCAATCGAGCTCACTTGGTTAATGAAAGAAAAGTTGGATAGAACCAGTGTTAACCCAGATCACTCAGTTACCAAAGTAACTTTGTGAAGATGTAGCATTAACTAAGTTCACTTGGTTAACACAGGAAATAGGAATGATTTCTGTGATAGTGTCTATCAAGTAGGGTTAGTTGACAAAGGATTTTCTTGTTTTGACATATTTTTGTTTGTTGGTTCTAGTCGATTGAGGAGATGAATATTAATTATTCTAATTTGTATTCAAGTCAACTTGATAATGTGTATGATATAAATATAAGGTCAAATTGAGGATTGAATGTGTTCAAGTGTATGGAAGTATAGAAGATGCTTAGAGGAAGTGAATAAAAAGGATAAGCAAAATATCCTTGTGGAGATGCAAAGATACATTCAATCAGAAAGGATCAAGTATACAAGCCAAAATTGAGATCTATAATTAGTAAATCAATTGCATAAAAAATGAGGTCATCTCATTGTTAGTCTCTAACCATTGTAGCGGTGATCTAAAATCTCTTAATAGAGTTGGCTTAACAACTATTTGTAAATCCTCTAACAAGGTGGCATTTCTAGATTGAAGTGCCTAAAGTCCTCTAACAAGGCCACTCCTAATAGGATGATTAAATCCTCTAATAGGGTCACACCTAATAGTATGTTTTGTAACCTTTAATAGGGTTGGATTCTAGCAAGAGTCACTTTAGAAGAGTAAAAATCAGTAACTAGTTGCAATTGGTGGTTTTTTCCAAATTGGGTTTCCATGTTAAATCTTGGTGTCACTTGTGTTCATGATATCTATTTTATGTGTATGAAATTAAGTTAAGATAATATCATAAGAACTGCATGCTAGACATTTATTGAGTTACAACATATTATCAATTTAACTAAGTGCCTCTATTTTTGTCGAGCATCAATATTTTCAATAAATTTTGTGTTGACATCTAAGGGATCTGGGATTTATTTTAGTGGTAACCAATTCACCCCTCCCCTCTTAGTTAATCTTATATTTCCAACAATTGGTATCAGAGCTTCTTGATGCTTGTAGAGAAGGTTTCAAGGACCTAAGCTAAAGATCAAGATGTCTTACAGAAGAGAAATTCTTAAGTTGAACAGAGATAACTTCAAGGCATGGACAAATTTTGGGGGTGTGATAAGTAGAAATATTTTTCATTGGTTAAATTTTAATATTTATAGTACAATTGACAATTGGAAAAAAAAAAGATTGTGATAGATGATATCTGAAATGGATTTTCTTTTCACTATTCAAACCCTTATTGGCTTTGCTCCTACTTTTCCATCTATTATTTTTGGTTCATTACTAGTTGTTGGATTGTTAGCTCTTGGATCACCTCCCTATAGTTTGCATCATTTTATTGATTTTCTATTGGCATTTGTTATTGGTTGTAATTGGTGATCATTGCTAAATTTTTATTATCTTCTATTTTCTATTAGTTAACAACTAATCCCTTGTTGTGATAGATTTTCCACCTTTAGGAATCACCTTATTATTGGTGAAAACTCACATTATTTCGTCAACTTATTTATCCTTTTCTATGGCATTTGGATAGGGACATAAAAAATTGTTCTTTTTCTCCTATCCATCCATCTCCTAGGCACAAAACCTTGTGTTCTTATTGTTTGGCCCTTACAATTATATGTAGGAAAAAGGTGTTGTATAATTAAGAATACTTTTCCAAGTCTACCCTTATTTGCAGGTGCAATGGTTTATATCCTTCCCTTCCATATTTTCATAAATGATCTTTGGATTTTTGGAGGTCCATTATTGATAATAGGATTGAGATAACTTCTAAGGGTTTTTTGGATTCTTTTCAAACCAAGTATACAGCTCATGCCTTTAGAAAATAAAAGAAATAACTTTCTATGCCACGGTTTCCTTCCTTCAACACTCTTACTAAATCTATCAATATTGTCCCTAATTTGGTTAGGATTCCTTAATTTCTACTCTAACTTTGGACTAGTTTTATTTCTTTGACTCTATTAGTAATAGTATTAGAATTTTTTTTGGATGATGATTTTTCTTGTTTATGAGCATCCCAAATTTTCTTATATTATTGTGGCTATTGACATCTCACAAGATCTCCCTGGAGAAGTAATCTTGATGGTTGGAAGTAAAATTTTCTCTCAAGTTCTTGATTATGATGGTCTTCCTTTTTTTTCTATAGGATTTTTATTTCTACATGCTATATGGAAACAAATTATCAAAAATCACATGATTATCATGTTACTTAGTGGATAAATACACCATGTGACCATATTACTATGGCTAGTATTAATGAAAACCCTATTGATAAAAATTTGAGTTCATAATCTTCATGAATGAATTTAGCCTTCAATCTACAAACTATAGGTTTCCATCTACTAATCTTAGGCTCATCATTATATTTTCTATCATTCTATAATTATCTACACCACAAGGAAACATGACCTTTCAATTTAGTTTTTGCTAATCTAACTCTCTATGTATAAGGGATATTTATTGCAATTCACATAGAAGACTTGTATAATCAAGGATAAAGATGGTTAGTTTATTGGTATAGGTACAAGGACATGAGGTAATCGACCTTTCAATTCAATCCTACTGAGATGACATGTTTAGTTGCCAAAGTTGATGATAATTATTACACATGTAATTGGAGATTTTCCTAGTATCGTGAAATTGTCTAACATGGTTTGTAAGGAATGTGTGATGGCTAAACAGAAGAATAGATCAATCCAATAAAGATGTTTAATACTTTAGTAAAGTTGGAGTTGTACATAGAGATTTAAGTGGTCCTAGGAGAACTAGAGAATCTATGGAGAAAGGTACATTGTGTTTTTTATTAATGATTTTACAAGGATGACATGAGTAGCATTTCTTGAAGAAAATTATGAAGCTTTTGAGAAGTTCAATTTATTCAAGAATAGAGTAGAGAATGAATTGAGATTGAAGATAACGTGTTTAAGATTGGATAGAGAAGGGGAATTCCTTTAAAATGAAATTAACATCTATTATGAGGGTAATACAATCAAGAGATAACTTGCATCCCTTAAAACACCACAGTAGAATGGAACAACAAAAATTACACATAGATCAGTTAGCGAGGTAGCTAGAGCAATGATGTTTGGGAATAATGTGTCCAACATTCCCCTTTAGGATTCATGGCATTGATTAACCACTCAACTTGTAGTACATAGGAGGTAGTTAAGCCCTTGTCATGAATCTCGAGGGGAGTGTTGAACAAATTTATAACAATCTCCCCCTCAGTGTTACTCGAGGGTCTGAGGATTCTAACTTATGACCAAATTTTGATACCATTGTTAGAATGCAGTTGTCATTACACCAAAAGACTGATCTATCAATGCCTGATACAATCGTTCAACTTGTAGTACATAGGAGGCGGTTAAGCCCTTGCCATGAATCTCGAGGGGTGAGCTTATTTTTTTTCTAACAAGTAGTTCTATTAGGCATTGAAAGTTCAATTTTTGGAACAACAACAACTTTAACTTGTAAAAAGTGGTAATAGAGCTTGGTCATAGGTTTAAATATCCTATGATAACACTAAGGGGCAATTGTTGGACTAATTGCCAATGTTCCCCTTCATGACTTTTGACATGGCTTAACTACCTCATATGTTCTATAAGTCTAGTAGTTGTATTGAGCATTTAAAGGTCGATCTTTTGGTGCAAATAAAACCATAGCTTGTTAGATTTGCTCATTTTTTTCTCTTATTTTCTAACTCCAAAATCCTTGTAGTCATTTTGAGGCTTAAAAACCCTAAGGTAAGGGTCAAGGTCATCCCTCACCCTTAATTTATGGATAAAATTTTCCCTTAACCTTGGTAAGGATGATGTCATTCTATACCTAGAGTATTTTCCCTTAGATCTTTGGCCAATTTTGAGTTTTCCAAAAGTTTCTGCTACCTAGTGCAGTTGGCCCTCTCAATTTTGATTTTGAAATAACTATAAAATGAGGAAAAATAACTTAATTTGGACATCCATTAAAATATAACGAAATATATCCTTTTATGTAAGTTATTATTTCATCATTATTATGCACATTCAATGACAACATCCAATCAAATCATCATTCATTCAAGAAAGCTTTCAATGTGCTTTTAAGGATTTAAAGACAAGAAAGAAAGGATTTATTAAAGGCCCTCATTTTTGTATCATCAATCTTCAACTTTATTCCCAAGGTGTAGCTTCTTTCTTCATTGTATATAGTGGAGTTTTCCATTAAGGAATGGGATCCACATTCATATATTCACACAAGCATTGAATTGTTCAACCCTTCATGAATTCAAAAGAGTACCTACATTCACGGGTCTCTACTTTGGTAGTCTTAGATATATTATATTTTTTCACATTACAAACATCCACATACAAGAATCATACATCATTATGGATAGAAGATCTAGATCCATCCATAGGGATTTGACAAGTGATGTGAGTATTTATAATTTTATTTATTTTACATTTTTTTAATTTAAAGGTTGATTCCTAAATAGGAGCTTAACCAAGAAATACCAATCCCCCAAAATAAATACTATTTTTCTTTTGTGCAAGTCTAAATCTACAATATTTTGGAGCATAGAATTTGCATCTCAAAATTAGGATTTTAGATCTGGTGGAGCTTCATATGTTAGAAAGAAAGTCCACCAAGATAACTGAGAGGGGGCGATGAATCAATTATCCAACTATTAATAAAATAAATGGCCTTATTAATCCTCAAGAATTCAACCAATATAATCAGCAACCATAAGAAGATACTCATACACAATAACACGACATTTGTTAACTAGGGAAATCCTTGATTAGAGGAAAAACCCTAATGGGGATGGTACCCACAAAATAATTTACTAATATAAAAGTTCCTTGTTAGAGGATGGACTCCGTTCGGAGCCAATGAAATACATTTAGTACATGGATGAATGCACAAAGTTAGGTTGCAATTCTACAGAAGTCAAATCCGTGAAATGAGACCTCTTAGAAATGGGTACAATTTTAAAAAATGGGCACCCATTTTGGCTCAGGTACCCAACCCTAAATTTAAAAAATGGGCACCCATTTTTTTTTAAATCAAGTACCCATTTTTTAAGAGTAAAAAATGGGTACCTATTTCTTAAAAGGGGATTTTACATGTCACTTTTAGTTTTTGAAAATGGGTACCCATTTTTTGAAATTCAAATAACGGGTGTCCATTTTTTACAACATGAGGCAGAATTTTTTTTTCCTACCTTAGATTTTGGTTTGTGATAGGCTTGGTGAGACCAAGCCTATGCTTTGGCCTCTCAAAATTTGGCTAAGGCATTGAGCTAAAAAATTCATGCCTTGCCATAATTTTTAGAGAGTCTTCTTGATCAATTTTTTTTACAAAACAAAAATCCATTAGAGCTCTCACTGTCCTGATTTTAGAAATATAAATTTTATAGTTTTATGATTTTATTTACTATTTTTGTATTATTTTTTAATCAAAGGTGGTACCTAAATGTAAAATAGCAATGTTCACTAAAACTTTAATAACTTTTTTATTTTATACATTTTCTTGGATTAATTTATATGTCATCAATCTACATTCAATTTTTTTGAAGTTGAAAAAAAATTGAAAAAAGTGAAATTTTGATCAAGTTATGGTGTCCGTACACGAGAGGTTTTAAAATTTACGTTTATAGCCAATTAAAAATTAATTAAAAAAATATTCATTAAAAAATTGAAGAAAAATATTCTCATCAATCTTTGGTGTGTCAAGTAAATTCGCGAAAAAGGATTTGCAAAAATTCATTTAGTTGTGTCAAATTATGGTGGCTGTACACAAGCATGGTATGGTCTTGAAATGAGCATTTTGAAAAAGTGGTTTTTAAAGATCCATAACAAAAAAATCTATCATATCGGTATACAATTAAATTACATATTCAAAAAGAAGATCTCAGACACTACGATTTTTATTTCTGAAGCTTTTTGTATTCTTAATCTCTAAATGGGTCAAATTTTGGCATCAATTGACAAAATATTTCAAAAACGAAAAAAACACTTCGACTTTTTGGCCAAAAGTGAGACCCAACTTCTTGCACTGACCCACATATCAATTCCTATTAGGAGACTTTGAATCCCTATTAGGGGTTGTAGAAGGTAGATGGACCCACTATCCAAACAACTTCAAGGTAAGACCACTAAACTCACTGTCCAACTAATCTCTCTATTATTCCTTGCAGATTAATAGAAATGTATATCTCCTTTTTTGTCCTCTTACTAGACCAAACCTCTTTTGATCTTGATACTAGGGTGAACCCATAATAATGGGTTCCATTTTTGTGCTACGAAGGAAATCACAAAATGTTGCAAAATCTACATATCCAATTTAACGTATGTTCGGGCAAACATACTAACTGTGTTCACGTGAACGTAAAATAATTGCATGTTTGTGCGAACATATTGTGTTTATATAAGGGATGTTCGAGGGAACATCCCTCATTAATATGCTCACCTAAATGTATTTTTACGGCGACTTTGCGTTGAAAACCCCTTTTTCCCCATTTTCATGTTCATTTTTATGGCAAGGTGTATTAGATTTGGACATTGGAGTGAACCTGTCAAATTGGTAAGCAAGCCGCATCACTTTGCATCATTCTCCTCCAGTTACTTTACTATTTTTATTCTTTATTTATGTTAGTTATTTTTATTAATTTAATGTTTATAATTTTTTTGGTATTTGTTAGTTATATATGAGTGTTATTAGAAATTATTAAAAAATTAATATAGAATTTTAGAAAAATATTAATTTAGCATTAGAAAATAAATTTAGAAAAAAATTAATGTTAAATAAAATAAATATTAGAAAAAAATAGAAAGATAATAGTTTAGAATATTAGAAAAACATTAGAAAATATTTTTTTAAATGTTAATCTAAAATATCAGAAAAATATTAGAAAAAACATTACATTTATATTAGGAAAAATTAGAAAATATTTTTAAAAACATTAGTCTAGAAAATATTAGAAAAATATTACAAAATATTTAAAAACAATAGTGTACTAGTAACGTAGAATATTAGAAAAAAAATTAGAAAAATATTAGTTTTATTAGAAAACCATTAGTTTGATTAGAAACAAATTTAGAAAAATATTAATTTTATTATAAAAACATTAGAAACAAATTACATTTAAATATTTAAAAAATATTAGAAAATATTAGAAAAATATTAGTAAATATTAATAAAAATATTAGTCTTGAAAATTAGAAACTATTAGAAAACCATTATAAAGTATTAAAAAAGCAATAGTGTAATTTTATTAGAAAAACATTACTTGAAATATTAAAAAATGTTAATCTACAATATTAGAAAAATAAATTAGTATAATATTAGGAAATATTAGTATGATTTAACATTAAAAAAAAAAAATTAGTATATAACATTAGGAAATATTAGAAAAAACATTACAAAATATTATAAAAATATTATAAAATTTTTGAAAACTTTTTACAAAAATATTAGAAAAGACATTAAAAAAAATATTAGAAAAATAAATTTAGAAAAAATTTAAAAAACAAATTAGTGTAGAAAATTAGAAAATATTAGAACTCTATCTCCAACCCTTTAACACTAACCATAACCCTAACCATAACTCAAACTCTAACCTAACTTGAAAACTCTTTAACCCTAATCTAACCCTAGAGTTTTGTAACTTAGACGGGCTAATGTAACCCTAAAATTGTAACCCTAATCTAATCCTAACTAAAAATTGACACCCTTATATCTAGCTCAAACCCTAATCTAACTAAAAATCTTAATCTAATTGTAAGTCTATAAATCAAACCCTAACCAAAACCTAATCTAATTCAAACCCTAATCTAAATGAAACCCTAGAATTAAACTCAAACCCTAATCTAATTGTAACCCTAGAAATCAAACCCTAACCAAACCTCAAACCCTAATCTAATTCAAACACTAATCTAAATGAAATCCTAGAATCAAACCCTAATCTAACACAAACCCTAGAGTCTAATCGTAACCCTAACCAAATCCTAATTTGAATCAAACCCTAATCATACCCTAATCTTTAACTCAAACACTAATATAGAAATCAAACCGCAATCAAACCCTAATATAATCCTAACTGAAAACTCAAACCCTAATCTTTAAATCAAACCCTAACCAAACCCTAATCTAACTCAAACCCTAATATAAATCAGACCCTTTAAATCAAATCCTAACCCAAACCTTAAGTAATGTACAACCATAACCCTAACCAAACCCCTTAATCTAAAATTCAAACCCTAATCTAAATCATTTGAACCCTAATCAAACCCTAATCTAATTATAACCCTAATCTAACTAGATAACCCTAACCTAACCCTAATCATAACTAAAACCCTAATTTTTAAACCCTAACTTGAATTGAAACTCTAATCCAACTCAAACCCTAATATAAGATTCCTAACTTCAAACTCAAACCCTAATATAATCCTAATTGAAAATTGAAACCCTAGAATCTAACTCAAACTCTAATGTAATCCTAGAACTCAAAACTCAAAACCTAATCTAATTCAAACCCTAATTTAAATGAAATCATAATTAAATCCCAATCTAACACAAACCCTATTCTAACTGCAACCCGTTAAATCAGACCCTAACCAAACCCTAATCTATTTATGAAACCCTAATCATACCCTAATCTTTAACTCAAACCCTAATCTTCATCAAATCATAATCAAACCCTTTATCTAATCCTAACTAAAAAATCAAACCCTTATATAACTCAATCCCTAATCTTTAAATCAGACACTAGTCACGAACCCTAATCTAATTGTAACCCTAGAAATCAAATCCCAACCAAACTAGGTAATCTAACTCAGATCCTAATCTAAATCAAACCTAAGCTAACTAAAACCCTAACTCAAACCTTAAGTAATGTACAACCGTAACCCTAACCAAACCCTTTAATCTAGAATTCAAACCCTAATCTAAATCATTTGAACCTTAATCAAACCCTAAATCTTTAACTCAAATCCTAATCTAATTGTAACCCTAACCTAACCCTAGAATCGTAACTAAAACCCTAATCTAAGCCTTTAGAACTCAAATTGAAACCCTAATCTAACTCAAACCCTAATATAATCTTAACTTCAAACTAAAACCCTAATCTAATTGAAACCCTAATATAATCATAACTAAAAATTAAAACCTTAGAATCTAACTCAAACTCTAATGCAATCCTAGAATTGAAAACTCAAAACCTAATATAATTCAAACCCTAATTTAAATGAAATCCTAATCAAACCCTAATCTAGCACAAACCCTAATCTAACCATAAGGTCTTATAAATAAAACCCTAACCAAACCCTAATCTATTTATCAAACCCTAATCATACCCTAATCTCTAACTCAAACCCTAATCTAAATCAAACTGTAATCAAACCCTTAATCTAATCCTAGCTGAAAACTCAAACCCTAATCTAATCCTAACTGAAAACTAAAACCCTAACTCTAACTCTAACTCTAACTCTCATGTATGATCATATAATTATTGATGTGTTATAGATTATCTAGATATGATGTACATAATTACATATTCTTTAAATAAAAATTGGTGCACTAGACTAGACACATGTACATATACATTATATGTGTATTTACAATATATATTAGCTCCATCATTGTAGATATGACATCACATGATCAGCTTGCTCACCATCCCGAGGGCATTGATGAGGCTCCTATTGTGACTCCTATTGTGGCTCCTATTGTAGCTCCTGATGCAATTCCTATTGTGGCTCCCAATGTAGTTCTTGCTACAGCTCCTAGTATAGTTTGTCATGTTGTTCATGGTGGGGCTCTTGTTGTATCTCCTAGTGTGGTTCCTAGTGCGGTTCTTGGTGCAGGTATTGGTGTGGCTCTGGTGTAGCTCCTATTAGAGGTCTTGTTGTGGCTCCTGCTAGAGGTCTTGCTACTACTCCCACTATGCCACCTCCACGCATTGATATCGATGCATTATTTGAATTTGCATAGCAAGAGGTGCAGAGCTCAGAGCAATCTATATTGTCCTTAATGATGGTTTATATAGAGATATATGTCCAACTATATGTAGGAGTTTACAAGATCTCATTGCTAGATTTAGAGCTCATCATTCATTTACCCTTGATGTATTAGCTGCCATATCTAAGGAGCTTAGAGCTGAGATTTCACGAGATGCATCTTTGACGATGTCAAGAGGGTAGCCCACAAAGACATCATCAAACAAGATTTGTTTCCATCCTATGAGGATACATAGGGCAAGGTGAGAGGCTATTGAGTGACATGGTGCAGAGATCCTATTATCCTCAGTATGATCTATCGACATTTTTTAGCCACACATGGTCATTATCCTAATAAACATCAAATACCTCTTTATTTTGCATAGCAATTGTATGGTGAGTTCCACATGGGGCTCAACGTCAACTACCTAGACATTCTAGATTATTATGGATAGGGGCATGGTCTGATTGCATATTGTGACTAGTATCATAGTGCACAATGCTAGCCACCCGAAGATGTGAGTCAATTCATTAGATAGAGACTTCCACTAGTGACTCCATCACTAGCACCTATTGCAAATAGAGTTGTCATTACTTCCCAAAGGGGAGCAATTGACAGTATTGGACACATTGTATCTGCGGCTACTAGTGTCACATTTGATTCTCTTGGTCACTATATTCACACTCGATGGAGTCATCCAAGTCGACCATCTTTAAAGGCATCCAATAGCACTTTAGGCACCTTCATTGATGAGGCATATAGAGCTGCTAGAGTACCAGTACCAGGCAATGTTCGTGCTCTTTCAGGATAGCACACACATATGGATTTAGCGTTGTATTTTTTGGAGGATATGTTTTAGAGTATTGGTTATATTTCTAATACATAGGGGATACCAATTGACTTGTTGATAACACCATTAGACACAATCAAAGCCCCATAGTTCCATAGGCACAAACCACACTAGTGACAATTGCCACATAGCATGGCTCACAACATTATGCACCAAGCTTACAATACTCTACAAATGACTTGAGCATACGAGTTGGAGATGTCAAGATCACAGCTGAGGGCCTTGATGATTTTGGTGAGCAGTTACGAGGGCTATCTAATATTGATACTAGTCTGAGCATGGGATTTTCATCTTACATGCACATGTTATTCTGACCTAGCACTGATTCTACACCATTACCTAGCCACTTACACACTCCACTTCACTCATCATTACTAGCAGTTGGAGATTATGGCATTGAGGGTGGTTCATTAGGTGTTGGAGTTTTAGGAGATGACTTTGGTGTATTATGATAGGATGTTGACAGTAGAGGCGCATTGATAGATGATACGATGGAGTGTGATGATCATCCTCCACCTCCTGAGACCCAAGTATATATATATATATATATATATATATATATATAATATTTTGAAATTTAAATATATGAAATTAAAAAAATTTGTTCACATAGATATTTAATTTAAGTTACAATAAATCATGTAGACACATGTTGTCAAGCACATGATTACATCTAGTGTTGGGTCAGGGTATGTACGTCAGAGAGATGATTCTATTAAGACACCCAGTAGTGCTCAATTACAAGTTTTAAATAGTTTATAAAGCTATATATGTTTCAAACTAGATATGCACTCATATAATTCTTGTACACACACGTGTTTAGATAGTTCTAATGTATATATATTTGTAGGGCTCAATTGATGTGCCTCAGCCATAAGATGTACAGGAGACTCAATCAGAGGGTCATTATGTTCATATGTGTCTTGAGGGTCCCTCTAGTAGTAGTAAATTATATATATATATATATATATATATATATATATATATATATATATATATATATATATATATATATATATATATATATATATATATATATATATATATATATATATATATATATCTTGATGCATTTATATATTGGAGACTTTGTATATTCTGGAGACTTACATACACGTGTATTTTAGTACCTCGATGACATGTACATTTCACTATTTATTTGACTATTTAGTACTTCAGTAGTTGGATGGTCACATGTATATGACCTTTATAATTGCTACATACATGTTTATTTGAGACTTACAGTTTGCATATGTATGCATTTCAGTAGAGATATTAGATGTAGATGTTTATTCTTGATACGTATGTATGTATGTGTATTTTTTTTGTATTTTAGTAGAACATTCTTCATGAATTAGATTATAGATTTTAAACTTTAGATTTTTTGTGATCATTATAAAATAATCAAATTAACTTCTTTTTACCTACTTCAATAGTTAAATATTCAAAGAAGTTCCAAATTGATCTATGAACCTAATTTATAATTTTGAAAAATTATAATAATTTATAGGGTGATTGAATTGAATTAATATAAGTTCTTAAAACTACTAAATTAACCCAAATGATTTAGATTAAAAATTTAAAACATTATATTTATTTGTAATCATTATAAAATAAATAATTAGTAGGACTAACTTGTATTGCCTATTTAGATCAAGATATTGTTAATGAATTCATCCATGGTAATTAATATTATTAATTTATATAGGTTTTTATTAAACTAATGATAACTAAGAGTATGATCATACAATTAAAAACACACTTAATTCAAGCTGAAATTCAATAGTTTGAAAAGAAGTTGATAATAGAATTTAGATATAGCATATTAAATTATCTTTGATACATATCTATCCATAAATGATTAATTAAGTTCCAACTAACTTGTATTACCTATTTAGATCAAGTTGTTATTATTAAATTTATTCATGGTAGTTAATATTATTAATTTATATAGTTTTTAAATAAACTAATGATAACTAAGAGTATGATTGTACAATTAAAAACACATTTAATTCAAGATGAAATTCAATAGTTTGAAAAGAAGTTGATAAAAGAATTTACATATCATATTAAATTATCTTTGATACATAACTATCTAATGATTACAAGTGTATGTTCCAACTAAGTTGTATTGCCTATCTAGATCGAGTTGTTATTATTAAATTCATCCATGGTAATAAATACTAGCTTATATATATTTCATATATATGAAATAAGCCAAGAGATATCCTTGTTGAGGCATCTATTTTCATAATCCCATTATTTTCATCATCGCATATTTATGTGAGCTTAAGAGGTGTGAGGAAATGATGACTCTTGATCTGCCTAATTTTTATTTCCATTTCCTCTCTGCAATTTTCATGATTTAAATTATAATTATATTTAGTCTATTTCTATTTTATTTTTTTGACATGTAAATGAACGTTAAATTTTTTTCAAAATGAAAAATGTCTACATTGAAGATTGTTGCCACTGTAGAAAGCCTCTCAGCTCAATTATTAAAATGTACACATCTAAAACACATTAATAGACTAATAAACTAAGAGTTATGACCCTTCAATAAACTAAAATTTATATATAGTTCTTTAATAAACTAATGATAACATAATCTTTAGTTTAGGGTGGTAATTAATATTATTAAAATGACACATTAATAAATTCTAATTATTCATTACTAGGACTAAAGATACATATTTATTTTATGTGGATAAAAATACGCTAGTAGGTAAGCCAATACACTATTTTAAAAAACTTTTACAGAATATAATATTCTTAATAACCTTCATTCATGGTAATTAATATTATTAAAATGTATACATTTAAACGTCCTGAAATTTGATATATGAAGGCAAACAACTTTAGATTAATTCAAATTATTATAAAATAAATCTCAAAGGTCAAGTCAACCATGATGTACACTTATAACATGTAATAACTTCTCATGATCTTCACTATCTAGTCTCCAATTGCGACGCACATGCTTAAATTTCACTAGATGTGGACAAAGCCTAGTAGCAATGACTAGGTGGTTGTATTGTAAAACCTTGTTGTCAGGTTGATAATCGACAAAGTGTATTCCATGTTGGATTATTTTGTCTTGCTTAAAATATGTTCCCTATATTACAACAGAACCTATGCCACAAATTTAAATATTTTTAAAATTGATAGATATAAAGTTACCTAAATATATATAAATTCATATATGTACATGCACACATGTATTATAATACCTATCAGGAACAACATTTCATCACTTTCTTTAGGATCATATAATTTTTTCCTTTCTACAGTACATTACAGTCAATAATAATTGACACCTTCATGATTTTAGAAGCTCAACAATCACTACAAAGATATCTCATGCATAACAAGTATACATACATGTGTACAATATATATAAGATAGTTCATTGATAATAAAATAACAATTTTAGATTAACTGACAAGTTGAGATTAATTTTTATGATACTTACCCACTTTTACCAATTTAGAGATATGATTATAATCATAAAAAATCAATGGAATATCATCAAAATTTTCATCATTTTGATCAAATGTATTGGTAACATCAAGTGGTACCAAAATCCATGCACCTGTATATCCATGTGTTTGATTGATGCATTCTTGATAGTCTTCATCAATGCAACTATCACAAAAACATGAGTATTCTCTTGTCTTTAATGCCCAATTGTGATTATCTGTACTCATGACTGAATGTAAGGAACGTGTCTTTTCTATCCTCTTGCAACCATGTATGTTTTTTCTATTAACACTTGAAAGTTCATTACATTGAAAATATGGATTGTAAATTAAATTTGAACTTCAACAAATTGAAATATAAAACTTAAAAATAAAATTTTAAAACTTAATTGCATAAAATTTAAACAAATGTACACATCCATACATCATGTGCATCATTTATATGAACTCCCTAATAATTCATTTGATACTTTTGCAGAGCACGTTTGATGCAAGCTCTAACACCATCATGTTCACATTTTCCATGCCCACTCTCAAAGAAATTCCATATGTGTTTTATGTTCTCATTGCAATGATATCTACATAATGCATAAAATGGTCTAGATGATTTGAACTGTGTGACACATCCATTAGACCAAACATAATGTTTATCAACATTTATGTCTCTTTCTTTCAAATAAGAAAAGAACATATTGAAGCAATGTTCTACATAGTGAGTGTCATATTCTTTATCATCACTTATATAAAAGTGATATTCCATTTTAATGACCCATGCTTCAACTATACTCTAAACACCATCCAAATCTAACTGTGCATGTCTATAACAAACATGTACCATAATAGTGGCCTACTTAAAAAAGAAATAATCTGATTGAATTTCTTTTTGATGAAAAAAGGAATACTTCTTTGCAAAATCAATGACTGATACAATTGTTCCAAGTGGGAAATTATCTCTCAAAGTTAGAAACTGTTGTGCTTGCCACTTTTCAAAAAATACATGACAAATATAAGGTTGAATCAAATTCTTAAATTTTTCCATAAATGTTACAATAGGTAACTCCTCTTCAACATATTCCAACTTTTTGCCTCTTTCCCCAATTTTCTTTCATTCTTCACATACTTGTAACTTTTGGAATTCAATTTTTTTGTTACATCAGTATTTTCAATTTCCAAAAGAAATAGAGCCAGTTCACCACATGTTTCACATAATCCTTTGATGCAATTTATTTGACCAGCTGGATCATCTATTTTGTCACATAGAATGGATGGTATAAACTCACTTCTCCTACTAGGAGGAGTAGCATGAAAACCATATGTGTCTTCTACAAACTTTCAAAATACCTAATAGTGGAGATCAAACTCGATATGATGATGACAACAACATGTTTCAAACACTTTGTTTGACCTCAGAAAGTATGGCTTCAATTTTTCAAACAACATTTGTTCAATTTTTACATTAGGATGTTCACTACAAAACCACACATATAACTCATGTTGTGTTGTGTCCAACCAATGCTTTGTATGATGTTCATATTGACTAGATGCAATCCTATGCCTGATAATATCTCTACCATTTGATGAAGGATGAGTGTGATCAATCCAAAACGATATGACTAAATGTTTGAATCCCTCATCAATCCTATTAGAACGAGGTTCTCTACACATGATTGGCCAATTGCCTTCCATAGTACTGTCATCCAAAATTAATCTTCTCTTAACATATTGTCTCATTGTTTTCCTACTAAAACCCATTTCAGACGAAATTAAATATATTTGTCTATTTTGGGTCATATTCTTATTTACAATAGACATCAACATCATTTTTCTTGCCATGGACTTATCTTTAGTTCGAGACTATTTTCCTACATTTCTCAAACCTTGTTTAACATTTTCAATCACATCAGTTTGCATGTTAGAAAATGTTCTCTTCTTTGATGTTGTGTCTACACCTAACAATTCCAATGCCTCTTGCAACTTCTTTTGTGTAAGCAAAAGTGAAAGCAATTAAGCTTGTTCAAGTGTTTCAATGTTATCAAATTTAGTCATTATTTCTCTGATCTTCTTACTCATTGACCTTTTCTTAGGCAAAATTAAGGGTTGAATAGTAGCTACAAGTGTTCTCAATTTATCCACATCCATTTTAAGTAAATGATCTAAATTTTTATGATAAATTCTATTCTTTACAGATTGGGAAATATTTATAAGTTCATCCATACCAGTTCCTACACCTAATCCTGACCCTTCTTTGACTTCTGTTACTGGAATTTCTATAGAGAGCGATCTTGAGCCTTCTCCAACATTCATTATTTGAGATTTTGCAGGGAAAGATTATGACCCTTCTCTGACTTCTGTTATTTGAACCTCTGTAGGGAGTGATCTCGAACCTTCTTCAACATTCATTGTTTGAGATTTCATAGGTAGTGTTCTCGACCCTTTTCCCATCTACACTTCTTCTACTTCTATTGAGCCTCCTTCAACATTTCCTTCACCTTGTTGATTGTCTACAACAAATTTATTTATAAATCAAATTAGATATAAAAAAGAATATTGATAAATAATTAAATTCAAGACCGTAAAAATAAATAAATTTAAGATATATAATTTTAGACCTCATTTAATTCGATGATAACGTGTTGCAGTCTTCTGAAGATTTCTTTATTTTGCTTCATCAGATCTCTTCCTTTCATATTTGTTTTGCATTCCTTTCTTGTTTCCCATCAAAAAATTATAAAAATCAAACATTTTCCCTTGGGTTATTAAATTCACAATCAATTTTTTGTCCTCATTACAGTTGATGTCATGCTTTTAGCTTTTTTGTTCATCTCTGCAGGTGACATCATGCTTCTTTCTTTTTTTTATGTTCACGCGAACACAAATTATTTTACATGTTCACGCGAACACGTCAAATCAAATCTCTAGCTACCAGATTATTTTCACTCGTACATTTGCATGAACATATGTTTGTGCAAACATGTTTAATATGTTTACACAAACACTATATTTGTGTGAACATTTCAACTTACAAATTTTTGGTGTTGTTTTGTGAAAAAAATGAAATCGGCTCTTTTGACCCCCAATATTGAGATTGAATAATCTCCTACTATAAAATAAAAATGTCAATTTGTGCTACTCGGAGAAAGCTTTCCAATGACTATAATTGTAATACATATTATATTCATTAAGACTTTCAAACATGAGTTTAACTCATTATAGGTTCATTAATGATTGAACATCATCTGACTTCAATAGTTGAAAAATATTTGTAAATCGGGTCAATTTTTTTTTGAAAAATATCGAGGAAATAAGTTGCTAAGATAGCTTTCTATTAAAAAAAATTAGATTTGTGACAAATTGAGTTCAAGTTATCTATGTCAAAACAAATGTCTGTCTGAATTACAATTGATGTCACTTCAAAACTTCATAAACTATACAATATTCAACCAAATTGAATCAAACCAAATGCATCCTCTAGATATTGATGTTACAAATCCAACACCAAAAGAATTACCTCATTATCATTTCTAGAAAAAAAGTTATGTATGACAAACAGACTATCACTCTTTAAACATATTGATTTTTCATATGTACCACTTTTTGAAGGAGAAGAAAAAATTGACCAAATATTTTTTTTTTTAAAATTTAAAAATATGGTTTCAAATTAGGAGCAGAGTAATAGAAATCACTAGTTTATGTCAGCGTGAAATTATTCATAGTTTAAGAGGTATAATCACTTGAATGTGAGGTTTGTTTCAAAAATATTGATTTCAATGTCAAAATTGGTGTAAAAGTGCAACCCGTTATTGTGGGATCACCCACCACATTACCAAATTTGCATCCAATAATCACAATCCACATTAGCCAATTATCAAAGTGGACCATAGCCATTTATCAAAATAATAATTTTGGTCTTGTAACACTGAGAGAAATTAATTATGGTATTGTAAAGCAAAGAATGTTTCATGTGAATAGAACTAAACGTTTCAATGAGCCTAAGTTCATAAACACGAAAAATGTGCTTGCCAGCTTCCGCATTCTTCGTCACTTCTTCTGATTTTGGGCCTACAATTCTCAATTAGAGGAAATTAAGAACAAATGAATAAGAAAGATGAGCAAACTATTAGATACTCAAATAACCCAAAAATGACTTATCTTAGATAGCTTTGAATGTTGATGTTTTGCTTTAAAAAAAAATTAAAAATTGAAGGTTTACCATTGGGTTGCTTTTGTTTTTTCTTTGAAGGAGAAGTGGGAGCTATAAAGGAAGAACTCTACTTTGGTACTTCTCAATCTTCCTCTACTAAAACACAGGCATTGCATTTTGCATGAATTATTCAATTTTGTATAATAAAAGTTTTTTTCTCTTAAGAGGAATACTAAGACGTGCACAAATAAGTCCTTTAATGGGACATTATAAATCCACATAAGTCATGTCGAATGATAAGACATTTTACTTATATGATTTTAAATGAGTATAAATTTTAACAAATTTTATGATATATTTATGACTAAATAAAATATTCCCAATTCAATATTTTAGAGTCTAAAAATATTAACCTTTATAGCTTTACAAATATTGTAAATTTAAAGTATTATAAATAAATACTTGGTATTGTAAACCGAGCAAAAATGATAACTTTTCTTGAAAAAAATCTATTCCAAAAAAAGTACACATATCTTTTATATCACATGAATACTTCAAAAAATAATATATTTTGAAAATAACTAATAATTTTAAAAATTTCAAGGAATAATGATATGTTTAATTTTTTTGTTTTAGGGGGAGGAGATGGAGAGGAGGAGGGGGAAGGCAAGGGAGAGGAAGATGTGGAAGAAGAGAAAGATGTGGAATATGAGGAGGAGGGGGACAAGGAGAAGAAGAAGGAGATGAAGAACAAGGATGAGGAAGAGGAGGAAGAAGAGGAGGAGAAGGAGGAGATGAAGGAGAAGGAGCAAAGGAAGCAAGAGATGGAGAAGGATAAATAAGGAGGAGAAGGTGGAGGTGAAAGAAAAGAAGAAAGAGAGGGAGAATAAGTAGATGAGGAGGAGGAGGAGAAGACGAAGAAAAAGTAGCATCAACATTGATTCTACTTCAATGAATTAGTTGAGATCGTATCAAAAAAATCTTGGAAGCCACTCCAACAACATCACCACAAATAACTAAGAAATAATATAAGGTATAAGTTGAGAGATTTTGTGAAATTGAAATGGTAGAAGTTGTACAAAAAATTATACACAACATGTAAGTTGTTGGAAATATATTGAAATTTACTGTGTGAATTAAAGTATGATAATTATTACAGAATGAAAAATTTCTCAATATTCAAAAATGTAGACATTTTTCAAATGAATAGCATATCTTGCTATCGATGTAATCCTTCACTTAGACAAGGGAGAAAAAAAAGAGAAATGCATATTCATATTTTTTCCTAACTTTTCTTTTAGCTAAAAAAAGATAATGATAAATTTTTTTTCTATATATCGACTTAAACCTTGCACCTCTTTTGGGTGCAATTGCTAGTCTTAGGACATGGTGTAGGGAAAACCCACTTGATGTGTTATGTCATGCCCTTTATATCAATCATTCATTTTTAGTGCTCTTATCACATTATCAATATCTCATTGTTGCATATGTTGTGCATACTTTGTTTTATAATGGAGGATGATCCACCTCTGGTAGACATGTGATTTCACCTTGTATGGTTGATAGGTTGTCACTTTCATATCTCCTAGTTATCATGCATTGTCTATATATTTAGGCGCATAAACATCAAGTAAACCAGTAGATTTTTATGTATGAGTTATTATCATTTAATCTAGCAAATTGAGGGTCATATCATTTTCGTGTCTCTCTTGTACTATTAGACGAGCTCCTAGATTTTTTTATTTTCTGTTAGAAATATTAATCTTCCCTTGGATGTATTTAATTTTGATATTCCAAGGATCCCTAAATGTAGTTTGTCCTATTGTACACATGTGGAGGACATGTCATTTACTTGTCCTTTAGTCCACATGTGAGGACAACTCATATTTATAATTCCTTTATTAAGGAATTTAGTTTATCCTCCTTAAGAGGATCTTGACACTTTGCACACACCTATTATGAATGTGGCATTCATAGAAATGGGAGTTACACATGCGAACACATGCAACTCCTTTCTCATCTCTTTAAAAGAGATGCTCCTCTCTCTTTCTTCTTTACACATCATTTTGATGTTATTGTATTGAGCTATTTTGCTTCACCACTCTCTCTCTCTCTCTTCTCTAGTCATTTACCTTCATGCATAATACTCACAAGGGGTTTTCTTTTCTTTCTCCTTATAAATCCTTGTCTCCATTGTTGAACTATCTTGGTTGATGCTCTTGGATTTTTCTTATCTCATGGTAACATTGTTTCACACTTAACTTACTTGGATTGTTTTCTTTCCTTGCTCTATCTTATTGTTTCTTACATGGTATTAGAGCTTGGTTACTAATCCTCATTTTAAGTTTTTGTGTTGAAGGTTGCCATTCATTGGAGCACACCTTATTTGGAGACGTTATTGAGAGAAGAATTTTGTGTTGTGGTTTTTTAGCTCATCCTAACATCTTGTGTGTGAAAGTTTTATTTTATCATCTTTATCATTTTTTTACTAACCCTCTTTGGAAGGCTTGCCACCAAAGGGTTTTTCTATCAAAATTTTCAATTTTTTTTTGCTCTTGTTTTGGAAGGTGTGCCACCAAAATAAGAAGCATTTATTATATAGCACTCATTTATTATAAATTGTACATTTTTTATATTTAAATATTTTAAATATTTATTCTAGTGTATGTGGAATAGTAGCATTTAATTCGTGCAATTGTGTAAATTAATTATCATCATTTAATTTTAAAAAATTATTATTTCCCTAATATTATTGTAGGGAATACCTAAATAATCCTAAGTGTGATTTTTTTTTTCTACATACAATAAATTAGTTAAAACCTTTTTTTGAAATTTAATATATTTCTTAGTCCATTTCTCTTTTGAATTTTAAGATATATTTTAATCTATATCTTAAAATATATCTATTTTAAAATTTAAAATATTTTTAAATCTATGAGATTTTAAATTTTTACTATCTTCTACTTTCCAAATCTAAATCTTACCTTTCCAATTTTCTTTCAGCTTTACTCTCATTTATTTTTGGCATCTTTCCTCAATTTCTCCCTGATCTTTCTTTTTCCCATTCGGCTTTCCATTTATTTAGTATTCTTCTTGCTTGGTATTCAACTTTTCATTTTGTTTTTGGGGTTCATTTTTTTTTGCTCTTTTGATCTACAATTTTTTTGTCTAAAGTTTTATTTAGCTTTTAATCTTGTAGGTCTCTCCCTGCGTATTACTACCTTGTTAGTCTTGTGTGTGGATTCGAACTGCTACCCTCCCGCCTTCTTGTTTGCATGTTATCCCTTCTTTTTCTTACTAAGAACCCCTTCTTCTTCACAGCTCCATCATACCAGTATAGAAAGGCATGCTTGGCATACATGAGATCAAACTTGTGATCAATGCAAGAGAAGACCTCAGCAACACTGGTGGAATTGGATATCATGCAAACTACCCTCTGAAGCTTTGTCATTCATTTTCATTGATCACCATACCCCTTGGCTCATGTAGCCTTTTTGTATCTCCTTATCACCGACAAATTCTTTCTAGAGACTGAGCATTTCCAGTAAACTACAAACCCTTACTTCATCTTTTCCAAGACTGGGCTTATCCACCCTTAGAAGCAGGACATCTTTGTCCTCTGTAATCTCCCTTTGCTACCGATTTTGTTCATCAATCTAGTCAGTCATTCCTCTCTTGTCTTCTCTATCATTGCATTAGCCGTGCTACTTGCATCAAAACTCTAGAGACCAATGTATGAACTCGACAGCCTTCATTTATTTTCAATGTTTTGTTTTGCATGCAATTTCTTTACATTAAATGTTGCCTTTTAACGTATTGTTTCATTCAAAAGTTTCAAGTTGTGTTAATTGATTGATGACTGTTATTGTTTTTCTTTAACCCTTTGGTTTTAAATTAATAAAGTTTTTTAATCAAACCTTTTATATATAATTAGTTTTTTATAAGTATTTATAGGTTTTTTTTTTTTTTTAAATATCATTCCTTCATTAAGGACTTTTATTGGTTTATCATTTAATATTTTTAATTTAATTTATTGGTCTTATTATAAAGTTATAAAATCAATTTATAACTTAAAAGTGTGACCTCTAATAACTTATTTATAGGTTTTTTTTTTTCTTTCATCATTCCAAATCATTAGGGATCCTAATTATAGCTAGTTGGATTCGTCTATTGTTCATTTTTTTTAAGGCAATAATCATTTAATCATTCTAAATGCCTCTACTTTATTCCTTATTAATTATTCTAAAATGCCTCTGCATTTTTCTTTTTGTTACAAATTAATAATTATTCTAACATTTGCTTGCAGGATTGCATCATTTTGTTTTGTTTTCATTTTTTTTCCTCTATTGAGATTCATCATAGTTTCTTCAACAAGTTTTTAAATTAATTTCAGTTAACTTTTAACTCATATTTCTATAAGGGGGACTTTATTTTCCATAAAGATGTCAACCTTAATTCCAGAAATAAAATTTAATCGCTCTAATTATTACTCCTGGAAAACACATATTTCGTTCATTTTTCGTTTTAAACACCTGCTCGAGATAGCCACTGATCCTTCTGTTGAACCTAGTTCAGCAACTACCCAAGATGAAAAAGATACTTGGAAACTTAAAAATGAATAAGCTTTAGGTTTAATTGGTATTTTCATGATTCCAAATTTATATGTTTTAATTGCAAATTGTTCCAAAGCTCATGAAGCCTAGACAATTTTGCAAACCCAGTATGACAATGCAGATGAATCCCACAAAATACAGTTGTAGGATCAACTTGAAGATCTCAGGTATACAAATTTTAAGACCATGGATGAATTTCTATTAAAATTTAATGCTATTAAAAGTCATCTAGTTAGTTTAGGTGTTACCTTAGCTGACATTCGATTAATTCATATTATTCTTAAAAAGTATCTTCCTAGACAGTTTCAATAGTTTATAACTAATATTCATGCACAACTTGCTATTCCTACATTAACTGCTCAGTTAACTTACGTTATTTTTTAAAATTTATTAAGATAGGAAGAAGCTAAGCTAATTTAGTTTGGTACTCTTAAATCAACTGAACATGCATTTATGTCTCAGAATTCAAATATCAATAACTTTCATTCAAATAATAATAATAATCATAATAATAACAAATACTATAATAATAATTCCAATAATAAATCTAATGTGAAACATAACAATAATAACAATAACCATAACAATCATCATATTAACAATCGTAATAATAATAATCAAAGGAATCATTCAAATTCCAAACCTCATTGTTTGTATTGTGGCAAAGATGGTCATGTTGTCAATAACTGCTTTAAAAAGCAAAATGATAAAAAAAACCTATGAACTACAATAACCATAATAAAAAATTAAATCATAAAAAAGATAACTCTAATGGTTCTAATCCTTGTCATGCTTTTACTTGTAGCTATAATGTTTGTAGACCTTCAAACTGGATTGTTGATAGTGGTGCATCACAACATGTAACTTCTCATAAGAAAATTTTTAATTCTTTGCAACCTGATACTGCTAACATTCCTATTCAATTAGCTAATAATCATACTTGTAAAGTTGAAGGTTTAGGTGATGTCACTTTTCCTAATGGTAAAGTGCATGATGTACTGTATGTACTTGATCTGAAAACTAATTTTCTTTATGTTTCAAAGTTATGTCAGGACTATAAAGTTGAATTCTATAAAGATACATGTGTTATGTGATAGATCCTCAAACTAAACAAGTGATTGCTCATGCTAAAATGGGTAATGACATTTTATTTAAATTCCATGAATTTTCTAGTTCATAATATTCTTTACATACTTCCATTGATTTAAATATATGGCATGAAAGACTTGGCCATTTAAATTCAGATTATATTACTTTAATGCAAAAAAGCAATATGGTTGATGGCTTGCCTAATTTTATTCCTTCTAAGATTGTTTGTACTAGTTGTATGAGTGGTAAGATGCATAGGGAGCCCTTTCCAAGTGCTAAACCATGGCGAACAACTCATAAGTTGTACCTTGTCCATAGTGACCTTTTGGGCCCCATGGAGAATAACTCCATCTAAGGTTCTCAGTATGCACTTACCTTTGTTGATGATTTTTCTAGATGAACTTGGATCTATTTTTTGCATAGCAAGGATCAAGTTCTTGATATATTCATTGAATTTCAGTTATATGTTGAAAGGCAATCTAGTTTTAAATGAAAAATTCTCAGAACTAGTAATGGAAAGGAATATGTGAATAATGCTTTTAACTCTTATTTGAAATCATGTGGAATTACACACGAGCTTACTATTCCTTATACACCACAACAAAATGGTGTGGCGAAAAAAAAGCATCGGACCATTATAGAAATGGCTAGATGCATGTTGCATGCTAAGAATTTGCATTATAAATTTTGGGCAGAAGCCATGTTTTGTGTAACTTATCTTCTTAATAAGACTCCTACCAAAGCTCTCAAGGATATTACTCCAAAAGAGGCTTTGTCTGGTAGGAAACCTGATTTACATCATTTGCAAATTTTTGGATCCATTGCTTATGTTCATACTCCTAAATAGAAAAGGCATAAATTAGATGGTAAGTCTTCTCCTTATATTTTTGTTGGTTATGATGAAAACACTAAGGGTTATCGTGTTTATGATTCTACTACTAACAAAGCTCAAGTTGCTAGAGATGTTTGCATTGCAGAAAATGGTGTTCATGACTATTCTAATACACATGATGTAGAATTCAGTGGCACTAAAATTGTGCTAGTGGAGGACCAACCTCCTTCTCTTAATCCTACTCCTCCTCTTAACCCTCCTACTCAAGCTCCACCTATTATTTCTTCTTCTACTAGTAATGATATTCAAGTAGCTACTAATGATGTTTTTATTGATAATGATTCTTCCTCTAGTGATGATTCCATTACAACTAAATGTAAACCTAAATGGGCTCAAAGATTAATTAATGAAAGTGATGACTATATTACTAGATTTGGTGGAATTAAAGATAGAAGGATTAGTTATTGTAAGTATGCTCTGATGACTACTATTATGAATTATAATGATCCTAAGTCTTTTGATCAAGCTAACTCTCAACCTCATTGGCAAAAAGCCATGAAAGAGGAATATGACTCTTGAATTGCTAATCAAACTTGGGACTTAGTCAATTTACCTCATGGCAAAAATATAGTTTCATGTAAATGGTTATACAAAACAAAATTGAATGCTAATAATGAAATTAGTAAGTTTAAGGCTAGATTACTTGCTAGAGGTTTTTCACAAATTGAAGGATTAGATTATAATGAAACTTTTGCACCTATTGCTAAAATGCCTACTATCAAATTAGTTCTTGCTTTAGGATCTGGCCCATTCATGAAATGGATGTTAAAAGTGCCTTCGTAAATGGTGATTTACATGAAGAAATCTATATGGCTCAACCTCCTGGATTTCTTAAGAAAGGTAGTGAAAATCTGGTTTGCAAATTGAAAAAATCTATTTATGGTCTCAAACAATCATCTAGAGAATGGTATTCTAAAATTAAT
Source organism: Cupressus sempervirens (assembly GCA_028749045.1). Taxonomy (NCBI): domain Eukaryota; kingdom Viridiplantae; phylum Streptophyta; class Pinopsida; order Cupressales; family Cupressaceae; genus Cupressus; species Cupressus sempervirens. Next base: position 676,142,515 of record CM053785.1, read on the forward strand.
TCATTCTTTATTTCTCAATGTTTTTTCTAGAAGTAAGAATGGCCCTAACTTGTCTATTAAACATACTGAAGATGATATTATCATTGTTATTGTTTATGTGGATGATCTAATTCTCACTTTGAGTTCAAATGCTTTGATTTCTGATATTAAGTTTCAACTTAAACAAAAAATTTAGATGACTAATTTAGGCATTTTACATTACTTCTTAGGGATGCAAATTTGGAAAACTCATAAGGGTATCTTTCTTCCTCAAAGAAAGTATGCTCATGACCTTTTAGAAAAATTTAAGATGAATGATTCTAACCATGTTTCTGTTCCATGTGAATTAGGAACTAAATTAATGATTGATATGAATACTCCTTTTGTTGATGAAACTTTGTATAGGCAATTGGTAGGAAGTTTAAATTATTTAACTCTTACTAGACCTGATATTGCTTATAGTGTTGGTTTAGTTTCCAGTTTTATGTCTAAACCTCAACAAACACATTTTAAAGTTGCTAAAAGAATCTTAAGGTACATTAAAGGAACTATTAGCATGGGATTATTTTATGATGCCAATTCTACATTTATTTTACATGGCTATACTGATTCTGATCTAGGTGGAGATCCCAATGATGGGAAATCCACTTGTGACTATTGTTTCTTTGTTGGTTCAGGTGCAATTTCTTGGAAAAGTAAAAAAGAATACTCTATTTCCCTTTGCTCAACTAAATCTGAATACAAAGGTTGTACCAATGCTTAGAAGACTTCTTGAATATTTGGGTTAACCTCAACAAGCACCTACCCCTCTACATTGTGACAATCAAAGTGCTATTCCCTTGGCAAAGAATCTAATTTTTCATGCAAGGACCAAACATATTTCTCTTCAACATCACTTCAGCCGAGAACAAGTTGAACACAAGAAAGTTACTCTCCTATATTGTAAGGGTGAACATCAAGTGGCTGATATTTTGACAAAACTACTTTATAAAGAGAGATTTCAATTTTATTGTAAAAATTTGGGTTTACAACCCTTTGATGTAAGCTCCCCAAGTAAGATTAAGGGGGGGTGTTAGAAATATTAATCTTCCTTTGGATGTATTTAAATTGGGATATTCCAAGGATCCCTAAATATAGTTTGTCCTATTGTACACATGTGGAGGACATGTCGTTTACTTGTCCTTTAGTCCACATGTGAGGACAACTCATTTTTATAATTCCTTTATTAAGGAATTTAGTTTATCATCCTTAAGAGGATCTTGACACTTTTCACACACCTATTATGAATGTGGCATTCATAGAAATGGGAGTTACACATGCGAACATATGCAACTCCTTTCTCATCTCTGTAAAAGAGATGCTCCTCTCTCTTTCTTCTTTACACATCATTTTGATGTTATTTTATTGAGCTATTTTTCTCCACCACTCTCTCTCTCTCTCTCTTCTCTAGGAATTTGCCTTCATTTATAATACTCACAAGGGGTTTTCTTTGCTTTCTCCTTATAAATCCTTGTCTCCATTATTGAACTATCTTGGTGTATGCTCTTGGATTTTGCTTATCTAATGGTAACATTGTTTCATGCTTAACTTACTTGGATTGTTTTCTTTCCTTGCTCTATCTTATCATTTATTAAATTTTCATTATGTATCTTTAGAACATTCTTACATGGTATCAGATCCATAAAAGGATTTGTATATCCAATAGATCCAAAAGTGCAACCTATTATGGAACTATCTAAAACAAGATCTAGTCTCACCATTGTATCTAGGTGGTTGTTTCAATGAATTTTTACTATAAATTTTTCTACTTTGAAAAAAAAATCAACTTTTTTTAGGCAAAAATTTTGAATATCTAACTTGGGAGGCCCAATTTGTAATTTGGTATATTTTTTAGAAATTTTAATTTGAATATTTTTGCATTTCTCGAGTTTGGAAATTATTTGGATTTTTTGACATATTTCATTGCAAAATATTTGGAGTTGGTTTAGAGGTGCCCTCCCTTATTTTCTATTAGATTCATGTAATAGGCATTGACAAAAATGCATCGAGCATGTTGGCATTTCATACAGATGATATGTGTTTAGGTCATATTGTTGCATTGTTGTGTTTTCATTGCTAGCAACATATTTTTATTCAAACTATGAAATTAGAAATATATATGGAGTTAAAGGGTTAGATGAGTAAATTGGATAAGTTTCCAAATAATTGGTGAATAGCAAGTACCTAGGTACATTCAATTGAATCTAGAAAATGAAGATCGAATTGAGGTGTGCAAGCATAGATTTATCATTTACTTAGTTATATCTAAGTATGTGTATGACTACATAAGTTAAGGTGAAGATTTCCATGAGTTATCAAGGATTCAAGTGATGCTACTAGGAAGAACGAGAGACATGATGAATAGTTGGGTTTTATCATTGGCATTGTTATAATTTTGACTTGTTATGTTTAGGGTCAAACTTTTATAATTCAAATTTAGATTTGGCGCAATCGATGGAAAAAGTTAGTTAGATAGCCAACTTGATCTAAGGTGGTGGGAAAATATTTTACCCGACTCAAAGAAGTTATAAATGAATTATAAAATCAAGTTTTTTAATGATTGTTGAAATTGTGATGTTTAGTTTTATTGATGCAGAAATTGAATTATGATGATCAATACTAAAGTGGATCTATCAAATAGAAATTGTTATATTTAGGTCATTTCATCTTGGTTCCATCTCAAGGAAAACACTAATAGGTTTGCAGGCTAAATCCACAAGCGTTTTCACTCCTAACATGGTGGATAGGATCCCCAAATTAAATCATTTTACCATGTATCTCTTAGAAGGAGCCTGAAATCCCTTATAAGGGTGTTCTTAAAATAGGACTTTGATTTTAAAAATTGCACAAGGTACTTAATTCTCTTAACTAGTTATACCTTAAAAGGATGTTTGTAATTGCTTCTAATGCAACGGATCTCACCAATGCACTGGCAGAATATTGTGGGAATCAATCCTACACATGGTCTTCACCCTCTAACAAGGGTTTACATAGGAAAATTATTATGTCAAGAGGTCTAATCGTGTAAATCTTTTTATATGATCAGTTTATATTGTTGAAAATAATTGCTTAATTGTGTATTGTCTTTGATGTTACAAAAAATGTCATATATTTTCCAATCAGTATATGTCGAGCTCACTAAGGTGATGAAGATAGTTTCATTTGTTTGTCAAGCATTCTAATGTTTTCCAAGTTCAAAAGACAGTATCTACCAAGTTCACTCAGACGACAAAGAAAAGTTTGCAGAAGTTGAATGTCAATCGAGCTCACTTGGTTAATGAAAGAAAAGTTGGATAGAACCAGTGTTAACCCAGATCACTCAGTTACCAAAGTAACTTTGTGAAGATGTAGCATTAACTAAGTTCACTTGGTTAACACAGGAAATAGGAATGATTTCTGTGATAGTGTCTATCAAGTAGGGTTAGTTGACAAAGGATTTTCTTGTTTTGACATATTTTTGTTTGTTGGTTCTAGTCGATTGAGGAGATGAATATTAATTATTCTAATTTGTATTCAAGTCAACTTGATAATGTGTATGATATAAATATAAGGTCAAATTGAGGATTGAATGTGTTCAAGTGTATGGAAGTATAGAAGATGCTTAGAGGAAGTGAATAAAAAGGATAAGCAAAATATCCTTGTGGAGATGCAAAGATACATTCAATCAGAAAGGATCAAGTATACAAGCCAAAATTGAGATCTATAATTAGTAAATCAATTGCATAAAAAATGAGGTCATCTCATTGTTAGTCTCTAACCATTGTAGCGGTGATCTAAAATCTCTTAATAGAGTTGGCTTAACAACTATTTGTAAATCCTCTAACAAGGTGGCATTTCTAGATTGAAGTGCCTAAAGTCCTCTAACAAGGCCACTCCTAATAGGATGATTAAATCCTCTAATAGGGTCACACCTAATAGTATGTTTTGTAACCTTTAATAGGGTTGGATTCTAGCAAGAGTCACTTTAGAAGAGTAAAAATCAGTAACTAGTTGCAATTGGTGGTTTTTTCCAAATTGGGTTTCCATGTTAAATCTTGGTGTCACTTGTGTTCATGATATCTATTTTATGTGTATGAAATTAAGTTAAGATAATATCATAAGAACTGCATGCTAGACATTTATTGAGTTACAACATATTATCAATTTAACTAAGTGCCTCTATTTTTGTCGAGCATCAATATTTTCAATAAATTTTGTGTTGACATCTAAGGGATCTGGGATTTATTTTAGTGGTAACCAATTCACCCCTCCCCTCTTAGTTAATCTTATATTTCCAACAATTGGTATCAGAGCTTCTTGATGCTTGTAGAGAAGGTTTCAAGGACCTAAGCTAAAGATCAAGATGTCTTACAGAAGAGAAATTCTTAAGTTGAACAGAGATAACTTCAAGGCATGGAAAAAACTTATGAAGTTGCACCTGACGACCATCAATGATTCAAGTTTGAAATATCTGAAAAATGCTTACAAAACTCCTATTGGAACATTGATTGTGGAACAAATTGATGAAAAGAAAAATAATAACATCATGATGATGATTGACATTGCATTAGCTCTTAGTTCTATGTTGAATTTGATGAGATCAAAGGATGTGCTACCACTAATGACATATGGATCAAACTGAAGGATATCTATGGAGGTGATGATAATGAGAAAAGAGCCAAGACATAAAGCTTGAGAGGTCAGTTTGATCATATGAAGATGAAAGAGGATGAAAACATTGTTAAATATGTCGAGAGAATCAAAGCTAGTTTCAGTGCTATTAAAGCCTCTGGAGGAACAATTGATGTGACAATGCTAAGAAAGGTACTCAAAACCCTTCTTTATATCTATGCAATTAGGGTGATTTCTATTTAAGAGATGAGATGTGATCCAAATAACAAGATAACTTTGGATGCTCTAGTTGGAAGATTGACTATGTTTAAACTAGATAACTATGATAATTATACTCCTAGTTCTAGCAATCTTGAGTCTGCATTTGAAGTGAAGTTATCACTAAAGAAGAAAAAATATGAAAGGTCTAAAGGAAAAAAATCTGAGAGTGAAGAGGAAGACAGTTCTAATAGTTAAGTAGGACATGATTTCCATAGCTAGTCAAATTGTGATGTGAATATCAGGATTTAACTGTGTGATTTTGAGTCAAACTCGATGACCCATGTTTCATGAGTAGTGATTCAACATGAATCCATCTCTCATGAGAATAAATGGAACACTTAGCACTCATTGGATCTAGGTGATGCTCACAGGGGTGAAGCACCGAGACTTCCCGGGAGGTCACCCATCCTAGTACTACTCCAGCCTGAGCGCGCTTAACTATGGAGTTTCCTCCACAGTTAAACCCAAAGCTTGCAACCCCATTTGCAAAACCTTCACCAAGTGTTGTGCCTTATGAACCATTCATTAGAAAGCCCCTTAAGCTCATCAATTGATAAGTAGGACATGATTTCCACAGCTAGTCAAATTGTGATGTGAATATCAGGATTTAGCTGTGTGATTTTGAGTCAAACTCGATGACCCGTGTTTCATGAGTAGTGATTCAACATGAATCCATCTCTCATGAGAATAAATGGAACACTTAGCACTCATTGGATCTAGGTGATGCTCACAGGGGTGAAGCACCGGGACTTCCCGGGAGGTCACCCATCCCAGTACTACTCCAGCCTGAGCGCGCTTAACTACGGAGTTTCCTCCACAGTTAAACCCAAAGCTTGCAACCCCATTTGCAAAACTACTAAATTAACCCAAATGATTTAGATTAAAAATTTAAAACATTATATTTATATGTAATCATTATAAAATAAATGATTAGTAGGACTAACTTGTATTGCCTATTTAGATCAAGTTGTTATTATTAAATTCATCCATGGTAATTAATATTATTAATTTACATAAGTTTTTTATTAAACTAATGATAACTAAGAGTATGATCATACAATTAAAAACACACTTAATTCAAGATGAAATTCAATATTTTGAAAAGAAGTTGATAATAGAATTTAGATATAGCATATTAAATTATCTTTGATTGTGTAAGTTCTAACTAACTTGTATTGCCTATTTAGATCAAGTTGTTATTATTAAATTCATTCATGGTAGTTAATATTATTAATTTATATAGTTTTTAAATAAACTAATGATAACTAAGAGTATGATTGTACAATTAAAATACATGTCTTTGAAACTTTTAACAATTCTTTTTATCCAATTCTAAATTTTGCTCGCCAAAATTTGTGTATCTAGAAATCAGCTCTAATTTTCTTAATAAAGAGTTTTTTTTTCTCCAAATCAAAGCTTTGATCATGCAATCATGTGAAAATCATTTGTCTTTAATAACTATATTTTAATTTTCATGCACACACTTTATGCAAATTAATTAAAATAAACTTTATCAAATAATTTCTTACTCTCTTTTATTAATTTTTGAAGTTTTTTTAATATAATATTTATTAACCTAAGTAATAATAATATTTAAAGTTTATTTAAAAATGAACTCCTAAATATATTATTATTAAATTAAATAAATATTATCACACCCAAAATTAGACTATAACTTTATTTTTAAATTTCATTCTTTTATATTTTATTTTCTTCTAGTTTATTAATTAGTGCAAACACTAATTAAAGCATAGTTTATTATTTAAATTAATAATAATAATCAAAGCTCATTGTTTAAATACAATTCTAAAATAATAATTATTAAATAAATAATTATAATAAAATAATATTAAAACTTTAATATTTTAATTCTCTTTTTGTTCCACTTCTGAAATTAGACTTTTTAATTAAATATTTTAAACTAAAATACATGTTTAAATTATTAATAATTAACTAAATATCATCATATTCTTTTTATCAATTTTCTAAATTTAGACTTTTAAATTAAAGCACATATTTAATTTTTTTAATTAATTAAATATTTTCATACTTCAATATTTTCTTTTTAATCAAATAATATTTAATAATTCTCAATATTATATGATTAATCCAAATATTTTAATTAAATCCTTTACCAAATAAAAATAACATTACCAAAACTCAAAATCAAACAATATAGACAAAGATAAACTCACGGGTTTTAAAAAGGGTGGAAACTCAATTACGAGTCCTCTTTGCAAGACAATTATTTAGACTATGGTTGGAATTGAACCTAAATATTATCTCCCCATTCTTACCATTGAGTTATTGTGATAGGGCATGTTATTTAAACTATGGTTGAGATTGAACCTAAATATTATCTCCCCATTCTTACCATTGAGTTATTGTGATAGAGCATGCTCATTCTGACAATTCAGGGAAGTCGATGCCCGATACTTGCAATCCTACATAAAGACAAGCACATACATATGCATATATCTAAACTAAATAGAGAATGGTAGCGAGTGGTACATCGTGTAGATCTCGACTAGCAGGGGACTACGACTCCCTCCCTTAACCACATCAAACATGACTAATAGAAAGATAAAATAGACACATGCAAGTATGGGGTAAGTACTATAATAATTATAAGTCAAACATCAAATGCTTAGATAAATTAATGCATCACGACGAATATTAAGTGATCATCATTAAAGCATCATTAATGCACCAGTTACCATAATCATTAAACAACACATGAATCTCCATTCTTTTCTATATCATCTAAAAAATTTCCTCCATATTTGTCTATCAAATATTTTCCCTCTCTTTATGAAAAACAAATAAAATTTATATTTTAACCAAATCCAATCATGAAAAACTTAGAAACTCTAAACTACAAACATGACAACGATATGGTCGAGCAATAATTTCTTTGGCGATAACAATCGCAGATACGTACAAACTGAAAAAGTTATAAGGCGTGAAAGGCGGCAAGGTCAAAACAACATTCCAGAGTCTATTAGAGAAACATCGAATCTCAACAAATATGCTCTTGCATTTTATTACTCAATAGATATTAAGATACATCGTGATTCTTGAGACAAGGCTCTTATTAATCCCAAGAACAAGAGAAAATCCTATACCATTTATAGTGCTGATAAAGATGGGCTTTGCTAAATATATAATATCACACTAAATTATACAACCTGCAAAGACATCACTTTGCTTTAAAATTCACTACTAAATATAGCCACTTGATCGATAAACTTCGGAAGAATAAAAATCCTCAGGTTTTAAGCACAAATTTGTTTCATTGCTGTAAGCATTCCTTTGTGGCGTTGAGCAGGCGGGAGTTCTCCAATGGCGATCATCAAATGCACACGTTCTGTTACATCTGCCACTTCCTTTTTCTTTTTCTCGTCTATCAAAGCTTTCCACTGCAAAAATAAAAAATATTCAAGCAAGCTTGCCATCAAATAAAATTCCAATTTTTTGTGGAAGATTAATACAATATTTTTTGTGAATGTTAAACTTAATACCATTTCCGCTCTTGCATTGGCATCTCCAATGGCCTTCTCTTTCTGCTCGCTAGCATCAGATTTTACTTTATGAGATTCCTGACGCGCTTCTGATAAAATCTTGTCAGCTTTAACCTGCAACAGATCATATTAGGGCTAATGTCAAATTAGGGTTTCTGGTTTTCTAACAAAAGTTGATTGTTTTTTTTCCCCTTTTGTAGATGGAGAGGATTTCGAAAAACGAAACGAAACACAGTGACATTGTATAGCTGTTTGTCTACTACTGGTGAGAATCTTATCGCTGTTCATTTATTATTGGGAAACTGATAGAAGATGACTGGACACAAGCGGTAAGGATACCTGTCACATTGAAGGTAGCTAAGTATGACAAATGGCAGTCATCCAAGAATACTTAATAATTGTGAAGAAGTTACCTGAGCGTCGTGAAGAAGTTGCTCAGCTCGCAGCTCTTCCCTCTTTTGAGTTTCCAGCGCCTTGGCTTCTTCATGCATTCTCTGCCTTTCCGCCTTTGCCTGCAATATAAAGTTTTAGTTATTAATTACTTTTCATGTGCCACTAATCAATAACACTACCATATGTTAATTATGTATACAACTAAAGTCTCATCAAGTGATTTAGAAGGCATAAATGAAGATTGATGCAATCCAAAGCTTCGATTATTAATTATTCTTTATGTGCTACTAATTAATAAAATATATATAACTATACAAAGTTTTAGTTATTACATGGTAAGAGGTCTCAAGTTCGAGTCGTATTAAGGAGAATAAGTCACAGAGATATTTTTCAGATCGAGGTCAGGAGTGGAATTTACAATTATAGATCTTTCAGGTTTTTACATGACATAAGAAACACTATGACTGTAATGCTGCAAGCGCTACAACATATCCAACTATAGGACATGCGGTTGACAGTGAATAGTTGAAACAACTGTTCCATAGACTCAACTACAGGTACATAACAACCCATGAATGCCCTGAATCTCGGCAAGACCAAGGCAAAAGAGTTCTGCAGTGCAGATGCCGAACTTTGAGAATGCTATGTTCAACGCATGAACAATTTGAAAACACAGCTGAACTCCTAATCTTGTACCATCTTTATTGCCACACGAATAAATAAAAAAAAAACCTTATTTTAGTAGCGATGGGGTTACCACCTTACTATAAAGAGCTTTTCTCTTGGTCTTCTTTTCAAACGGACACGAGGATCCGGTTCAGCTCCTCCTCTTCCTCAAGACTCAAAGTAACCGACTTGGCTAGTCCTATTTTCAGCTGATCGGGAGAGAATAAGACAAATGTCAGATGAGTGATCGCATAGTCTTTTACGCGTTTGAACTGTTCAGAGTCTTGAGGGATTGCAGCAATATCGAGTCCAGTAGCAGCAGGAGATTCAAGCTTGCTATAAGCTCCTGTACCTGACATCATTTTACTAGGGCCACTCTCATCTGGAAACGTATTAGGGGGAAACGTATCCTTCGCCGCCTGCTTTTCCTCAGGTGTCAGAACAAGCGTGCTCATGTGTTCGTTCCACAGTTTCTCAACCTGATCATCAGTGAGACTATCTACCTCTTCGTAGCCCAGCTGTTTTAGCCTTTCCTTCATATGCTCAACTCCAGCATTTACGAGCCCCTTTCCAACATTAAACACACCATTCCACACGTAATTACCTTAATAATAGTGAAATAAATGTAATTTGTTATATAAAATGCTTGCTTGTAGGAAGAGTTTATCGAACATATTGTACTAAACGATTATAGTTTTTGCAGGGAGTTCGAGTGGAATTTGCAATTTTACTTGTAATTATGGCAATTCCCATCTATGTGGCACAAAAAGCTATTGTCCATGAGAGAACTTCAATTAAAAACTCAAAACTCTTAGAGCCCTTGAATGCACACGGAAGTTCAAACTATTCTGATAAATATGTTATTATGGAGTATGCTAATTGTTCATTGTGGAGAGCAAGGGAACAAATTGCTAAAACAGCTGGGCTACGAAGAGGTAGATAGTCTCACTGATGATCAGGTTGAGAAACTGTGGAACGAACACATGAGCACGCTTGTTCTGACACCTGAGGAAAAGCAGGCGGCGAAGGATACGTTTCCCCCTAATACGTTTCCAGATGAGAGTGGCCCTAGTAAAATGATGTCAGGTACAGGAGCTTATAGCAAGCTTGAATCTCCTGCTGCTACTGGACTCGATATTGCTGCAATCCCTCAAGACTCTGAACAGTTCAAACGCGTAAAAGACTATGCGATCACTCATCTGACATTTGTCTTATTCTCTCCCGATCAGCTGAAAATAGGACTAGCCAAGTCGGTTACTTTGAGTCTTGAGGAAGAGGAGGAGCTGAACCGGATCCTCGTGTCCGTTTGAAAAGAAGACCAAGAGAAAAGCTCTTTATAGTAAGGTGGTAACCCCATCGCTACTAAAATAAGGTTTTTTTTTTATTTATTCGTGTGGCAATAAAGATGGTACAAGATTAGGAGTTCAGCTGTGTTTTCAAATTGTTCATGCGTTGAACATAGCATTCTCAAAGTTCGGCATCTGCACTGCAGAACTCTTTTGCCTTGGTCTTGCCGAGATTCAGGGCATTCATGGGTTGTTATGTACCTGTAGTTGAGTCTATGGAACAGTTGTTTCAACTATTCACTGTCAACCGCATGTCCTATAGTTGGATATGTTGTAGCGCTTGCAGCATTACAGTCATAGTGTTTCTTATGTCATGTAAAAACCTGAAAGATTAAGTTTGTAAAAGAATAGTTTTACCCTAGAATTGCATGGTAAGAGGTCTCAAGTTCGAGTCGTATTAAGGAGAATAAGTCACAGAGATATTTTTCTTTGTATTTCTTGGAGGTACGAGGTCCCAGGTTCGAGTCACATTAAGGAGGAGATAAATGAAATACCTGAAGCTTTTTAGCTTTAGCTTCAAGCTTTCTGATTTTGGATTCAAAGTAAGCTTGCGCCTTAGCTTCAACCCTTCCTTGATGTGCTTCAGCCACAGCTTTAGCTTTACGACTCAAAGCAAGCCTACTAACTGGTGACATAGCTGCACTTGGCGAAGGAGGATCACTAATTATTTCTCCATTGAAACTATCTTTGACCTTGTTGCCTTTTAGAGTCATGGAAAGATCCTTGGCCATTTCCTTTTTACTAAGCTTGTTCATCTCTCAACAGTCTCTGAAGTTGAAATTACCGAATCTTGAAATCGCTGTGAATGAATTAAGCGACTCTAAAATGCAAATGTGTTCCATTTTTCGGTGAAGGTGAAATTTTATATGTTGAATTGAAGCGGTGCATGGGAGGAGTAGAAGATTCAAGATCCTGATTTTATGTCGGTTAATGATGTAAAATACTTACTGTGCACGCATCGCAGTGCACAGCTGGAAATGTTTATGTAACATGTTTGCTCTTGCTGGAAATGAATTGTTTTTAAGAAAAAAAATCGGTCGAATTCAAGTGAAACGAGATCAGATCTTCCAAGAAGAGATAAAGAGCGAAAGAAGCGAAAGAGAAGTTTTTAGGGATACCTTCAGAATTCAAGACGCCGCCTTTAGGGTCTTGCTGACTATGCTAATTCTTGAAAAGAACACAAAGAGCTGCAAATGCTCAGGAGCTTTTAAGCAGCGTCCTCTAGGATTTCTTCGATCTCGTGGGGAGGTCCATTTTTATAAACAGATAGGGTGGCATGAATTTATTCAAAAACTGAAAAAACTAGTTTTCTTTTGATTGCCTTAATCGAGGTTTCAAATATAAAGATACGATTACCCGGGGGCCGAAGGTTTTCTTTAAGAACATTTGAGGGATCCTTTAATATGTTTTCTAATTTAGATCTATCAAAAAGTTGATAACCAAATAGATGCAAGGTAGTTCAACAAACCTTACCTTCCAATGCTTAAATGGACTATTTAAATAGTTTGAGTTAGAAGAATAAATTTTTTTGCTATCTTCAACGAGGAAATGATAAGATAGTGACTCCAAGTACCTTTGACTTTATATGAAAATGGTCAATATAAGGGATATGTTTGAATTGGAAGTTGTTAACAAGTCTTGTATGATCACACATTAGGTCTAGATTGTTGAACTCATTCAAAGGTGTAGAAGTATAGTGATTTGTCTTGTGGGATTTGGTAACAAGTTAGGGTTGGGTGTTATGAAAGAAAGGTATTTAAGTGATTAGTTACTCATGGAGTTCCCGGATAACTCTTGAAGTGTTTGTGAGGAAAGTTTTAAAGGGATGATTGAGGAGTTTTGTTTGGTAGTTGTCTTTAAGAGTTGATCAGGGATGATGTTGTGGGAGAGTTATCTAATTTAATAAGGAGATGTTTAAATGCTTTCATATGAGGTGTAGAGGTTGTGGTGAGAATGTAGGAGATTGGGGTGAAGGGTGTAAAGGTGCATTGAAGGTCATTTGTAATTCCTTTTGGGGTTAGATATGAAGAGTGTTTGTGTTGAGCCTTAGAGAGTCTTTTGAAAGAAATGGAAATTTTTTCAAGTTGAGAGAGCCTTTAATATTATTAGATGCCTCAAATCCATGATAAATAACATTGAAAGTATTTCTAGGTTAGTAAGTACCCTTGAGATTTGTGTGGTTATAAAATGCTCCACAGTACAAAGGAGGTTGGATTGTAGTGTAAACATAGGTAGAAGCTAATTGAATGTAGTGGCAATTAAGAAGAGATTAGTAGGTGAAGAACATATATAAAAAGTGGTGAGTTGGTGTTATCAAATTGTAAATGGCCTTTCTATTCACCATCTATTTAATGCATGATGTTGGAATGCAAGGACTTTCTATTTTTACAAATCCAAATCAATGATACCAATATCTAAGTTTCTAAGTGGCTATTTGTTTATTTTTAGTCAATTTATTTTATTGGATTTTGTTGTGTAACACAATTAAGACTATATGAAATTAGCAGCCTCTGTAAAATATTTATGAAAGGGAAAATATTCAAGTGTAATGTAAATTTTGGGGGTGTGATAAGTAGAAATATTTTTCATTGGTTAAATTTTAATATTTATAGTACAATTGACAATTGGAAAAAAAAAAGATTGTGATAGATGATATCTGAAATGGATTTTCTTTTCACTATTCAAACCCTTATTGGCTTTGCTCCTACTTTTCCATCTATTATTTTTGGTTCATTACTAGTTGTTGGATTGTTAGCTCTTGGATCACCTCCCTATAGTTTGCATCATTTTATTGATTTTCTATTGGCATTTGTTATTGGTTGTAATTGGTGATCATTGCTAAATTTTTATTATCTTCTATTTTCTATTAGTTAACAACTAATCCCTTGTTGTGATAGATTTTCCACCTTTAGGAATCACCTTATTATTGGTGAAAACTCACATTATTTCGTCAACTTATTTATCCTTTTCTATGGCATTTGGATAGGGACATAAAAAATTGTTCTTTTTCTCCTATCCATCCATCTCCTAGGCACAAAACCTTGTGTTCTTATTGTTTGGCCCTTACAATTATATGTAGGAAAAAGGTGTTGTATAATTAAGAATACTTTTCCAAGTCTACCCTTATTTGCAGGTGCAATGGTTTATATCCTTCCCTTCCATATTTTCATAAATGATCTTTGGATTTTTGGAGGTCCATTATTGATAATAGGATTGAGATAACTTCTAAGGGTTTTTTGGATTCTTTTCAAACCAAGTATAGAGCTCATGCCTTTAGAAAATAAAAGAAATAACTTTCTATGCCACGGTTTCCTTCCTTCAACACTCTTACTAAATCTATCAATATTGTCCCTAATTTGGTTAGGATTCCTTAATTTCTACTCTAACTTTGGACTAGTTTTATTTCTTTGACTCTATTAGTAATAGTATTAGAATTTTTTTTGGATGATGATTTTTCTTATTTATGAGCATCCCAAATTTTCTTATATTATTGTGGCTATTGACATCTCACAAGATCTCCCTGGAGAAGTAATCTTGATGGTTGGAAGTAAAATTTTCTCTCAAGTTCTTGATTATGATGGTCTTCCTTTTTTTTCTATAGGATTTTTATTTCTACATGCTATATGGAAACAAATTATCAAAAATCACATGATTATCATGTTACTTAGTGGATAAATGCACCATGTGAGCATATTACTATGGCCAGTATTAATGAAAACCCTATTGATAAAAATTTGAGTTCATAATCTTCATGAATGAATTTAGCCTTCAATCTACAAACTATAGGTTTCCATCTACTAATCTTAGGCTCGTCATTATATTTTCTATCATTCTATAATTATCTACACCACAAGGAAACATGACCTTTCAATTTAGTTTTTGCTAATCTAACTCTCTATGTATAAGGGATATTTATTGCAATTCACATAGAAGACTTGTATAATCAAGGATAAAGATGGTTAGTTTATTGGTATAGGTACAAGGACATGAGGTAATCGACCTTTCAATTCAATCCTACTGAGATGACATGTTTAGTTGCCAAAGTTGATGATAATTATTACACATGTAATTGGAGATTTTCCTAGTATCGTGAAATTGTCTAACATGGTTTGTAAGGAATGTGTGATGGCTAAACAGAAGAATAGATCAATCCAATAAAGATGTTTAATACTTTAGTAAAGTTGGAGTTGTACATAGAGATTTAAGTGGTCCTAGGAGAACTAGAGAATCTATGGAGAAAGGTACATTGTGTTTTTTATTAATGATTTTACAAGGATGACATGAGTAGCATTTCTTGAAGAAAATTATGAAGCTTTTGAGAAGTTCAATTTATTCAAGAATAGAGTAGAGAATGAATTGAGATTGAAGATAACGTGTTTAAGATTGGATAGAGAAGGGGAATTCCTTTAAAATGAAATTAACATCTATTATGAGGGTAATACAATCAAGAGATAACTTGCATCCCTTAAAACACCACAGTAGAATGGAACAACAAAAATTACACATAGATCAGTTAGCGAGGTAGCTAGAGCAATGATGTTTGGGAATAATGTGTCCAACATTCCCCTTTAGGATTCATGGCATTGATTAACCACTCAACTTGTAGTACATAGGAGGTAGTTAAGCCCTTGTCATGAATCTCGAGGGGAGTGTTGAACAAATTTATAACAATCTCCCCCTCAGTGTTACTCGAGGGTCTGAGGATTCTAACTTATGACCAAATTTTGATACCATTGTTAGAATGCAGTTGTCATTACACCAAAAGACTGATCTATCAATGCCTGATACAACCGTTCAACTTGTAGTACATAGGAGGCGGTTAAGCCCTTGCCATGAATCTCGAGGGGTGAGCTGATTTTTTTTCTAACAAGTAGTTCTATTAGGCATTGAAAGTTCAATTTTTGGAACAACAACAACTTTAACTTGTAAAAAGTGGTAATAGAGCTTGGTCATAGGTTTAAATATCCTATGATAACACTAAAGGGCAATTGTTGGACTAATTGCCAATGTTCCCCTTCATGACTTTTGACATGGCTTAACTACCTCATATGTTCTATAAGTCTAGTAGTTGTATTGAGCATTTAAAGGTCGATCTTTTGGTGCAAATAAAACCATAGCTTGTTAGATTTGCTCATTTTTTTCTCTTATTTTCTAACTCCAAAATCCTTGTAGTCATTTTGAGGCTTAAAAACCCTAAGGTAAGGGTCAAGGTCATCCCTCACCCTTAATTTATGGATAAAATTTTCCCTTAACCTTGGTAAGGATGATGTCATTCTATACCTAGAGTATTTTCCCTTAGATCTTTGGCCAATTTTGAGTTTTCCAAAAGTTTCTGCTACCTAGTGCAGTTGGCCCTCTCAATTTTGATTTTGAAATAACTATAAAATGAGGAAAAATAACTTAATTTGGACATCCATTAAAATATAAGGAAATATATCCTTTTATGTAAGTTATTATTTCATCATTATTATGCACATTCAATGACAACATCCAATCAAATCATCATTCATTCAAGAAAGCTTTCAATGTGCTTTTAAGGATTTAAAGACAAGAAAGAAAGGATTTATTAAAGGCCCTCATTTTTGTATCATCAATCTTGAACTTTATTCCCAAGGTGTAGCTTCTTTCTTCATTGTATATAGTGGAGTTTTCCATTAAGGAATGGGATCCACATTCATATATTCACACAAGCATTGAATTGTTCAACCCTTCATGAATTCAAAAGAGTACCTACATTCACGGGTCTCTACTTTGGTAGTCTTAGATATATTATATTTTTTCACATTACAAACATCCACATACAAGAATCATACATCATTATGGATAGATTATCTAGATCCATCCATAGGGATTTGACAAGTGATGTGAGTATTTATAATTTTATTTATTTTACATTCTTTTTAATTTAAAGGTTGATTCCTAAATAGGAGCTTAACCAAGAAATACCAATCCCCCAAAATAAATACTATTTTTCTTTTGTGCAAGTCTAAATCTACAATATTTTGGAGCATAGAATTTGCATCTCAAAATTAGGATTTTAGATCTGGTGGAGCTTCATATGTTAGAAAGAAAGTCCACCAAGATAACTGAGAGGGGGCGATGAATCAATTATCCAACTATTAATAAAATAAATGGCCTTATTAATCCTCAAGAATTCAACCAATATAATCAGCAACCATAAGAAGATACTCATACACAATAACACGACATTTGTTAACTAGGGAAATCCTTGATTAGAGGAAAAACCCTAATGGGGATGGTACCCACAAAATGATTTACTAATATAAAAGTTCCTTGTTAGAGGATGGACTCCGTTCGGAGTCAATGAAATACATTTAGTACATGGATGAATGCACAAAGTTAGGTTGCAATTCTACAGAAGTCAAATCCGTGAAATGAGACCTCTTAGAAATGGGTACAATTTTTAAAAATGGGCACCCATTTTGGCTCAGGTACCCAACCCTAAATTTAAAAAATGGGCACCCATTTTTTTTTAAATCAAGTACCCATTTTTTAAGAGTAAAAAATGGGTACCTATTTCTTAAAAGGGGATTTTACATGTCACTTTTAGTTTTTGAAAATGGGTACCCATTTTTTGAAATTCAAATAACGGATGTCCATTTTTTACAACATGAGGCAGAATTTTTTTTTCCTACCTTAGATTTTGGTTTGTGATAGGCTTGGTGAGACCAAGCCTATGCTTTGGCCTCTCAAAATTTGGCTAAGGCATTGAGCTAAAAAATTCATGCCTTGCCATAATTTTTAGAGAGTCTTCTTGATCAATTTTTTTTACAAAACAAAAATCCATTAGAGCTCTCACTGTCCTGATTTTAGAAATATAAATTTTATAGTTTTATGATTTTATTTACTATTTTTGTATTATTTTTTAATCAAAGGTGGTACCTAAATGTAAAATAGCAATGTTCACTAAAACTTTAATAACTTTTTTATTTTATACATTTTCTTGGATTAATTTATATGTCATCAATCTACATTCAATTTTTTTGAAGTTGAAAAAAAATTGAAAAAAGTGAAATTTTGATCAAGTTATGGTGTCCGTACACGAGAGGTTTTAAAATTTACGTTTATAGTCAATTAAAAATTAATTAAAAAAATATTCATTAAAAAATTGAAGAAAAATATTCTCATCAATCTTTGGTGTGCCAAGTAAATTCGCGAAAAAGGATTTGCAAAAATTCATTTAGTTGTGTCAAATTACGGTGGCTGTACACAAGCATGGTATGGTCTTGAAACGAGCATTTTGAAAAAGTGGTTTTTAAAGATCCATAACAAAAAAATCTATCATATCGGTATACAATTAAATTACATATTCAAAAAGAAGATCTCAGACACTACGATTTTTATTTCTGAAGTTTTTTGTATTCTTAATCTCTAAATGGGTCAAATTTTGGCATCAATTGACAAAATATTTCAAAAACGAAAAAAACACTTCGAATTTTTGGCCAAAAGTGAGACCCAACTTCTTGCACTGACCCACATATCAATTCCTATTAGGAGACTTTGAATCCCTATTAGGGGTTGTAGAAGGTAGATGGACCCACTATCCAAACAACTTCAAGGTAAGACCACTAAACTCACTGTCCAACTAATCTCTCTATTATTCCTTGCAGATTAATAGAAATGTATATCTCCTTTTTTGTCCTCTTACTAGACCAAACCTCTTTTGATCTTGATACTAGGGTGAACCCATAATAATGGGTTCCATTTTTGTGCTACGAAGGAAATCACAAAATGTTGCAAAATCTACATATCCAATTTAACGTATGTTCGGGCAAACATACTAACTGTGTTCACGTGAACATAAAATAATTGCATGTTTGTGCGAACATATTATGTTTATATAAGGGATGTTCGAGGGAACATCCCTCATTAGTATGCTCACCTAAATGTATTTTTACGGCGACTTTGCGTTGAAAACCCCTTTTTCCCCATTTTCATGTTCATTTTTATGGCAAGGTGTATTAGATTTGGACATTGGAGTGAACCTGTCAAATTGGTAAGCAAGCCGCATCACTTTGCATCATTCTCCTCCAGTTACTTTAATATTTTTATTCTTTATTTATGTTAGTTATTTTTATTAATTTAATCTTTATAATTTTTTTGGTATTTGTTAGTTATATATGAGTGTTATTAGAAATTATTAAAAAATTAGTATAGAATTTTAGAAAAATATTAATTTAGCATTAGAAAATAAATTTGGAAAAAAATTAATGTTAAATAAAATAAATATTAGAAAAAAATAGAAAAATAATAGTTTAGAATATTAGAAAAACATTAGAAAATATTTTTTTAAATGTTAATCTAAAATATCAGAAAAATATTAGAAAAAACATTACATTTATATTAGGAAAAATTAGAAAATATTTTTAAAAACATTAGTCTAGAAAATATTAGAAAAATATTACAAAATATTTAAAAACAATAGTGTGCTAGTAACGTAGAATATTAGAAAAAAAATTAGAAAAATATTAGTTTTATTAGAAAACCATTAGTTTGATTAAAAACAAATTTAGAAAAATATTAATTTTATTATAAAAACATTAGAAACAAATTACATTTAAATATTTAAAAAATATTAGAAAATATTAGAAAAATATTAGAAAATATTAGAAAAATATTAGTAAATATTAATAAAAATATTAGTCTTGAAAATTAGAAAATATTAGAAAACCATTATAAAGTATTAAAAAAGCAATAGTGTAATTTTATTAGAAAAACATTACTTGAAATATTAAAAAATGTTAATCTACAATATTAGAAAAATAAATTAGTATAATATTAGGAAATATTAGTATAATTTAACATTAAAAAAAAAAAATTAGTATATAACATTAGGAAATATTAGAAAAAACATTACAAAATATTATAAAAATATTATAAAATTTTTGAAAATTTTTTACAAAAATATTAGAAAGGACATTAAAAAAAATACTAGAAAAATAAATTTAGAAAAAATTTAAAAAACAAATTAGTGTAGAAAATTAGAAAATATTAGAACTCTATCTCCAACCCTTTAACACTAACCATAACCCTAACCATAACTCAAACTCTAACCTAACTTGAAAACTCTTTAACCCTAATCTAACCCTAGAGTTTTGTAACTTAGACGGGCTAATGTAACCCTAAAATTGTAAACCTAATCTAATCCTAACTAAAAATTGAAACCCTTATATCTAACTCAAACCCTAATCTAACTGAAAATCTTAATCTAATTGTAAGTCTATAAATCAAACCCTAACCAAAACCTAATCTAATTCAAACCCTAATCTAAATGAAACCCTAGAATTAAACTCAAACCCTAATCTAATTGTAACCCTAGAAATCAAACCCTAACCAAACCTCAAACCCTAATCTAATTCAAACACTAATCTAAATGAAATCCTAGAATCAAACCCTAATCTAACACAAACCCTAGAGTCTAATCGTAACCCTAACCAAATCCTAATTTGAATCAAACCCTAATCATACCCTAATCTTTAACTCAAACACTAATATAGAAATCAAACCGCAATCAAACCCTAATATAATCCTAACTGAAAACTCAAACCCTAATCTTTAAATCAAACCCTAACCAAACCCTAATCTAACTCAAACCCTAATATAAATCAGACCCTTTAAATCAAATCCTAACTCAAACCTTAAGTAATGTACAACCATAACCCTAACCAAACCCCTTAATCTAAAACTCAAACCCTAATCTAAATCATTTGAACCCTAATCAAACCCTAATCTAATTATAACCCTAATCTAACTAGATAACCCTAACCTAACCCTAATCATAACTAAAACCCTAATTTTTAAACCCTAACTTGAATTGAAACTCTAATCCAACTCAAACCCTAATATAAGATTCCTAACTTCAAACTCAAACCCTAATATAATCCTAATTGAAAATTGAAACCCTAGAATCTAACTCAAACTCTAATGTAATCCTAGAACTCAAAACTCAAAACCTAATCTAATTCAAACCCTAATTTAAATGAAATCATAATTAAATCCCAATCTAACACAAACCCTATTCTAACTGCAACCCGTTAAATCAAACCCTAACCAAACCCTAATCTATTTATGAAACCCTAATCATACCCTAATCTTTAACTCAAACCCTAATCTTCATCAAATCATAATCAAACCCTTTATCTAATCCTAACTAAAAAATCAAACCCTTATATAACTCAATCCCTAATCTTTAAATCAGACACTAATCACGAACCCTAATCTAATTGTAACCCTAGAAATCAAACCCTAACCAAACTAGGTAATCTAACTTAGATCCTAATCTAAATCAAACCTAAGCTAACTAAAACCCTAACTCAAACCTTAAGTAATGTACAACCGTAACCCTAACCAAACCCTTTAATCTAGAATTCAAACCCTAATCTAAATCATTTGAACCTTAATCAAACCCTAAATCTTTAACTCAAATCCTAATCTAATTGTAACCCTAACCTAACCCTAGAATCGTAACTAAAACCCTAATCTAAGCCTTTAGAACTCAAATTGAAACCCTAATCTAACTCAAACCCTAATATAATCTTAACTTCAAACTAAAACCCTAATCTAATTGAAACCCTAATATAATCATAACTAAAAATTAAAACCTTAGAATCTAACTCAAACTCTAATGCAATCCTAGAATTGAAAACTCAAAACCTAATATAATTCAAACCCTAATTTAAATGAAATCCTAATCAAACCCTAATCTAGCACAAACCCTAATCTAACCATAAGGTCCTATAAATAAAACCCTAACCAAACCCTAATCTATTTATCAAACCCTAATCATACCCTAATCTCTAACTCAAACCCTAATCTAAATCAAACTGTAATCAAACCCTTAATCTAATCCTAGCTAAAAATTCAAACCCTAATCTAATCCTAACTGAAAACTCAAACCCTAACTCTAACTCTAACTCTAACTCTCATGTATGATCATATAATTATTGATGTGTTATAGATTATCTAGATATGATGTATATAATTACATATTCTTTAAATAAAAATTGGTGCACTAGACTAGACACATGTACATATACATTATATGTGTATTTACAATATATATTAGCTCCATCATTGTAGATATGACATCACATGATCAGCTTGCTCACCATCCTGAGGGCATTGATGAGGCTCCTGTTGTGACTCCTATTGTGGCTCATGTTGTAGCTCCTGATGCAATTCCTATTGTGGCTCCCAATGTAGTTCTTGCTACAGCTCCTAGTATAGTTTGTCATGTTGTTCATAGTGGGGCTCTTGTTGTATCTCCTAGTGTGGTTCCTAGTGCAGTTCTTGGTGCAGGTCTTGGTGTGGCTCTGGTGTAGCTCCTATTAGAGGTCTTGTTGTGGCTCCTGCTAGAGGTCTTGCTACTACTCCCACTATGCCACCTCCATGCATTGATATCGATGCATTATTTGAATTTGCATAGCAGGAGGTGCAGAGCTCAGAGCAATCTATATTGTCCTTAATGATGGTTTATATAGAGATATATGTCCAACTATATGTAGGAGTTTACAAGATCTCATTGCTAGATTTAGAGCTCATCATTCATTTACCCTTGATGTATTAGCTGCCATATCTAAGGAGTTTAGAGCTGAGATTTCACGAGATGCATCTTTGACGATGTCAAGAGGGTAGCCCACAAAGACATCATCAAACAAGATTTGTTTCCATCCTATGAGGATACATAGGGCAGGGTGAGAGGCTATTGAGTGACATGGTGCAAAGATCCTATTATCCCCAGTATGATCTATCGACATTTTTTAGCCACACATGGTCATTATCCTAATAAACATCATATACCTCTTTATTTTGCATAGCAATTGTATGGTGAGTTCCACATGGGGCTCAACGTCAACTACCTAGACATTCTAGATTATTATGGATAGGGGCATGGTCTGATTGCATATTGTGACTAGTATCATTGTGCACAATGCTAGCCACCCGAAGATGTGAGTCAATTCGTTAGATAGAGACTTCCACTAGTGACTCCATCACTAGCACCTATTGCAGATAGAGTTGTCATTACTTCCCAAAGGGGAGCAATTGACAGTGTTGGACACATTGTATCTGCGGCTACTAGTGTCACATTTGATTCTCTTGGTCACTATATTCACACTCGATGGAGTCATCCAAGTCGACCATCTTCAAAGGCATCCAATAGCACTTTAGGCACCTTCATTGATGAGGCATATAGAGCTGCTAGAGTACCAGTACCAGGCAATGTTCGTGCTCTTTCAGGATAGCACACACATATGGATTTAGCATTGTATTTTTTGGAGGATATGTTTTAGAGTATTGGTTATATTTCTAATACATAGGGGATACCAATTGACTTGGTGATAACACCATTAGACACAATCAAAGCCCCATAGTTCCATAGGCACAAACCACACTAGTGACAATTGCCACATAGCATGGCTCACAACATTATGCACCAAGCTTACGATACTCTACAAATGACTTGAGCATACGAGTTGGAGATGTCAAGATCACAGCTGAGGGCCTTGATGATTTTGGTGAGCAGTTACGGGGGCTATCTAATATTGATACTAGTCTGAGCATGGGATTTTCATCTTACATGCACATGTTATTCTAACCTAGCACTGATTCTACACCATTACCTAGCCACTTACACACTCCACTTCACTCATCATTACTAGCAGTTGGAGATTATGGCATTGAGGGTGGTTCATTAGGTGTTGGAGTTTTAGGAGATGACTTTGTTGTATTATGATAGGATGTTGACAGTAGAGGCGCATCGATAGATGATACGATGGAGTGTGATGATCATCCTCCACCTCCTGAGACCCAGGTATGTATATATATATATATATATAATATTTTGAAATTTAAATATATGAAATTTAAAAATTTTGTTCACATAGATATTTAATTTAAGTTATAATAAATCATGTAGACACATGTTGTCAAGCACATGATTACATCTAGTGTTGGGTCAGGGTATGTAGGTCAGAGAGATGATTCTATTAAGACACCCAGTAGTGCTCAATTACAAGTTTTAAATAGTTTATAAAGCTATATATGTTTCAAACTAGATATGCACTCGTATAATTCTTGTACACACACGTGTTTAGATAGTTCTAATGTATGTATATTTGTAGGGCTCAATTGATGTGCCTCAGCCACAAGATGTACAGGAGACTCAATCAGAGGGTCATTATGTTCATATGTGTCTTGAGGGTCCCTCTAGTAGTAGTAAATTTTATATATATATATATATATATATATATATATATATATATATATATCTTGATGCATTTATATATTGGAGACTTTGTATATTCTAGAGACTTACATACACGTGTATTTTAGTACCTCGATGACATGTACATTTCACTATTTATTTGACTATTTAGTACTTCAGTAGTTGGATGGTCACATGTATATGACCTTTATAATTTCTACATACATGTTTATTTGAGACTTACAGTTTGCATATGCATGCATTTCAGTAGAGATATTAGATGTAGATGTTTATTCTTGATACGTATGTATGTATGTGTATTTTTTTGTATTTTAGTAGAAAATTCTTCATGAATTAGATTATAGATTTTAAACTTTAGATTTTTTGTGATCATTATAAAATAATCAAATTAACTTCTTTTTACCTACTTCAATAGTTAAATATTCAAAGAAGTTCCAAATTGATCTATGAACCTAATTTATAATTTTGAAAAAATATAATAATTTATAGGGTGATTGAATTGAATTAATATAAGTTCTTAAAACTACTAAATTAACCCAAATGATTTAGATTAAAAATTTAAAACATTATATTTATTTGTAATCATTATAAAATAAATAATTAGTAGGACTAACTTATATTGCCTATTTAGATCAAGATATTGTTAATGAATTCATCCATGGTAATTAATATTATTAATTTATATAGGTTTTTATTAAACTAATGATAACTAAGAGTATGATCATACAATTAAAAACACACTTAATTCAAGATGAAATTCAATAGTTTGAAAAGAAGTTGATAATAGAATTTAGATATAGCATATTAAATTATCTTTGATACATATCTATCCGTAAATGATTATGTAAGTTCCAACTAACTTGTATTACCTATTTAGATCAAGTTGTTATTATTAAATTTATTCATGGTAGTTAATATTATTAATTTATATAGTTTTTAAATAAACTAATGATAACTAAGAGTATGATTGTACAATTAAAAACACATTTAATTGAAGATGAAATTCAATAGTTTGAAAAGAAGTTGATAAAAGAATTTACATATCATATTAAATTATCTTTGATACATAACTATCTAATGATTACAAGTGTATGTTCCAACTAAGTTGTATTGCCTATCTAGATCGAGTTGTTATTATTAAATTCATCCATGGTAATAAATACTAGCTTATATATATTTCATATAAATAAAATAAGCCAAGAGATATCCTCGTTGAGGCATCTATTTTCATAATCCCATTATTTTCATCACTAAGAGTATGATTGTACAATTAAAAACACATTTAATTCAAGATGAAATTCAATAGTTTGAAAAGAAGTTGATAAAAGAATTTACATATCATATTAAATTATCTTTGATACATAACTATCTAATGATTACAAGTGTATGTTCCAACTAAGTTGTATTGCCTATCTAGATCGAGTTGTTATTATTAAATTCATCCATGGTAATAAATACTAGCTTATATATATTTCATATAAATAAAATAAGCCAAGAGATATCCTCGTTGAGGCATCTATTTTCATAATCCCATTATTTTCATCATTGCATATTTATGTGAGCTTAAGAGGTGTGAGGAAATGATGACTCTTGATCTGCCTAATTTTTATTTCCATTTCCTCTCTGCAATTTTCATGATTTAAATTATAATTATATTTAGTCTATTTCTATTTTATTTTTTTGACATGTAAATGAACGTTAAATTTTTTTTAAAATGAAAAATGTCTACATTGAAGATTGTTGCCACTGTAGAAAGCCTCTCAGCTCAATTATTAAAATGTATACATCTAAAACACATTAATAGACTAATAAACTAAGAGTTATGACCCTTCAATAAACTAAAATTTATATATAGTTCTTTAATAAGCTAATGATAACATAATCTTTAGTTTACGGTGGTAATTAATATTATTAAAATGACACATTAATAAATTCTAATTATTCATAACTAGGACTAAAGATACATATTTATTTTATGTGGATAAAAATACGCTAGTAGGTAAGCCAATACACTATTTTAAAAAACTTTTACAGAATATAATATTCTTAATAACCTTCATTCATGGTAATTAATATTATTAAAATGTATACATTTAAACGTCCTGAAATTTGATATATGAAGGCAAACAACTTTAGATTAATTCAAATTATTATAAAATAAATCTCAAAGGTCAAGTCAACCATTATGTACACTTATAACATGTAATAACTTCTCATGATCTTCACTATCTAGTCTCCAATTGCGACGCACATGCTTAAATTTCACTAGATGTGGACAAAGCCTAGTAGCAATGACTAGGTGGTTGTATTGTAAAACCTTGTTGTCAGGTTGATAATCGACAAAGTGTATTCCATGTTGGATTATTTTGTCTTGCTTCAAATATGTTCCCTATATTACAACAGAACCTATGCCACAAATTTAAATATTTTAAAAATGGATAGATATAAATTTACCTAAATATATATAAATTCATATATGTACATGCACACATGTATTATAATACCTATCAGGAACAACATTTCATCACTTTCTTTAGGATCATATAATTTTTTCCTTTCTACAGTACATTACAGTCAATAATAATTGACACCTTCATGATTTTCAAGCTCAACAATCACTACAAAGATATCTCATGCATAACAAGTATACATACATGTGTACAATATATATAAGATAGTTCATTGATAATAAAATAACAATTTGAGATTAACTGACAAGTTGAGATTAATTTTTATGATACTTACCCACTTTTACCAATTTAGAGATATGATTATAATCATCAAAAATCAATGGAATATCATCAAAATTTTCATCATTTTGATCAAATGTATTGGTAACATCAAGTGGTACCAAAATCCATGCACCTGTATATCCATGTGTTTGATTGATGCATTCTTGATAGTCTTCATGAATGCAACTATCACAAAAACATGAGTATTCTCTTGTCTTTAATGCCCAATTGTGATTATCTGTACTCATGACTGAATGTAAGGAACGTGTCTTTTCTATCCTCTTGCAACCATGTATATTTTTTCTATTAACACTTGAAAGTTCATTACATTGAAAATATGGATTGTAAATTAAATTTGAACTTCAACAAATTGAAATATAAAACTTAAAAATAAAATTTTAAAACTTAATTGCATAAAATTTAAACAAATGTACACATCCATACCTATTATCTCCCAAAAGATGCTATATGGTACATGTCTACTCATTATTGATGATGTCCTGACCTAGTCTGATGCAAAATGTGTCTTACACCATTCAATAACATCATGTGCATCATTTATATGAACTCCCTAATAATTCATTTGATACTTTTGCAGAGCACGTTTGATGCAAGCTCTAACACCATCATGTTCACATTTTCCATGCCCACTCTCAAAGAAATTCCATATGTGTTTTATGTTCTCATTGCAATGATATCTACATAATGCATAAAATGGTCTAGATGATTTGAACTGTGTGACACATCCATTAGACCAAACATAATGTTTATCAACATTTATGTCTCTTTCTTTCAAATAAGAAAAGAACATATTGAAGCAATGTTCTACATAGTGAGTGTCATATTCTTTATCATCACTTATATAAAAGTGATATTCCATTTTAATGACCCATGCTTCAACTATACTCTAAACACCATCCAAATCTAACTGTGCATGTCTATAACAAACATGTACCATAATAGTGGCCTACTTAAAAAAGAAATAATCTGATTGAATTTCTTTTTGATGAAAAAAGGAATACTTCTTTGAAAAATCAATGACTGATACAATTGTTCCAAGTGGGAAATTATCTCTCAAAGTTAGAAACTGTTGTGCTTGCCACTTTTCAAAAAATACATGACAAATATAAGGTTGAATCAAATTCTTAAATTTTTCCATAAATGTTACAACAGGTAACTCCTCTTCAACATATTCCAACTTTTTGCCTCTTTCCCCAATTTTCTTTCATTCTTCACATACTTGTAACTTTTGGAATTCAATTTTTTTGTTACATCAGTATTTTCAATTTCCAAAAGAAATAGAGCCAGTTCACCACATGTTTCACATAATCCTTTGATGCAATTTATTTGACCAGCTGGATCATCTATTTTGTCACATAGAATGGATGGTATAAACTCACTTCTCCTACTAGGAGGAGTAGCATGAAAACCATATGTTTCTTCTACAAACTTTCAAAATACCTAATAGTGGAGATCAAACTCGATATGATGATGACAACAACATGTTTCAAACACTTTGTTTGACCTCAGAAAGTATGGCTTCAATTTTTCAAACAACATTTGTTCAATTTTTACATTAGGATGTTCACTACAAAACCACACATATAACTCATGTTGTGTTGTGTCCAACCAATGCTTTGTATGATGTTCATATTGACTAGATGCAATCCTATGCCTGATAATATCTCTACCATTTGATGAAGGATGAGTGTGATCAATCCAAAACGATATGACTAAATGTTTGAATCCCTCATCAATCCTATTAGAACGAGGTTCTCTACACATGATTGGCCAATTGCCTTCCATAGTACTGTCATCCAAAATTAATCTTCTCTTAACATATTGTCTCATTGTTTTCCTACTAAAACCCATTTCAGACGAAATTAAATATATTTGTCTATTTTGGGTCATATTCTTATTTACAATAGACATCAACATCATTTTTCTTGCCATGGACTTATCTTTAGTTCGAGACTATTTTCCTACATTTCTCAAACCTTGTTTAACATTTTCAATCACATCAGTTTGCATGTTAGAAAATGTTCTCTTCTTTGATGTTGTGTCTACACCTAACAATTCCAATGCCTCTTGCAACTTCTTTTGTGTAAGCAAAAGTGAAAGCAATTAAGCTTGTTCAAGTGTTTCAATTTTATCAAATTTAGTCATTATTTCTCTCATCTTCTTACTCATTGACCTTTTCTTAGGCAAAATTAAGGGTTGAATAGTAGCTACAAGTGTTCTCAATTTATCCACATCCATTTTAAGTAAATGATCTAAATTTTTATGATAAATTCTATTCTTTACAGATTGGGAAATATTTATAAGTTCATCCATACCAGTTCCTACACCTAATCCTGACCCTTCTTTGACTTCTGTTACTGGAATTTCTATAGAGAGCGATCTTGAGCCTTCTCCAACATTCATTATTTGAGATTTTGTAGGGAAAGATTATGACCCTTCTCTGACTTCTGTTATTTGAACCTCTGTAGGGAGTGATCTCGAACCTTCTTCAACATTCATTGTTTGAGATTTCATAGGTAGTGTTCTCGACCCTTTTCCCATCTACACTTCTTCTACTTCTATTGAGCCTCCTTCAACATTTCCTTCACCTTGTTGATTGTCTACAACAAATTTATTTATAAATCAAATTAGATATAAAAAAGAATATTGATAAATAATTAAATTCAAGACCGTAAAAATAAATAAATTTAAGATATATAATTTTAGACCTCATTTAATTCGATGATAATGTGTTGCAGTCTTCTGAAGATTTCTTTATTTTGCTTCATCAGATCTCTTCCTTGCATATTTGTTTTGCATTCCTTTCTTGTTTCCCATCAAAAAATTATAAAAATCAAACATTTTCCCTTGTGTTATTAAATTCACAACTTAAATTTATAAAAAAATTTGGAGTAACTTTAAAATATTCGGCTTCACTATCAATTTTTTGTCCTCATTACAGTTGATGTCATGCTTTTAGCTTTTTTATTCATCTCTGCAGGTGACATCATGCTTCTTTCTTTTTTTTATGTTCACACGAACACAAATTATTTTACATGTTCACGCGAACACGTCAAATCAAATCTCTAGCTACCAAATTATTTTCACTCGTACATTTGCATGAACATATGTTTGTGCAAACATGTTTAATATGTTTACACAAACACTATATTTGTGTGAACATTTCAACTTACAAATTTTTGGTGTTGTTTTGTGAAAAAAATGAAATCGGCTCTTTTGACCCCCAATATTGAGATTGAATAATCTCCTACTATAAAATAAAAATGTCAATTTGTGCTACTCGGAGAAAGCTTTCCAATGACTATAATTGTAATACATATTATATTCATTAAGACTTTCAAACATGAGTTTAACTCATTATAGGTTCATTAATGATTGAACATCATCTGACTTCAATAGTTGAAACATATTTGTAAATCGGGTCAATTTCTTTTTGAAAAATATCGAGGAAATAAGTTGCTAAGATAGCTTTCTATTAAAAAAAATTAGATTTGTGACAAATTGAGTTCAAGTTATCTATGTCAAAACAAATGTCTGTCTGAATTACAATTGATGTCACTTCAAAACTTCATAAACTATACAATATTCAACCAAATTGAATCAAACCAAATGCATCCTCTAGATATTGATGTTACAAATCCAACACCAAAAGAATTACCTCATTATCATTTCTAGAAAAAAAGTTATGTATGACAAACAGACTATCACTCTTTAAACATATTGATTTTTCATATGTACCACTTTTTGAAGGAGAAGAAAAAATCGACTAAATTTGTTTTTTTTTTTAAATTTAAAAATATCGTTTCAAATTAGGAGCAGAGTAATAGAAATCACTAGTTTATGTCAGCGTGAAATTATTCATAGTTTAAGAGGTATAATCACTTGAATGTGAGGTTTGTTTCAAAAATATTGATTTCAATGTCAAAATTGGTCAAAAAGTGGAACCCGTTATTGTGGGATCACCCACCACATTACCAAATTTGCATCCAATAATCACAATCCACATTAGCCAATTATCAAAGTGGACCATAGCCATTTATCAAAATAATAATTTTGGTCTTGTAACACTGAGAGAAATTAATTATGGTATTGTAAAGCAAAGAATGTTTCATGTGAATAGAACTAAACGTTTCAATGAGTCTAAGTTCATAAACACGAAAAATGTGCTTGCCAGCTTCCGCATTCTTCGTCACTTCTTCTGATTTTGGGCCTACAATTCTCAATTAGAGGAAATTAAGAACAAATGAATAAGAAAGATGAGCAAACTATTAGATACTCAAATTACCCAAAAATGACTTATCTTAGATAGCTTTGAATGTTGATGTTTTGCTTTAAAAAAAAATTAAAAATTGAAGGTTTACCATTGGGTTGCTTTTGTTTTTTCTTTGAAGGAGAAGTGGGAGCTATAAAGGAAGAACTCTACTTTGGTACTTCTCAATCTTCCTCTACTAAAACACAGGCATTGCATTTTGCATGAATTATTCAATTTTGTATAATAAAAGTTTTTTTCTCTTAAGAGGAATACTAAGACGTGCACAAATAAGTCCTTTAATGGGACATTATAAATCCACATAAGTCATGTCGAATGATAAGACATTTTACTTATATGATTTTAAATGAGTATAAATTTTAACAAATTTTATGATATATTTATGACTAAATAAAATATTCCCAATTCAATATTTTAGAGTCTAAAAATATTAACCTTTATAGCTTTACAAATATTGTAAATTTAAAGTATTATAAATAAATACTTGGTATTGTAAACCGAGCAAAAATGATAACTTTTCTTGAAAAAAATCTATTCCAAAAAAAGTACACATATCTTTTATATCACATGAATACTTCAAAAAATAATATATTTTGAAAATAACTAATAATTTTAAAAATTTCAAGGAATAATGATATGTTTAATTTTTTTGTTTTAGGGGGAGGAGATGGAGAGGAGGAGGGAGAAGGCAAGGGAGAGGAAGATGTGGAAGAAGAGAAAGATGTGGAATATGAGGAGGAGGGGGACAAGGAGAAGAAGAAGGAGATGAAGAACAAGGATGAGGAAGAGGAGGAAGAAGAGGAGGAGAAGGAGGAGATGAAGGAGAAGGAGCAAAGGAAGCAAGAGATGGAGAAGGATAAATAAGGAGGAGAAGGTGGAGGTGACAGAAAAGAAGAAAGAGAGGGAGAATAAGTAGATGAGGAGGAGGAGGAGAAGACGAAGAAAAAGTAGCATCAACATTGATTCTACTTCAATGAATTAGTTGAGATCGTATCAAAAAAATCTTGGAAGCCACTCCAACAACATCACCACAAATAACTAAGAAATAATATAAGGTATAAGTTGAGAGATTTTGTGAAATTGAAATGGTAGAAGTTGTACAAAAAATTATACACAACATGTAACTTGTTGGAAATATATTGAAATTTACTGTGTGAATTAAAGTATGATAATTATTACAGAATGAAAATTTTCTCAATATTCAAAAATGTAGACATTTTTCAAATGAATAGCATATCTTGCTATCGATGTAATCCTTAACTTAGACAAGGGAGAAAAAAAAGAGAAATGCATATTCATATTTTTTCCTAACTTTTCTTTTAGCTAAAAAAAGATAATGATAAATATTTTTTTCTATATATCGACTTAAACCTTGCACCTCTTTTGGGTGCAATTGCTAGTCTTAGGACATGGTGTAGGGAAAACCCACTTGATGTGTTATGTCATGCCCTTTATATCAATCATTCATTTTTAGTGCTCTTATCACATTATCAATCTCTCATTGTTGCATATGTTGTGCATACTTTGTTTTATAATGGAGGATGATCCACCTCTGGTAGACATGTGATTTCACCTTGTATGGTTGATAGGTTGTCACTTTCATATCTCCTAGTTATCATGCATTGTCTATATATTTAGGCGCATAAACATCAAGTAAACCAGTAGATTTTTATGTATGAGTTATTATCATTTAATCTAGCAAATTGAGGGTCATATCATTTTCGTGTCTCTCTTGTACTATTAGACGAGCTCCTAGATTTTTTTATTTTCTGTTAGAAATATTAATCTTCCCTTGGATGTATTTAATTTTGATATTCCAAGGATCCCTAAATGTAGTTTGTCCTATTGTACACATGTGGAGGACATGTCATTTACTTGTCCTTTAGTCCACATGTGAGGACAACTCATTTTTATAATTCCTTTATTAAGGAATTTAGTTTATCCTCCTTAAGAGGATCTTGACACTTTGCACACACCTATTATGAATGTGGCATTCATAGAAATGGGAGTTACACATGCGAACACATGCAACTCCTTTCTCATCTCTTTAAAAGAGATGCTCCTCTCTCTTTCTTCTTTACACATCATTTTGATGTTATTGTATTGAGCTATTTTGCTCCACCACTCTCTCTCTCTCTCTTCTCTAGTCATTTACCTTCATGCATAATACTCACAAGGGGTTTTCTTTTCTTTCTCCTTATAAATCCTTGTCTCCATTGTTGAACTATCTTGGTTTATGCTCTTGGATTTTGCTTATCTCATGGTAACATTGTTTCACACTTAACTTACTTGGATTGTTTTCTTTCCTTGCTCTATCTTATTGTTTCTTACATGGTATTAGAGCTTGGTTACTAATCCTCATTTTAAGTTTTTGTGTTGAAGGTTGCCATTCATTGGAGCACACCTTATTTGGAGACGTTATTGAGAGAAGAAGTTTGTGTTGTGGTTTTTTAGCTCATCCTAACATCTTGTGTGTGAAAGTTTTATTTTATCATCTTTATCATTTTTTTACTAACCCTCTTTGGAAGGCTTGCCACCAAAGGGTTTTTCTATCAAAATTTTCAATTTTTTTTTGCTCTTGTTTTGGAAGGTGTGCCACCAAAATAAGAAGCATTTATTATATAGCACTCATTTATTATAAATTGTACATTTTTTATATTTAAATATTTTAAATATTTATTCTAGTGTATGTGGAATAGTAGCATTTAATTTGTGCAATTGTGTAAATTAATTATCATCATTTAATTTTAAAAAATTATTATTTCCCTAATATTATTGTAGGGAATACCTAAATAATCCTAAGTGTGATTTTTTTTTCTACATACAATAAATTAGTTAAAACCTTTTTTTGAAATTTAATATATTTCTTAGTCCATTTCTCTTTTGAATTTTAAGATATATTTTAATCTATATCTTAAAATATATCTATTTTAAAATTTAAAATATTTTTAAATCTATGAGATTTTAAATTTTTACTATCTTCTACTTTCCAAATCTAAATCTTACCTTTCCAATTTTCTTTCAGCTTTACTCTCATTTATTTTTGGCATCTTTCCTCAATTTCTCCCTGATCTTTCTCTTTCCCATTCGGCTTTCCATTTATTTAGTATTCTTCTTGCTTGGTATTCAACTTTTCATTTTGTTTTTGGGGTTCATTTTTTTTTGCTCTTTTGATCTACAATTTTTTTGTCTAAAGTTTTATTTAGCTTTTAATCTTGTAGGTCTCTCCCTGCGTATTACTACCTTGTTAGTCTTGTGTGTGGATTCGAACTGCTACCCTCCCGCCTTCTTGTTTGCGTGTTATCCCTTCTTTTTCTTAATAAGAACCCCTTCTTCTTCACAGCTCCATCATACCAGTATAGAAAGGCATGCTTGGCATACATGAGATCAAACTTGTGATCAATGCAAGAGAAGACCTCAGCAACACTGGTGGAATTGGATATCATGCAAACTACCCTCTGAAGCTTTGTCATTCATTTTCATTGATCACCATACCCCTTGGCTCATGTAGCCTTTTTGTATCTCCTTATCACCGACGAATTCTTTCTAGAGACTGAGCATTTCTAATAAACTACAAACCCTTACTTCATCTTTTCCAAGACTGGGCTTATCCACCCTTAGAAGCAGGACATCTTTGTCCTCTGTAATCTCCCTTTGCTACCGATTTTGTTCATCAATCTAGTCAGTCATTCCTCTCTTGTCTTCTCTATCATTGCATTGGCCGTGCTACTTGCATCAAAACTCTAGAGACCAATGTATGAACTCGACAGCCTTCATTTATTTTCAATGTTTTATTTTGCATGCAATTTCTTTACATTAAATGTTGCCTTTTAACGTATTGTTTCATTCAAAAGTTTCAAGTTGTGTTAATTGATTGATGACTGTTGTTGTTTTTCTTTAACCCTTTGGTTTTAAATTAATAAAGTTTTTTAATCAAACCTTTTATATATAATTAGTTTTTTATAAGTATTTATAGGTTTTTTTTTTTTTTTAAATATCATTCCTTCATTAAGGACTTTTATTGGTTTATCATTTAATATTTTTAATTTAATTTATTGGTCTTATTATAAAGTTATAAAATCAATTTATAACTTAAAAGTGTGACCTCTAATAACTTATTTATAGGTTTTTTTTTTTCTTTCATCATTCCAAATCATTAGGAATCCTAATTATAGCTAGTTGGATTCGTCTATTGTTCATTTTTTTTAAGGCAATAATCATTTAATCATTCTAAATGCCTCTACTTTATTCCTTATTAATTATTCTAAAATGCCTCTGCATTATTCTTTTTGTTACAAATTAATAATTATTCTAACATTTGCTTGCAGGATTGCATCATTTTGTTTTGTTTTCATTTTTTTTCCTCTATTGAGATTCATCATAGTTTCTTCAACAAGTTTTTAAATTAATTTCAGTTAACTTTTAACTCATATTTCTATAAGGGGGACTTTATTTTCCATAAAGATGTCAACCTTAATTCCAAAAATAAAATTTAATCGCTCTAATTATCACTCCTGGAAAACACATATTTCGTTCATTTTTCGTTTTAAACACCTGCTCGAGATAGCCACTGATCCTTCTGTTGAACCTAGTTCAGCAACTACCCAAGATGAAAAAGATACTTGGAAACTTAAAAATGAATAAGCTTTAGGTTTAATTGGTATTTTCATGATTCCAAATTTATATGTTTTAATTGCAAATTGTTCCAAAGCTCATGAAGCCTAGACAATTTTGCAAACCCAGTATGACAATGCAGATGAATCCCACAAAATACAGTTGTAGGATCAACTTGAAGATCTCAGGTATATAGATTTTAAGACCATGGATGAATTTCTATTAAAATTTAATGCTATTAAAAGTCATCTAGTTAGTTTAGGTGTTACCTGAGCTCACATTCGATTAATTCATATTATTCTTAAAAAGTATCCTCCTAGACAGTTTCAAGAGTTTATAACTAATATTCATGCACAACTTGCTATTCCTACATTAACTGCTCAGTTAACTTATGTTATTTTTTAAAATTTATTAAGATAGGAAGAAGCTAAGCTAATTTAGTTTGGTACTCTTAAATCAACTGAACATGCATTTATGTCTCAGAATTCAAATATCAATAACTTTCATTCAAATAATAATAATAATCATAATAATAACAAATACTATAATAATAATTCCAATAATAAATCTAATGTGAAACATAACAATAATAACAATAACCATAACAATCATCATATTAACAATCGTAATAATAATAATCAAAGGAATCATTCAAATTCCAAACCTCATTGTTTGTATTGTGGCAAAGATGGTCATGTTGTCAATAACTGCTTTAAAAAGCAAAATGATAAAAAAAACCTATGAACTACAATAACCATAATAAAAAATCAAATCATAAAAAAGGTAACTCTAATGGTTCTAATCCTTGTCATGCTTTTACTTGTAGCTATAATGTTTGTAGACCTTCAAACTGGATTGTTGATAGTGGTGCATCACAACATGTAACTTCTCATAAGAAAATTTTTAATTCTTTGCAACCTGATACTGCTAACATTCCTATTCAATTAGCTAATAATCATACTTGTAAAGTTGAAGGTTTAGGTGATGTCACTTTTCCTAATGGTAAAGTGCATGATGTACTGTATGTACTTGATCTGAAAACTAATTTTCTTTATGTTTCAAAGTTATGTCAGGACTATAAAGTTGAATTCTATAAAGATACATGTGTTATGTGATAGATCCTCAAACTAAACAAGTGATTGCTCATGCTAAAATGGATAATGACAATTTATTTAAATTCCATGAATTTGCTAGTTCACAATATTCTTTACATACTTCCATTGATTTCAATATATGGCATGAAAGACTTGGCCATTTAAATTCAGATTATATTACTTTAATGCAAAAAAGCAATATGGTTGATGGCTTGCCTCAGATTATTCCTTCTAAGATTGTTTGTACTAGTTGTATGAGTGGTAAGATGCATAGGGAGCCCTTTCCAAATGCTAAATCATGGCGAACAACTCATAAGTTGTACCTTGTCCATAGTGACCTTTTGGGCCCCATGGAGAATAACTCCATCTAAGGTTCTCAGTATGCACTTACCTTTGTTGATGATTTTTCTAGATGAACTTGGATCTATTTTTTGCATAGCAAGGATCAAGTTCTTGATATATTCATTGAATTTCAGTTATATGTTGAAAGGCAATCTAGTTTTAAATGAAAAATTCTCAGAACTAGTAATGGAAAGGAATATGTGAATAATGCTTTTCACTCTTATTTGAAATCATGTGGAATTACACACGAGCTTACTATTCCTTATACACCACAGCAAAATGGCGTGGCAAAAAAATAGCATCGGACCATTATAGAAATGGCTAGATGCATGTTGCATGCTAAGAATTTGCATTATAAATTTTGGGCAGAAGCCATGTTTTGTGTAACTTATCTTCTTAATAAGACTCCTACCAAAGCTCTCAAGGATATTACTCCAAAAGAGGCTTTGTCTGGTAGGAAACCTGATTTACATCATTTGCAAATTTTTGGATCTATTGCTTATGTTCATACTCCTAAATAGAAAAGGCATAAATTAGATGGTAAGTCTTCTCCTTATATTTTTGTTGGTTATGATGAAAACACTAAGGGTTATCGTGTTTATGATTCTACTACTAACAAAGCTCAAGTTGCTAGAGATGTTTGCATTGCAGAAAATGGTGTTCATGACTGTTCTAATACACATGATGCAGAATTCAGTGGCACTAAAATTGTGCTAGTGGAGGACCAACCTCCTTCTCTTAATCCTACTCCTCAAGCTCCACCTATTATTTCTTCTACTAGTAATGATATTCAAGTAGCTACTAATGATGTTTTTATTGATAATGATTCTTCCTCTAGTGATGATTCCATTACAACTAAATGTAAACCTAAATGGGCTCAAAGATTAATTAATGAAAGTGATGACTATATTACTAGATTTGGTGGAATTAAAGATAGAAGGATTAGTTATTGTAAGTATGCTCTGATGACTACTATTATGAATTATAATGATCCTAAGTCTTTTGATCAAGCTAACTCTCAACCTCATTGGCAAAAAGCCATGAAAGAGGAATATGACTCTTGAATTGCTAATCAAACTTGGGACTTAGTCAATTTACCTCATGGCAAAAATATAGTTTCATGTAAATGGTTATACAAAACAAAATTGAATGCTAATAATGAAATTAGTAAGTTTAAGGCTAGATTACTTGCTAGAGGTTTTTCACAAATTGAAGGATTAGATTATAATGAAACTTTTGCACCTATTGCTAAAATGCCTACTATCAAATTAGTTCTTGCTTTAGGATCTAAAATGAATTGGCCCATTCATGAAATGGATGTTAAAAGTGCCTTCGTAAATGGTGATTTACATGAAGAAATCTATATGGCTCAACCTCCTGGATTTCTTAAGAAAGGTAGTGAAAATCTGGTTTGCAAATTGAAAAAATCTATTTATGGTCTCAAACAATCATCTAGAGAATGGTATTCTAAAATTAATTCATTCTTTATTTCTCAATGTTTTTTCTAGAAGTAAGAATGGCCCTAACTTGTCTATTAAACATACTGAAGATGATATTATCATTGTTATTGTTTATGTGGATGATCTAATTCTCACTTTGAGTTCAAATGCTTTGATTTCTGATATTAAGTTTCAACTTAAACAAAAAATTTAGATGACTGATTTAGGCATTTTACATTACTTCTTAGGGATGCAAATTTGGAAAACTCATAAGGGTATCTTTCTTCCTCAAAGAAAGTATGCTCATGACCTTTTAGAAAAATTTAAGATGAATGATTCTAACCATGTTTCTGTTCCATGTGAATTAGGAACTAAATTAATGATTGATATGAATACTCCTTTTGTTGATGAAACTTTATATAGGCAATTGGTAGGAAGTTTAAATTATTTAACTCTTACTAGACCTGATATTGCTTATAGTGTTGGTTTAGTTTCCAGTTTTATGTCTAAACCTCAACAAACACATTTTAAAGTTGCTAAAAGAATCTTAAGGTACGTTAAAGGAACTATTAACATGGGATTATTTTATGATGCCAATTCTACATTTATTTTACATGGCTATACTGATTCTGATCTAGGTGGAGATCCCAATGATGGGAAATCCACTTGTGACTATTGTTTCTTTGTTGGTTCAGGTGCAATTTCTTGGAAAAGTAAAAAAGAATACTCTATTTCCCTTTGCTCAACTAAAGCTGAATACAAAGGTTGTACCAATGCAACTAATGAAGCCTTATGGCTTAGAAGACTTCTTGAATATTTGGGTTAACCTCAACAAGCACCTACCCCTCTACATTGTGACAATCAAAGTGCTATTCCCTTGGCAAAGAATCTAATTTTTCATGCAAGGACCAAACATATTTCTCTTCAACATCACTTCAGCCGAGAACAAGTTGAACACAAGAAAGTTACTCTCCTATATTGTAAGGGTGAACATCAAGTGGCTGATATTTTGACAAAACTACTTTATAAAGAGAGATTTCAATTTTATTGTAAAAATTTGGGTTTACAACCCTTTGATGTAAGCTCCCCAAGTAAGATTAAGGGGGGGTGTTAGAAATATTAATCTTCCTTTGGATGTATTTAAATTGGGATATTCCAAGGATCCCTAAATATAGTTTGTCCTATTGTACACATGTGGAGGACATGTCGTTTACTTGTCCTTTAGTCCACATGTGAGGACAACTCATTTTTATAATTCCTTTATTAAGGAATTTAGTTTATCATCCTTAAGAGGATCTTGACACTTTTCACACACCTATTATGAATGTGGCATTCATAGAAATGGGAGTTACACATGCGAACATATGCAACTCCTTTCTCATCTCTGTAAAAGAGATGCTCCTCTCTCTTTCTTCTTTACACATCATTTTGATGTTATTTTATTGAGCTATTTTGCTCCACCACTCTCTCTCTCTCTCTCTTCTCTAGGAATTTGCCTTCATTTATAATACTCACAAGGGGTTTTCTTTGCTTTCTCCTTATAAATCCTTGTCTCCATTATTGAACTATCTTGGTGTATGCTCTTGGATTTTGCTTATCTCATGGTAACATTGTTTCATGCTTAACTTACTTGGATTGTTTTCTTTCCTTGCTCTATCTTATCATTTATTAAATTTTCATTATGTATCTTTAGAACATTCTTACATGGTATCAGATCCATAAAAGGATTTGTATATCCAATAGATCCAAAAGTGCAACCTATTATGGAACTATCTAAAACAAGATCTAGTCTCACCATTGTATCTAGGTGGTTGTTTCAATGAATTTTTACTATAAATTTTTCTACTTTGAAAAAAAAATCAACTTTTTTTAGGCAAAAATTTTGAATATCTAACTTGGGAGGCCCAATTTGTAATTTGGTATATTTTTTAGAAATTTTAATTTGAATATTTTTGCATTTCTCGAGTTTGGAAATTATTTGGATTTTTTGACATATTTCATTGCAAAATATTTGGAGTTGGTTTAGAGGTGCCCTCCCTTATTTTCTATTAGATTCATGTAATAGGCATTGACAAAAATGCATCGAGCATGTTGGCATTTCATACGGATGATATGTGTTTAGGTCATATTGTTGCATTGTTGTGTTTTCATTGCTAGCAACATATTTTTATTCAA
Organism: Cupressus sempervirens; assembly: GCA_028749045.1. Lineage (NCBI taxonomy): Eukaryota > Viridiplantae > Streptophyta > Pinopsida > Cupressales > Cupressaceae > Cupressus > Cupressus sempervirens. The sequence continues at coordinate 676,183,264 of CM053785.1, forward strand.
ACTATGAAATTAGAAATATATATGGAGTTAAAGGGTTAGATGAGTAAATTGGATAAGTTTCCAAATAATTGGTGAATAGCAAGTACCTAGGTACATTCAATTGAATCTAGAAAATGAAGATCGAATTGAGGTGTGCAAGCATAGATTTATCATTTACTTAGTTATATCTAAGTATGTGTATGACTACATAAGTTAAGGTGAAGATTTCCATGAGTTATCAAGGATTCAAGTGATGCTACTAGGAAGAACGAGAGACATGATGAATAGTTGGGTTTTATCATTGGCATTGTTATAATTTTGACTTGTTATGTTTAGGGTCAAACTTTTATAATTCAAATTTAGATTTGGCGCAATCGATGGAAAAAGTTAGTTAGATAGCCAACTTGATCTAAGGTGGTGGGAAAATATTTTACCCGACTCAAAGAAGTTATAAATGAATTATAAAATCAAGTTTTTTAATGATTGTTGAAATTGTGATGTTTAGTTTTATTGATGCAGAAATTGAATTATGATGATCAATACTAAAGTGGATCTATCAAATAGAAATTGTTATATTTAGGTCATTTCATCTTGGTTCCATCTCAAGGAAAACACTAATAGGTTTGCAGGCTAAATCCACAAGCGTTTTCACTCCTAACATGGTGGATAGGATCCCCAAATTAAATCATTTTACCATGTATCTCTTAGAAGGAGCCTGAAATCCCTTATAAGGGTGTTCTTAAAATAGGACTTTGATTTTAAAAATTGCACAAGGTACTTAATTCTCTTAACTAGTTATACCTTAAAAGGATGTTTGTAATTGCTTCTAATGCAACGGATCTCACCAATGCACTGGCAGAATATTGTGGGAATCAATCCTACACATGGTCTTCACCCTCTAACAAGGGTTTACATAGGAAAATTATTATGTCAAGAGGTCTAATCGTGTAAATCTTTTTATATGATCAGTTTATATTGTTGAAAATAATTGCTTAATTGTGTATTGTCTTTGATGTTACAAAAAATGTCATATATTTTCCAATCAGTATATGTCGAGCTCACTAAGGTGATGAAGATAGTTTCATTTGTTTGTCAAGCATTCTAATGTTTTCCAAGTTCAAAAGACAGTATCTACCAAGTTCACTCAGACGACAAAGAAAAGTTTGCAGAAGTTGAATGTCAATCGAGCTCACTTGGTTAATGAAAGAAAAGTTGGATAGAACCAGTGTTAACCCAGATCACTCAGTTACCAAAGTAACTTTGTGAAGATGTAGCATTAACTAAGTTCACTTGGTTAACACAGGAAATAGGAATGATTTCTGTGATAGTGTCTATCAAGTAGGGTTAGTTGACAAAGGATTTTCTTGTTTTGACATATTTTTGTTTGTTGGTTCTAGTCGATTGAGGAGATGAATATTAATTATTCTAATTTGTATTCAAGTCAACTTGATAATGTGTATGATATAAATATAAGGTCAAATTGAGGATTGAATGTGTTCAAGTGTATGGAAGTATAGAAGATGCTTAGAGGAAGTGAATAAAAAGGATAAGCAAAATATCCTTGTGGAGATGCAAAGATACATTCAATCAGAAAGGATCAAGTATACAAGCCAAAATTGAGATCTATAATTAGTAAATCAATTGCATAAAAAATGAGGTCATCTCATTGTTAGTCTCTAACCATTGTAGCGGTGATCTAAAATCTCTTAATAGAGTTGGCTTAACAACTATTTGTAAATCCTCTAACAAGGTGGCATTTCTAGATTGAAGTGCCTAAAGTCCTCTAACAAGGCCACTCCTAATAGGATGATTAAATCCTCTAATAGGGTCACACCTAATAGTATGTTTTGTAACCTTTAATAGGGTTGGATTCTAGCAAGAGTCACTTTAGAAGAGTAAAAATCAGTAACTAGTTGCAATTGGTGGTTTTTTCCAAATTGGGTTTCCATGTTAAATCTTGGTGTCACTTGTGTTCATGATATCTATTTTATGTGTATGAAATTAAGTTAAGATAATATCATAAGAACTGCATGCTAGACATTTATTGAGTTACAACATATTATCAATTTAACTAAGTGCCTCTATTTTTGTCGAGCATCAATATTTTCAATAAATTTTGTGTTGACATCTAAGGGATCTGGGATTTATTTTAGTGGTAACCAATTCACCCCTCCCCTCTTAGTTAATCTTATATTTCCAACAATTGGTATCAAAGCTTCTTGATGCTTGTAGAGAAGGTTTCAAGGACCTAAGCTAAAGATCAAGATGTCTTACAGAAGAGAAATTCTTAAGTTGAACAGAGATAACTTTAAGGCATGGAAAAAACTTATGAAGTTGCACCTGACAACCATCAGTGATTCAAGTTTGAAATATCTGAAAAATGCTTACAAAACTCCTATTGGAACATTGATTGTGGAACAAATTGATGAAAAGAAAAATAATAACATCATGATGATGATTGACATTGCATTAGCTCTTAGTTCTATGTTGAATTTGATGAGATCAAAGGATGTGCTACCACTAATGACATATGGATCAAACTGAAGGATATCTATGGAGGTGATGATAATGAGAAAAGAGCCAAGACATAAAGCTTGAGAGGTCAGTTTGATCATATGAAGATGAAAAAGGATGAAAACATTGTTAAATATGTTGAGAGAATCAAAGCTAGTTTCAGTGCTATTAAAGCCTCTGGAGGAACAATTGATGTGACAATGCTAAGCAAGGTACTCAAAACCCTTCTTTATATCTATGCAATTAGGGTGATTTCTATTTAAGAGATGAGATGTGATCCAAATAACAAGATAACTTTGGATGCTCTAGTTGGAAGATTGACTATGTTTAAACTAGATAACTATGATAATTATACTCCTAGTTCTAGCAATCTTGAGTCTGCATTTGAAGTGAAGTTATCACTAAAGAAGAAAAAATATGAAAGGTCTAAAGGAAAAAAATCTGAGAGTGAAGAGGAAGACAGTTCTAATAGTTAAGAAGGACATGATTTCCACAGCTAGTCAAATTGTGATGTGAATATCAGGATTTAACTGTGTGATTTTGAGTCAAACTCGATGACCCGTGTTTCATGAGTAGTGATTCAACATGAATCCATCTCTCATGAGAATAAATGGAACACTTGGCACTCATTGGATCTAGGTGATTCTCACAGGGGTGAAGCACTGGGACTTCCCAGGAGGTCACCCATCCCAGTACTACTCCAGCCTGGGCGCGCTTAACTACGGAGTTTCCTCCACAGTTAAACCCAAAGCTTGCAACCCCATTTGCAAAACCTTCACCAAGTGTTGTGCCTTATGAACCATTCATTAGAAAGCCCCTTAAGCTCATCAATTGATAAGTAGGACATGATTTCCACAGCTAGTCAAATTGTGATGTGAATATCAGGATTTAACTGTGTGATTTTGAGTCAAACTCGATGACTCGTGTTTCATGAGTAGTGATTCAACATGAATCCATCTCTCATGAGAATAAATGGAACACTTAGCACTCATTGGATCTAGGTGATGCTCACAGGGGTGAAGCACCGGGACAATCCTAATGTAAGTTACTTGAAAGTATTTGGTAGCAAATATTATATTTTGAAAGAGACTAGGAAAGGTAAGTTTGATGTCAAAGGTGATGAAGGTATATTCCTAGGATACTCCAATTGAAGTAAAGCATATAAATGTTTGAATTTATCCACTCATAAGATCATAGAAAGTACATATGTGAGAACTGATGAGTTTGCAGAAAAGAGTGAAGAAAAGAGTGGCAAAAAATGTAAGGATTATAGAAGTATTGTTTACTTTGAACCTGATTTATTGCCAAATATTATTTAGAATTTGGGAAACTTCACCTCTCGAGTCCCCAAAATCTCTAGAAGCACCCAAGTTGCAACCAGTGCAACTTGAGTCACAGTCTGAAGAACCCAAGTATCAATTAGAGGCTACCAAGTTGTAGCCAAAGAAAATTGAGTCTGAAGGACCTGAGTCACAGATAGTGGGACTCAAGATTGATATATAAGAATGTAATTGGTACAAACTGGGTTTTTAGAAATAAGTTGAATGAAGATGGAGAAGTTTCAAAAAATAAAGCAAAGTTAGTATGCAAAGGCTACTCTCAAGAAGAAGGTGTTGATTATGGTGAAATTTTTGCTCTTGTTGCAAGATTAGAAGATTTTAGAACTTTACTTGCTTATGTTGCACATAGAGGATTTAAATTTTATCAAATGGATGTGAAATCTGCATTCTTGAATGGAATTCTTGAAGAGGAAGTTTACATAGAACAACCTAAAGGTTTTGTAGATCCTAGAAAAAATGATATGGTTTGTAAATTACACAAAGCATTATATGGTATGAAGAAGGCTCCCTGAGCTTGGTATGAAAGACTTCATAACTACTTGATAAACATTGGTTTACAATGAAAAAATGATAACAATAGCTTATATATCAAAGAAGGACTAGACAAGAAGATTGTATTGGCAAGAGTCTTTGTGGATGACACATTTTTTACTGGAAATGATGACTTGTGCAAAGCTTTTTCAAAAGAAATGAGTAAAGAATTTGAGATTTCCATGTTTGGATAGATAAAAAAAAATTGTTGGATTGCAGATTCAATAGAAAAAAGATGGTATCTACATTACTCAATCCAAGTATATCAAGGAGATACTAAAGAAGTTTGGAAAGGAAGATTCAAGACCAACTAGAACACTTATGTCTACTAGATATAAGCTTTCCAAAAATGATGATTCCAAAAAGGTAGATTAGACCACATACAGATCAATGATTGGAAAACTATAATATGTAGTGCATACAAGACCTGATATTGCATTAGCAGTTGGTATGGTGGAAAAGTTCTGAGCAAATCCTAAAGAAAATCAAATGATGGAAATCAAGAGAATCATGAGGTATCTAAAAGGTACTAAAGACTATGGATTATGGTACAAGAAAGGAGGCAATTCAGATTTGAAAGCCTTCATAGATGATGATTGGGTAGGAAGTGTTGATAGGAAGAGCACTAGTGATGAAGCATTTTTTCTTGGTAAAAGAATAGTGTCGTGGACAAGCAAGAAGTAGAATTTTACTTCTCAGTCTATAGCAGAGGCAAATTATTTTGCTGCAATAATTAATTGTTCCAATATTGTTTGGTTCAAGAAAGTATTGGCAAGTATGAAGGTAGAAATCAAGGATTTAGTGGTTATCTTCTGTGATAACACTAGTGCAATTAATACATTGAAAAATCCTATGATGCATACCAAGACCAAGCACATTATAATAAAATCTCATTTTCTGAGAGAATTGGTGAAAGATAAAAAGGTAAGATTGGAATATGTGAATACTAAAGAACAAATTGCAGACATATTCACTAAGACTTTACCTAAGGATGTATTTTTGTATCTAAGAGGTAATTTAGGGGTTATTCCCCTATCTAAAGCTCATTAAAATGAAGTTTAGTGATGCATCAACCAGAGCATGTTGAAGATCAATCAGTTGATGCAGTATTAAAGAGGACAAAATGCATATGAATCAATATAGGAGGTACATTAGTATTCATGGAATATTGTCTTTGGCATGACATGTCAAAGAGGGAGAGTTTTTTGTCATATTCATAGAAATTTTATAAAGGGAGTGTTATGTAGAGAATTTGTGGAGATGTCAAAGAGGGAGAACTTGGTCTAATATCAAAGAGGGAAAGTTTTCTATCAAAAGAAAATGTCAAAGATAGAGTTTGTTGATAGAGGGAGAAACTAAAGGTAGAGGGAGTTCTTTTGGATGAGAATAAAAATGACCTAAGGATATGTTCCTTACTTTATTTTTCTCTAAAAAATTTATTGCATTATGACATGTTGTGTTGTCATCAATGCCAAAGAGGGAGATTGTTGAAAATCATTGGTTAATTATGTATTGTCTTTGATGTTACATGACATATCATATCTTTTTTAGTTAGTGTATGTCAAGCTCACTCAAGTGATGAAGACAGCTTCCTGTGTCTATCAAGAACTCTAGTGTTTTCCAAGTTTAGAAGATAGTATCTACTGAGTTCACTTGGTTGACAATGAGAAGTTCGCAGAAGTTGAGTGTTAATTGAGATCACTTGGTTAATGAAGGAAAATTTGGAAAATTTGGATGGAACTAGTGTTAACAGAGCTCACTCAGTTACCAAAGGAATTTTGTGAAGATGCAGTGTTAATCAAGTTCACTTGGTTAACATAGCGAAATCATTTTTGAGTTAGTGTCTACTAAGCAGGGTCAACTAACGAAAGATTTGTTTGTTTTAACATATTTTTGTTTGTTGCTTCCAAACAACTGAGGAGATGAATATTAATTAATCTAAGTTGTATTAAGGTCAACTTTACAACATGTATGATATAAATATAAGGTCAAGTTGAGTATTGAATGTGTGGAAGTGTATGGAAGTATAGAAGATGCTTAGAGAAAGAAAATTAGAAGGATAAGCATAATATCCTTGTGGAGTTGCATAGATACATTTGATCATAAAGGATCAAGTATACAAGCCAAAATTGAGATCTATGATCATCAATTCAGTTGCATCAGAAATAAGGTCATCTCATTGTTACTTTCTAACCATTGTAGCAATGATCTAAAATCTCTTAATAGAGTTGGCATAACAACTATTTGTAAATCCTCTAACAAGGTGGCATTTCTAGATTGAAGTGTCTAAAGTCCTCTAACAAGGCCACTCCTAACAAGGTGATTAAATCCTCTAATAGGGTCACACCTTACAATATTTTTTGTAACCTTTAATAGGGTTGGCTCCCAACAGGGTTGACTTCAAAAGAGTGAAAATCAACTTAACTAGTTGCAATTGGTGGTTTTTTGCAAATTGGGTTTTCACGTTAAATCTTGGTGTCACTTGTGTTGATGCTATCTATTTTATGTTTATGAAACTAAGTTAAATAAGATAATATCACAAGAATTGCATGTTAGGTATTTATCGAGTTACAACATATTATCAGTTTTAACCAAGTGCATGTGTGTTTGTCGAGCATCAGTATTTTCAGTAAAGTTTTTGTTGACATCTAAGAGATCTAGGATTTATTTTAGTGGTAACTGATTCACCCCTCCCCTCTTAGTTACTCCTCTTATATTTCCAACAAACACACACACACACACACACACATGGTTGTTATTGTTAAGTATTTCGGAGAATAGATTCATAATTTTGATTGCACTAATTCATGCACCTCCACCCCCAAGTTCCTTTTTGGAAAATTCATATGAAATAAAAGTGTCCTCAAGGAGAAGTCTAGCATCTTGGGTGAGATTTATAAGGAAGGAATGGAGACTTATAAGTACAAAAGACAACTTGTGAAAGTAGATAATGTAATTAATGAACTAAAAGATCATCTGAATGTTTCTATTGCTAAGAGATGAGAACTCTATGAGAAACCAAATGAAAGAAAGTACTACATTGAGTTCACCTATTAGAATGTGGACTTGAAGAATTTGACAAAGATATTTATGGTCTAGGGAAGACAAGTGAGAAGCTAACAAAAAAAAAAAAAAAAACCTAAGAAAATAGGTTAAAAGTCAAGAAATTAGGATATGTGAAGACATGGAAGAACAAATAATTGAAGAGGGTGCAATGAAATTTATAAAGGATGCAAGGAAATTTATATAAGAAGCCATTAAATTTGATGAGGATTACCTAAAGGGAAAGGCAGAACAGTTTTTTCAAGACTGTACAAGAAAATTCCATTATGCATTAAAAACTTTGCAATACAAGTGAATAAACCGAATAGATATTAAGTGAAAATATCTAATGAATGAAGAGAATTTAGAAATTAAAGTATGAATTGAAAATTGAGAAGGAAGGAAATGAGAACTAAATAAGTATAATGAAACTTTTGAGAAGCTTGATGAGTAATTTAGAAATCAAAGGAGAATAAAGGACAAAATGAGACTTGGATATACTAGTCAAAGTAATTTTGAAGTGGGTGAATCATATCACAGAAGCCCTATCAAGATCCTAAGGTGAATCTAATAAATTATAGTAAGGAACCATAAAAGCCTATTTGTTACAATTATGCTAAGGCTAGTTTGTCATGGTCAAAATCCAGGGCAAAACACACCAATTTTTTTTCTTTTAAAAGGTTAATATAGGTTAATTACACATTGATATTATGTGTTGCCACTAGGTTGTCTACAAATTGATCACTCAAGGTGAACATACTTGTGGTTCCAAGGTACTTGTAAGATTAAGTAGGTGGGAGGAATATTGATGTTAACATCTTAACAAGGGGATCTTAGACTTTGTTTAAGTTTTCCAATTGTAGTATTTAAATAATATGTTAGGGTATACTTTATCAATAACTAAAATAGTCTCATAATCACATTGTCTTAACATTGTGAATCTAATTCCATTTCTCTCTAATGGTATTATAATATTTGTAGCTAACACCTTAATAGTAACATTCTCTCTTAGTAAATAACTATTGAATGACTTACTTAACACTAGAATGTTAATAATCCAACATATGTTAACAAGATAAGCTTTATTAAAATTTCTCTCACCATCTAGTCTCCTTAGATATATATATCTACTTATTTTTTGCATCTTCATATTGGTTAGAATGTTCACTATATAGATTTGTATTCATGTTTGCCTCATATTTCTCCACTTTAATCCATTCTTCAATGAACCTATATTAAAATTGTCCACTTTAATCATAGAATATTCTTAAGCGAGGTATCTAAGAATATTTTATTGTTGTATTCTACTTTTTGGATAGAGGTTTATTTCTTTTCTCCATGCATTTCCTGAGAGAAAAATATATGCATGGGAATTTTTTCAATACTTTCCTTTATGACTATATTTCTTTCTACTATTTGTTTTATTCTCTTGAAAGTTTAATTGTTTTGGGAGCTAGACTTTTACTTGCATAAGCTAAGTTTCCTAATAGTTCCTAGTGTGATCAGTTCAATGGTTTTGTCTACATCATCTAATAGAGTTTATTTAATCTATTGAAACATTGGGGTACAACTTAGGAAATAAGAAAACTATTTACTTCAAGGGCTCCTAAATCTATCTCTTAGATTTTTAATCAACAAGAAAACTATATGAAGTAAGTTCTATTCATTTCTTCACAATTGAAATCAAGCTACAGGTACATTCACCTATAGTACCAATCCAATTATGAAATTCACTTGCAAATTCAAGTATATTTAGAAGGAAATTTTCATAACATTTCATAAATCAATTTTTAAATAGATCAAACATTTTCTTATTCCCTTTCAAGAATTATTGAGTACAATGGACTTCTTTGGAATACTATTTGAACACATTACAACTCAACTTATTATGATAATACAATGCTTCCATTCATTGAAATACAAATGCAATTGAATGCATCAATGACATATTTCATATGAACTTTCATACTTCCTTCCACTACAACTTGCAATTGTGCAATGCAACAAGATGAACAAGGTGGATAATTCTCCATTACAATATGCAATGCAAGATATCAAATTTTCTTCTACATTATTTCTGCACAAAACCTACAACATTATTTGAACAATCCCATGGAGAGCTCACCTCCCAACCAAGGCCTATAGGAGGCCACCCACTAAGCTAGGAGAACCAAGGCCCAAATGGGTAACATGAAAGAAAAATTCACAAATGCATAAACATCACAATTCCAAGATTTAACACCCTCAACCACAAGCTTCACAATGGATCACAAATTGAACTATAAACAAAGGGTGAAGGTGGGATTTTCAAGAGAAGATTTCAATATCGTTTCCAATAACACAACATGAATTTGAAGGCCCCCACAAGGTTTGACAATACATTATCCATTCACAATAACTTCTCTTGTCTTCCAAAACACAAAATGACAATTAGTATGGCATCATGGAGCCCATACTCCATGAAATTCCTCTCTTCTCCATGAGAAGAGGCTCTAAACTACATTGTTAAGCCCAACTAACTCCTTCACCCAAGTACACGCTTCCCTCCCAAGGTTGAGTGATGCCTTCACACCCAAAAACAACATTCAATCCAAAAACCATAATGTTCAAATAAATAAACACAATGCAAGAAAATTACTTCCATACTCATCCCAATATCACATAAACAATAATCTATGTACAATATGCATTTGAATTCCTACGTGTTTATATTTTTAATACCATTATGCAAGCTCCAAATGAAGAGAAATTCCATGGAAAGATGCACCGACCTTGGTCCTATGCAAAATGGCAATGAATTTTGAGAAGAACTCCCTTTCCCCTTAGCTTCCAATCTCCAAGACCCTAGATGTGTCTAAATTTAGAGAGTGGGTGAATATTCAACTAAGTTTCCCAAGGCCCTCTAGAAAGGCCTCCAAAACCTCTAACCCACCCATTGTCTCAATATGTCAATAAAGTAAGCCCCTCTTCTCTTACACTATTATCTCTTCAGAAGATGTAAGCTTGGCCAATTATGGGGGTGAGGGGAATGTCATTAGAAAACTCTATTTTAGAAACTTTTAGAAAATGGCTTATTTGGAAGGTTTCTAAAGTTATCTAGACCTTCTAATGGTGAAAATTAGGCTTCTAACTTATAATACTATTATATGGATACTTAATTTCCACTAAAATGACACTTTAAGACCACCTTTTAGCCCTCTAAAGTCACTAGGAAGTTTGAATTCGAAATTCAACTTGATGGGGACTTCTACTAACAAGTCTTGCAAGTGGGATTAACTTAGGCATTCTACTAGAGTTAATTTTAGGTTAAGTAACTTCTTTCCAAAACTGAATTAACACATCATTTACACATAGACATTACTAGTGTCAAGAGACACCATAAAACACACTACAATGACATGTCACTAGTTACAAAATACATTAAATCTAAGACACACATACAATTCACATTTACAGATTAAAGAAAATAATAACAAGATTTGAATCTTCCCATTAGATTCAACCTTGGCTTTACCATGTTCACATATGTTTAGACCTTGGTTCTCTAATTTAATTCCATGGTTAATTCCTTGCACACTAAACTTGAGCATCAGTAGCCCAAGGAAAAATCACATATAGGTATGTACAATAGATCAACATTACATAATTGCATTCAATATTTAGTTTAAAAAATCCTATATTGTATTATTTTTTCTTATTAAGGAGATGATAGGATATGCTAATAAAAATATAACTATTAGTTCCCTTGAGCTATGTTTCTTGTTATAGTATATAAAAGAATGATTTATTTCTTTTTTTAATAATAATAAGAATGTAATAGTAATGTTCACATATTATCCTTTTTTTCAATTCATGTGAATGTTGTCAAATATATTTATATCCGAAATTCTTATCTATTACAAAATTAAATTTATGTATTTAGTATCAACCTATAGCATTAAATATTATCTATTCATTTTAATACTTTATTACTATTTTTTATATAAAATAATAACAATCTTTAGGGTCGAAGCCCTTTCCTTGGGAGAGTTCACATCCTTGTGAGGCCAACACTACCACAACAGTACAACCACTATGGTGCATATCATCTATGAAGGCAACGTCCATAGTAGCACAATGCCTCATGCTCTGTGCAAGTACCCGCCCAATCTTGCGCTATGGTGGTTGCCCAAATGTCACCTTTCCTTTTCATTTAGCCCATGTTTCCACCAAAAACTTCACCCCCACTTCACTACTCCTCCATACCATTTCATTGTCATTTTTTCACAACAACATCACCAATATTAGGGTAACGGAAGCTCATCCTAGAAAACATTTTCACGGGTCAACACATATGTGCCTCCTTGGGGTTGTGGTTCCCAATAATCCCAAAGCTTGCACCTACTAAATAGGTGTTAAAAGAGAAAAATGATTTCACACTACCACCACTAACCACCCAAGTTGCAATAGAATAGTATATCATTTTCATCACCATGGGTTTTAAGCTAAAAACAAACATATGAATCTAAAATCTGTATAACAACAAAAACAACTAGTTGTGCATTAGAATTAAGGATTTAACACTAGGTTTTAACACAACCCCTTTGGATGAAACCCTAACCCTAAACAGAGTTAGGATTAGATGGCAAGGTCGTGAGGTAATTAAAAAAAGAGTGACGAGATAATGAGCTATCGACCCCCTCTTAAGGATTCAAGTAAGCCTAGATTAGGGCATTACAATTGTTGAAGAATTTTTTTTAGTATTTATTAATTATTTTATTTAATCATGGTTGACTTCTATTTCTAGGGAATTTATTTTAATCTTCAAGGAATGGGGTGTCCCTTCAATTGAAGTGTTCTTTTATTCTATTATAACTTATCTCTTATATTTAATTAAGTGATGGATTTTTATTATGATTGGTAGCTAGATATTAGTAATCCCCAATGGGAACTAATAGAAATAGGGTAGTAGCTAAGATAGTTCTTTTAACTAATGTGACCCTAGATATTGTAGGAAGAACATAATTATTATTTAGATCTTAGTTGGACTAATATATTAATCAATCTTATCAAGATTTCTACATAAGAAACATTAATTATATATTACTATGAGGCATTTATAAGATATAGAATTTTGATTTAAATTGCCTTTGAAAAAGGATTTTATGGAAACTAATTTAATGGACTTGGCCCAAGGGAAATGGTAAAGGATAATTTATAAAAGGGAGTGATTAAATGTTAGACTTATGTAATTAGACATAGAACTTGATCTATAGTGATTAATTAAATAAATCTAAAGCTCGACTTTTAAGATGATTATTAGATGATGAACTAAGGTATTAAAACTTAGTGTCTTCTTTTAGACATTGGCTAGGGGAATTAAATTATGAATGTTAATTAATGTCAATGTTGTTTTTAGACATAGTCCATTTGAATTTAGGACCAGGCTAGATCGGCACTATTTAAGTATCCCATGTTTATTAAATTGTCCATGTGGTAGGGTATAAGTTAAATCATATTGTTAGGATTTTATGATTATCAATTTAAAGCATGAGACTTATATAATTACACTTGGAGGGTTGTACTACACCCTAGAGGGAGGTAGGCTAACTCAGTCATTATGGAGGGACTATCATATAACTGATGATTAGTCATCATGCCCCTCACATTTAACAATATGGACCTCATAAAATAAACATGACTTCGTCAAATTATCAATTAACATAGTAAAACATTAATACTACAAAAAAAATTAGGCATTTTTTTGCCCTAATTTTTTGGCATCACATTTTATGAGGTAAATATTTATGAGAATCTAGTAAGCATGAATCAAGAGATATTAAATGCTCTTTAGAACCTTATAGGGATCATTTAAGAAAGGCTCCCGCCCATAGATCATCAAGAAGAGAAACATATTTTAGATGAGTGTAGGATCTTAGCCAAAGAGAGTACTAAGAGTCCTTCTAATTAGATAGAAGAGTAGGCTAAGAATGAGGTTTTACTATACATGCCTAAGCTACCACTAGTTATAGAGACAATGAGAGTTTAGCAAGAACCTCATAATACTAAGAATAAGATCAGATATTTTCTTCAACTATAGCTAACACATTTATTGTACCTTGTGATGGAGTGACATCTGAGTCTTGGATTCTTAGTTTAGAATGGTGATTTGGGTTATGTCCATACTTAAGTAGCCTAAAGGCACATGTTGTAGTTTACTTGCTGAGAGATGGTTTTTCACTTGGTGGAAGGAAGAGTTTAAGGGAGACATTTCCATTCATATACTCACATGGGGAACTTTCTTAGAAATTTTTACAGATAGATATATGTCAGAGCACTAGAGATAGTGTTTTGTTAATAAGTTTCATGATTTTTGGTAGGAAGAACTCTTAGTGGTGTTGTATGAGAGCAAGTTCCTAGAGCTCCTACCCCATGTTAAGTATATGAGTGATGAGAAGTTGGGAAACAATCACTTTATTAAGGGATGTAATGCATCACTAGCAGGACATGTGTTATTGACTTCCCCAATTAACTTTTTTAAATGAACTTTTTTGAGGTTGTCCATATTGCCTTAGTAGTAGAAGAGATATGTGGTAGAGCATGAGACACTAGAGATCAATCTCAAAAATAATAGTTTACTCTATGGGATTTTGGAGGAAAAACACCTTATTAGAAGGGGAACCAAAGACTTGCATTAGGGTCCACAAATCCCCTCTTCCCTAGTATTAGTCACAATAGGGCCAAAGATAGAGACCCCGATGGGTTCATCAATGTACTAAACCCAAATAATAGTAGCCACAAGAGGGATTAGGTATCACACACCTCATCTGCACCTCCAACATAGAAATAGAAGCCCACTAGGGAAAGATTAAATGGATCTAGTAGGTAGGTTCGGTAGTCACTAGTATTTGAGGCCACAAGGGTCACAGTTTCATACTTGAGAACCATGTTAGACATGTAGTGGCATGGGCCATTTAGCTATGGATTCTCCATGGAGAGAGAGGACAAGTAGTCATAATATGGAAGCATTTGAGCCTATAGGAGGGGACATGGGGAGATTCCACAGAGTTATTGCAATGGTAGCTAACCACCAAGTTGAGAACTATGCCCCACACATAGAGGCATTAGGTATGACTTGAGTTTTCACTATCTTTTTTAATCGAGAGCTACCACTTCATTTATATCCTCATCATTTGTGAAGCATTATGGCATAATGGAAACTAGGCAAGGTGTCAATTGGGATGTTGAATTAGCTTCAAGGGCTAGAGTGTCAGTTAAATATTTGGTTTAGGATTGTCCAATTCCAATTGGTGATATGACCACCAAAGATCTACATATCACACCTCTTGGTTGATATGGTATAGTACTTGGCACGAATAGGCTTTATGCCCATAGAGCCAAATTATGTTATTGACAAAATAAGATTGAATATTTATATGATCATGCTACCTCCATAATGATATCTAGAATTTAGAGACTTATATCCCTTCATATGATCTCCTCTATGCATCTTAAGTGGGGCATGCAAAAAGGGTTTCATCTTTTTTCCATCACTATTAGTGATGGAGGGAGGAGGAAGGAGTGAAGGATCATGCACTTGATGATCACCCTATCCTTAGGGAATTTTGTAATGTCTTTCCTTCATATATACCTAGTATGCCTCCTCCTAGAGTGGTGTACTTTCACATTAATCTTTTATCTAGAGTTATGTCACTTTCAAGAGATCCATACAGGATGACCACTAATGAGCTTGATGAGCTCAAGATTCATCTTGAGGTGCTTCTAGAGTAGTGTCTCTCCTAAGGGCACAAAAGTTTTTTTTGTAAAGAATAAAAATAGATATCTTTTATTATGTATAGACTACATATAATTGAATAAGTTTATCATAAAGAACATGTATCCACTCTCCAAGATTGATGACATTTTTATCTAGGATTGATACATTTTTTATCAACTAAAGGGTGCCTATGTGTTTTCCAAGATTAATTAAAAATCAAGGTACCACCAATTGAGAATTATTAAAAGTGACATCCACATGATAGCATTTTGCACAAGGCATGGCTATGATGAGTTCATAGTGGTACCTTTTGTCTCATAAATGCCCCATCAGTTTTTATGAGCATCATTAATGGGGTATTTTGTACAAACCTTGATTTATTTTTTACTGTGCTCCTTGATGATATTTTGATTTACTCACAAGATGAACAAGAGCATGAGGAGCACCTGAGATAGATTTTTGTAGTTCTTAAGGGATAAACATCTGTATGGAAGTTTGTCTAAGTGTGCATTCTTTAAGTCAAAGATCTAATATCTAGGCCATGTCATTTCAAGTGATGAGATTTTGTGGATCCTTTAAAGATCCAAATCATCTTAGGTTGGCCAGCACTAACCAGTGTGACAAAGGATAGGAGCTTCATAGGCCTAGTAGGTTATTACAGACACTTTGTTGAGGACTTTACCAGAGTAGCACATACTATTACCTCTTTACAATAAAAGGGTAAGAAATTTGAGTGGATAGAGAAGTGTGAGAGAGCCTTTTAGGAAATCAAAAAGGAACACAACAATGCACCCATCCTTGCAATCCGAGATCCTTTTTTATTTTTTTTATTTTTGTTGCAGGTGCTTCACTTGATGGTTTGTGAGAGGTACTCATGAAGCCTGGTAGACCTACTTCATATGAGTCTAGAAAGCCTAAGACTCATGAACTTAATTACCCTACTCATGACCTTGAGCTAGTAGTCATAGTGCATGAACTTTTGAGATGGAGACATTTTCTTTTAGGGCATCAATTTGAGTTGCATTCATATCACCATAGCTTATAGTACATATTTGTGCAACCAAACCTCAATTCTTGTTAGAGAAGATGGATGGAATTTATGTGCAAATAGATTATTCACTAGATCTTAATGGGGTCTTACACCATAGAGGATGCATCTATGTACCTTGTTTAGGCGGATTGTGTGAATTGATTATGTCAAAGGCTCATAAAGCTCTGTATGTAGCACAATCTGGGGTTAAAAGTATGTGATGAACCAAGATTCTTCATAAATTTTTATTATTATTAAGATTCCTTCCTGATACCATCATTCTTCTTCATTTAAAATTTATGTCTTATATTTTGAAGAGTTATGTCTTGTGTTTTCAAAGGATATTTTATATGAGAATGTTATTTAATATTATTTTGTTATATAATTAAAATTTAATATTATTTAATAAATATTATATATATTATTTAATTTTTTAAGAATTTATTAATTTATAATAAATGTAATATAGTTCATATTATATATTGTTATAATATAATTAATTTAATAAATTTTTATTTAATTTTTAATAATATTATTATCATAATATAAGATATTTAAATAATGTGTGTGCATTTAAATATTATTCTAGACACTAATTAGGGTTCAAGACAAGTCCGCCCCTCTAAAAATTGTTGTTCTCAAGCAATCAATGTGATTCTATTGGTCCATATCTTGTTAGAATTCTTTAGAATAACTGAGAGGGGGGGTGAATTAGTTATTCAAAATCCAATAATGTCCAATCCAAAATTTATAATAAAATAGAGGTGAATCAAAAGTACTATCCTTTTTACTTTCTTATCATGCATGCAATTAAACATTAAACAATCATGAAAAGCAATCATGCATCACCACATAACACAAAGGATTTTGGTAACCCAGAAACCCTATAGGAATAAGAAGGTAAAATTGGGGTGGGGATGACACCCACAAAATAACTACGCAATTGATTTCAACCACTTCTTATGGTTTTCCCTATTTAAGGCCTTACACATTGTCAAATGTGACCCTGTTAAAGGATTTCTACACCCTGTTAGGTGTGTGCCCTATTAGAGGACTTAAGAACATTCAACTTAGAATGCCACCCTGTTAAAGGATTTACATAGAGTTTTTAGGCTCACCAAAGTCCATGTGATTTATAGTCACCTTCTCAAAAGAATCTTTTATCCCTCTCTAAGGATCTCCTATCCTTCTCCTAAGGATCTCTTTATCCTTCTCCGGAGGATCTCTTATCCTTCTCTTGAGGATCTCTTATCCTTCTCTTGGGGATCTTCTATCCTTTTAGTGAGGCTTATCCACCTAGCTATTAAGATAACCTATCAATGTAGGATTTCAATGTCTAATACAATGGTAAAAAAGTATTAGAAAGTTTTTGACCTGATAAAGATTGCAACCCTAACCTTGTAGATTTCATATCACTCTTCAGTTCCTTTCTTTGCCTGGCTTTTCTCCCTTGCAGTGTTGACAGCTTGTTCACCCTCCAAGATCTATCTCCTTGAGTTCTTCTACTCATTATGCTAATGCACTCTATGGTCACTTGATCAACTCAGAGTCTTGATGCTCTTTACTTACTCCTCACTGTGTCCTCTTCTTGACACTTCACACTAGCCTTCTCTTGGCTTCTTCACATGACCACACTTATGACCAACTCCCTCTCACACTCGCTTGATCTCTAACCTATAACTCCTTATAAATAATTTATGTTCTTCATTTCCCGCTCAAATTTTGATTTGATCTGAGAAAACGATATTATTTTCCCTCCAAATTTCTTCTTCTAGAAACTTCATGATAAGTCCACCAGCATTCACCTTGAATTGCTTTGCATGGTTTACATAAAATTCTGTGACATCTACTCATCATCCTTATCATCCAACTAATTCACAAAATTCAATGTAACAAACTTATTATTACTGATCTGGCGAATCTTTTGACTTAACAAATAATGCAGCAACTCGACATCATTGGTTTACTAATGCTTGTCACCTTCTGTGTTACTTGGCTTCTACTATATTTACTAATGCTCGACACCTAAAGAAATTTTCTCAATATCCATTACCTTTTTTCTGATGCTCGTCACCTAAAGTCTTTTCCTGAGTTACTCGGCACCTAAAGGATTGCTCGGCACACACTAAAGTTGAACTTGCTTGGCTTCAACTACGAATTTGCTCGGCTCTAACTAGCTTTCTCAACTCTCTCAAATGAACTTAGTTAGGCTTTACAAATGACTTAGTTAAACCTTACATCTTTGATGTGTCTTAGTGTGTCCATTCTTTGTGTCTTAGAGTATGTCATCAATACACTCTTTCATCAATGGCTTAGCTAATCCTTATACTTCTTTACAACATCATAACTTCAACCTTTCTCTAGGTGCTCTAGTTACATCTTATTGATTGCCTCCTCCTTGTCAATCATCCAATTGATAGTACTTAGATCACTTAAGCAAATGTCATTCCTGCAAGTAGCAGGTTTGACATCAATGACAAAACAATGATTGAAAACATTCTTTACCAATTCCATTATTCTTCATTCATGATCCTTTCAATCATTTCCAACATATCTTTGGTTCATTCTTTTCCATGTATATATGTCAAAACACTTGCAAAGTAAACATGTTAGTATATGATGGCTTATGAATCAAGACACTATTGGAAACTACAATTAAGACAATTATTATGTTGTCATTGATGTCAAATCCTAAAATATGGGGTTTAACAAATATTAATATCTACAAATTATCATACAATCCTAGCAACAAAACTTCAAAATATCTTAATCTAAACATTAATCTGAGGTTAACCAAAACCAACCCCTTAACATATAATTAGACTTGAATAATCATAAACATATAAATTAATAAAGAAATAACTTTATAATTTCCATCCCCTTTTTTCCTACCACCAAAATCATCTTGAAATGAGAAAAACTAATTTCTAGGAAAATTAATATTAAACTTAGTAGCATCCTGACAAATGCAAGTAGATTGATCCCAATCAAATCTTGTACCATAAGCTAGATCAAAAAATTATGAGGCTACTAGTGCATCACCTTTGCATCAAGGGAAGTATCAAATCAAGGTTGCACTTGCTCATCACATGTTATGAAAAGGATTCAAATAATCAAAAGTTGCTAGCCTTGGGAAGAACATTAATTTCTAATTATTTTGATCTTTCTATTTAAAGATAACCAACGAGCCTATGTAGACGTATTTTCTGGGCTTTGAGTTAAAATTGAGAGATCTTATAAGCTATTTCCCTTAGATTTCTCTAGAATTATTAAGTTGTTCCTAAGGTTTTCCATGGATACCTCCAATAGAATGATTTCAAGTAACAGGGAGATGGGGTTCTGGGGAGAAGTTATGGATATTATTATAAGCAAGATGATTAGAGGGCCAAGAATATCTTGATTTATAGGGCCATTAGGGTCATTGTGGGACAAGAAATTTTTGAGTTGATGGATCATCAAAAACATAATACAGACATTTTGGCCATGTTTGTAGCAACCATCATGCATGTAGATAGGGACAAGGCCACTATTAGGGACTTCAGTAGAGTTGTCTTTAAGGGTCCTATCATTAAGGAACTTGACCTAGTTAAGGATAATATAGATGAGGACCTTTACATCTTGAGGAAGGGTGAGTATGGAATCCAAGATGAGCTAGTCCAAGTCTTTCCAATTTATTATCAAGAACAAAAGGAACTTTATGCAAAGATTTGGTCAAATCACTAATAATTGGATGTTTCTTTTGGTGGCTACGAACACCTGCATATGTGTTGATTGGAAGGGTGTGGAATGGTATCTATAGGAGAAGGGCCTATACTAAATCAAAATCTAGAATGACAAATGGGTGACCCTTTGGTTTTTTTTGAATAATTAGTGCTTTGCATTGTATAGTATATAGTTTTGATAAGTGTTTATAGTATCAATCTTTGTCAAAATATATGTGCATTACTTTTGTATAAGTTAGGAGTGTCTTTTTCAACTTCAAGCCTTGTATAGATCTTTAATGGTGATTTTCTTCCATAGGCTAATTTTTAGATGATATTTTGTAGTTGTTTATCTTCCCTTATTTACCAAAAGTAAGGAAAGAATTATTTTGAATTCAACTCTGGATTGCACCTCTTTGACCTATAAGTAGCAGCATTTGGCTTTTCTATCTGTTGAAACTTTAATCTAAAGTATACACAATAGAATATACATTCTAGAATATAAATATAAAAGTTATATATGGATGATATTTTGTATGTATTTTGTCTTCTTGGTTAAAAAGTTCAGTAAATTTTGCTCTTCTTATGCCTTCAATTACCAAACTATCTAGAATCCTCAAAGATGTGTTGAAGTTGATGAAAGATCAACCCCACAGCTCCTAAGAATCACCTGCATGCAAACACCTATCACAGAAGAGAGAAGCAAAAAGCTATGGAAGCTAGAATTGCTAGATCCACCATTCTTGATCAGCAAAAAGATGAATGCTATAATCAAAATGAATTAATCTCAATTCTCAATTTACAATGAGAGGTCATCCTCATAAAAGAGATTGAAACCCTAAAAAGGTATAATCTAGATTGCATCATAATAAGTAATAAAAGAATTAATTATTAGATGCCTAAATTTTAGCTTAAGTAGACTAGAGTTAATTAGGAAATATCTAATTACTCTAATAGCCCCATTTAAGATAAACATAGGGAGTAGTTAAAAAATTAGAAACTACTACTAAAATTAGATTTGGGTCCTAGCAAACAAGGTTTGATGAGATACCCAAGCACAACCAAATCTCTAAAAAGAGGAGAAATAGAGAAAACCGCATGGGAAAAACCCTACTCCAAAAAGAGATGAAAAAAATGGTAAAAGAAACTAGTGAAAGACTAAAAAAGCCTCCAAACTAGGGAATGTCCTTGAAGATAGGAACAAGAGATGATCATGAAGAACATCACTGATGCATGTAGGAGTTGCAAAGCTCTATCAAAAGTAACTATTGATCCGAAGAACCTCCTCTGAAATAGAACCTGACCAGGCAGAGAAGATGGTAATATGCATCGAATTAAAAAGTACACAAAGAAAAACAACTGAACTCGAAGATACAGATGGCATGAAACATGAAAGCCTAAAGAGTTGATCAATTGAACCAAGGAAGCATGAGAAACAATAGAAGAACCCCCTAATGTAGACAAGGATGATGTGTTAGGCAACTGGAAAAGTGGGCCAAAAGAACGACAAGTCAAGGAACCATGATCAAGATGCACAAAAGAGTACATATGTGTGTACTGAGGTAATAAATCTCAGACACATCATGAGGCTAATGTCATAGAAGTGACACTCACTAGATAAAGGAAGATGGCAAACAAAAGCAAAACATCAACCCTCCATGGCACTATAAGCATGAGTAGTGCATGTACAGTAAGGCACAAGATATGGTGAATCCCAAAAATATAATAATCTGCACGAGTGTACTCAGATGACACTATTTGAATTAAAAGGCAAAATAAGGAAAAACTATTGAAACAAAAATACAGATGCAATGACACTTTATCTTAGTGCATTTGTAAGAATGCATACAATGATGTATAAATAGACTGGAAGAGACATAATACTAGTACAATATATAGTATATGTCATGACGAATCATCAAAAGAAAAGAAATTGATCCTGGACTTGAAACAACCAAGATACATACCAAAATGTAGAAATGCAAAAGTCTAAATAGAATGTTTGTGGAGTAGAATCTAAAAAAACCAGCATCACTAGAAAGAGCTTGGAAAGACCTTTACAACAATATAAAGAAATCTCAAATCAGAGATCAGATGCTCAAGATGTGTCTCCTATAGTACAAAAGAAAACTTTCAACTTTGGTAGTAGAAAATACCATCAAAATGGCATCAAAACTGAAAATTAGTTGTGCCAATGTGACGGGCTTAAAATTAGCTTTTTGGTGATATCTTGTTTGCAAAAAACGGAGTTTGTATGCCTAAGATATGAGCAAAAATGTGAAGTTAGGTCCAAATAGAGGCTAAGAAGGTGATAGGAAGTGGTGGATGCAATGCTGATGTCAGCAAATGACGATCCCAAATTTGATGGAAAAATAGCCATCGAAGCAAAAAAATGCCATAAAAATTACCCCTATCAGAAAAATGTCCAGCCCCCAAAAATATAGTCAAGCAAAGGTTCGGTACCAGAAAAAATAATCTGATGGCCAAGCTAATACCACATGTCACAAATAGATTTGTTGGCAATGGTCAAATAAGTCTGCCAAGATACAAATAGTAAGAAGAAAAAGGAACCAAAAAAAATTTGTAACCCTTCCTGAATAAGACAATCTGTAATCCAATGCAACTTGAAGGCGTGGGCCTGCAAAATCACAAGAGAAGACCCAGTAAAGTCCAACCATTAATTATAAATAAAAATAATTGCATCAAAGTTAAAAAGGTGGAGTTGCATCAAGCCCAAATTGTTGATTCTCCCAAAAAGAAAGCACTGGAAAAATGTGTTATTGTCTTTTGTACATACACAGGGATTCATGATTAGAGGGGAAATTTAATAAATGTTGCCAACTGATTTTACAAAAAAACAAAAAAACCTCCCAGCTGAGATGAAAAAATGCTAAGAGTCAAAAGAAAGGCCCACCAAATAGTTGGTAGGCACAACTCTCATAAGTCACTAACATGACAATGAAGATGGGTGGCAAGGAGTCTGCCACAACTTGGAGAGGAGTGTCATCAAAGTGTCATTATTGCTCCACCGATCACCTATGCAACAGAAAAATTGTGCGAAAAGGAGCCAATAAAAGACTAAAGATACATGGAGACCCCAAAAGGTGAGAAATGCCTTGTGCTAATGGTGTGACATTGGCGAATCCTCCCGACAAAAAATTGTAGATAGCGAGTCTTTCTCCAAACGTGAAGGCCCAAAAATACAAAATCACTGCCAATTATCTCCAAAATTCATGCCGCAAGCTGCAAAAAAGAATTCGGCATAGACAAAGGACTAATTAGTGGGGATTAACACCTCCACATAATAAAGAAGTCGTCCATCGCTAAAATAAAGGCATGGGTCTCCTCCAAGTTGCTGACAGGTCCCAAATAAAATCCAATGCCAAATAGCTGGAGAATCTAATGCCAAATAGCTGGAGAATCTAATGCCAAATAGCTAGAGGAGATTGCGGGACTCCAAAAAAGAAAGTCCTTCACTGAAGAACATGTTGATGTGGTGGAGTCAAAAAAGTATGACCTCCAAAACTTGTTACAAAACAAATTTTCATAAATGGAAACCATTGATCATGCATGAAGCCATTAGACAAGCATAAAATCCGCTTGTATATTGCCAATAAATACATCATTGAATGGCAATAAACCTGCTAGCAAATAGCCATGATTGCAAGGCAAGATGGGTGGGCATTGAAGTGCACTTTCCATGGAGAAACTAAGCACACCATTGAAACTTTTTTTAAATGTGCCTCCATCCAATAAAATAAATAGCGCTTCAAAGCTATTCAACCTCCACATCATGCCGCACTGAATTGTCCAAAAACCAACTGTAACACACAAAAATAGCATGCACCAAATCACATCAGCGGGGACAAACCAAAGGGACAATGCGCTTGTTCTATGAAAAGAATTTTTGCCATAATTTTTTGATAAATCAAAATCAAAAAAAAATTATAGCCTCATTTTGCATGCCCAAGTCAAAATGGTCTAGGTACAAAAAAATTTTGCCTCAGATTTCTATAGCATCCAAATTGGACATATTTTATATGGAAATGAGGATTTTCGAGTGCTCTGAGCTCAATGGTGATGTCTATTTTTTCTCAAAGTGCCTCAAAAATCAAGGATCCCCCCAGATCCTTTAAAAAAAATGTTAAAAGCTTAGATCTGAAAACCAATGCCAAATCTCTCAAAAATAGAACAGAGGAATGAAGATCTAGAGCTATGGTACTATGTTGAAGTTGATGAAAGATCAACCCCACAGCTCCCAAGAATAACCTGTCACAAAAGAGAGAAACAAAAAGTTGTGGAGGTTGGAATTGCCAAATTCATAGATTGACATTCTTGATGAGCAAAAGGATGAATGCTATAATCAAAATGAATGAATCTCAATTCTCAATTTGCAATGAGAGATCGTCCTTATAATGGAGATTGAAACCCTTAAAAAGTCTAACCTAGGTTGCATCATAATAATTAATAAAAGAATTAATTATTAGATGCCTAAAGTTTTAGCTTAAATAGACTAGAGTTAATTAGGAAATATCTAATTATTATAATAAGATAGACTTATCCAAATTTAACCTTAAAAGATTCTCTACTAGATAACAATTTTGTGCAGAAAAGTAGGTAGAAATATGCATTAGTTGAAATTTGGAATAATCTAAAATCTTGTAGCAAACTAAAATTTCCATTATAGATAGAACATAAGAATGTAAAATAGTTCAAAGATGGCAATAGAGTCAGTCTCGCTTCAAATTAAGGATTAAAATTAGGTAAGTAGGTAACAACTATAGGAATGGAGTAATACTCTCTTAGGTTAAAATGTACACTAACTGAAATCTTAATGATTAAAAGCTCAACGTGTAAAATTTGGCAGAAAGAACAATAAATTTGTAATCTCCTTACTGAAGTTACAAAAGGGGAAATAAAAAAATGAGAGATCATTTTTATTGAGTTAACTCAAAGGCGTGCCAATCGAAGTGAGGTTATCTTAACCCATAAAATAGACCCCTAACTATTGAATCATTAAATTTCAAATGCTTGAACCAATGACACTGGAAATGCTATATAAAATCCTCTAGCAAAGTCATTTAGAAATAGAGGTGGCTCCCTGAATATTCAAACTTGATTCATCAATGAGAGTAGCTTCAAAATTGATTGAGACATCAAACAAACCTAACATCTTTATTACTACTTTGGTACACACTCATGTATTAATCCTCAAAAACAATAAGCTATGGTTTGGGAGAAAGAAAATATTTTCAAAAATTGATGAAACTCTCCTTCTTTCGACTTATAACTTGATATATTTCAAATCCAATAATTCAAACAAACAAAATTAATCAGATCACTAATAGCCCATTTTTAGATATAAGCCCTTAAAATTATATCATATTAAGAATAAAAGACCAAAAACAAAGGCTAATCAAATGATAAGATTGTTCTTCTCTCAAATTAAAAATTGTACCTAATAAATTCATTATCTCCTCATTACTAATTGTTTATTGATTAAGACTAACAATTTTCAATGAGATTGGAGTTTTTGATTGATGTGGAGTATAAGATATCCAAATAACAAACAAGGCCATCAAAGAATGATGTAATAGCTACTAAGTTGGCATTCATGAATGATTTTGAAACAATCAAATATTCATACTCTTACAAAAAGGGAATGCCCTATATTCAATTATGTAAATTGGGGGATGAGCCTTTTATTTTTTGTAATAATATAGGACTTTGGTCCTAGGAAAGACTAGAGGTTTTCTTCTCCACTCTTTCTTGCTAGTGCCCATTTGAATGAAGACACTGAAATTATTTTTCTTTTCAATTTAGATATGATTGGCCGTTTACTGATCAAAAAATATTTATTATATTTAGTAATTAACTATTCCAATAAGCTATTTAAATGATTTGTATGTATTTAAATGTTATTGTAGACACTAATTAGGGCTCCTGACAAGTCCACCCCTCTCAAAATTTCTTGTCCTCAAGTAATTGATGTGATTCTAATTGGTTCATATCTTGGGTTCATTATTTTCCTTGCATATGCATCAAAATAGTTGTAAAGTAAACAATTTAGTATACAATGGCCTATGAATGAAGACATTGTTGTAAGCTATAATTGAGACAATTTTTATATTGTTGTTGATGTCAAAACTTATTAGTGAGATAGTAATATCTGATTTGAGTGCCATAACAAGATGATTGATGAAGAGGATTTGAGAAGATGGACATAAGAAAAGCACCTAGAGGAAAGGTTGAGTTAAGAGGAATTATAATGAGCACTTGATTAGTTGGACTTTGACAAGATAATATGATTGCTTAATCATAACATAAGTGAAGAAAACAATTTTACTGAACCTTGGAAGAAGTGATCAAAGAATGACCAAATGTGTAGGCTTGACTGAGCAAAAGAGAAAAACATTATGAAGCTTGAAGTTTATACCATGTGCTACTAGTGTCAACTAAGTGTGAGTATAAGTCAAGAAAATATAGTGTTGACTGAGCATTAGTATTGACCAAGTGTTAGTATTAAGTGTCGAACAAAAAGTTCAATAGCAACCGAGTAGTCCAATGATGACCAAGTGTCAAAACATAGTGTTGGCCAAGGGATAGCATTTGATAGAATATGAGAAAATCACGATTTCCAACCAACATGGTTGATTTCTTGGAATATGTAAAGTGTGTGGAAGATAAGAATTGGTGACCTAAAACATTTAATGCAAGGAAAGGGTTAGGTGAGCGATCACTAGCTTAACTTAAAAGAGAAGTTTCTAGAAAAGGAGATGAATGAGAAGGTGGAAAAATTCACCTTGGATAGATGTTGGTTTGGTATAGGGGACATCCTTTTTATCAAATTCTTTTCTTTTCTGGATAGGCTTCGTGCCCTTAGAGCAAAGAGAAAGTTGTTCTCTCTCCCCTCAAAAATTTATCTGGATGAAGATCTTACTAAGGCACAAGTTGTAGAACTTAAATAGGCTCGGGGTATTGTGGCAGAGGCTAGACATGCTAGAAAATGGGTTGTTATTCAAAATCTTAAGGAAGTGGTCCGTGATTCTCCTCCTACTAGTTGAGTAGAGAGGACAACCTCCAAATCAACGTGATGGTTTTGATAGCAGTTTGACAAGAAGATATCTTCTTCTCTTCTTGTCAACTGCTAGAATAGTAATGGCTCTTTATGGTCATTACCTGGTCTTTTTCAGGATGTGGTGGGGTCTTTAGATATTTTGGTTGTTACTAAGACTCACGAGAGCCCTATGCGTCCTCTTCCAGGTTATCATGGTTATCAATGGTTGTCCATGTGTAGGGATGAGGTTCAAACGTTCGATGGGGTCCATGGGTTTGGGGGTGTTGCTTGTTTGGTTCGAGATGATATTTTTAGGGTTACGTCAGTTGTTCACTCTGATGCCTTTGCCAAATTTATGTGGGTCCGGATTGGTCGGCAGAAATATAGATAGAGAGATATTTTTATTGATGTTTGTTATTTTCCTCTAACCTCTTCTCCATATGCTATTCATGACCCGGAGGATGGCGATCCCTATTTTAACCTTTAGGAGAGTATTTTGCAGTTTGAGGCTTTAGGAGATATTGTTATTCTTGGTGATTTCAATGCTTGTACCAAGGATCATCAGAT
Organism: Cupressus sempervirens; assembly: GCA_028749045.1. Classification (NCBI taxonomy): domain Eukaryota; kingdom Viridiplantae; phylum Streptophyta; class Pinopsida; order Cupressales; family Cupressaceae; genus Cupressus; species Cupressus sempervirens. The sequence continues at coordinate 676,210,781 of CM053785.1, forward strand.
CCCTTTACATGATCATGGCTTTGATTTGAACTACATTTCTGAGTTAGATCCGACTACTATGGGCCTGTAGTGCACTTTGGAGGATGTTCTTGTGTCATTCTCTGTTTATGGTTGCCATCTCCTCTAGCTTTGTGAGTCTTTTGGGTTTTTGATCCTAAATGGTTTATCCTTCCTTCCTGGATCGGACCTCTTTACCTATTGGCCGCACTATGGTGGTGCGAGTGTTGTTGACTATGTCATTTCCTCTCCTTCTTTCATTTCTTCCATTCGTAGTTTCACCATTTTGCATCTTCTGCTAGCCTATCATGCTCTTCTTAGCATTTCTATTTGCATTTCACCCCATCCTTTCTCGCCTTTGGTCTGCTTGACTAGTACCATCTCCCTTCCTACTCACTTCCATTACCCTAAGAGTGATGGTGAGCTCTTTACTTATCACCTTAAGTGTCTTTTGTCACCCGCTAGTTTTGATGACTCGTTGGCTGCCTCAAACATGTTTGATTCGCTTGCCTCTACCATATGCGATTCTGCTCTCCTTTCTATTCCCCATCATTCCCCTCTCTCTCTCTCAGCTAACCATCGAAATACTTGTCCTATGAATAAATTTTTTGATGCTGCCTGCAAAGCTTTTCATCGCTCTATTTGTGTCGCCTTTGAGGCTCAGTCTCCTGCCTTTACCCATCTGCATGTTTCTTATCTGCATTTTCTTCATCATAAGAAACATTCCTTTGCCTCTTTTAAGTGTAGAACCCTTTGCTCCACACTTATCCAGAATCTCCAGATCTTCTAGCGTACCCTTTTCCCTCGTTGTTCCCCCCCATCCTCCACTCTTGACTATCGTTCTCTGACCTCCCATATCACGACACTTTACGACATTCTTGGGAAACCTCCTCTCTACTCCACTCCACCTCCCCACTACCATTTGTTCACCTATTCTAGCATTATGGAGGCCATCAGATCTTTGAGATGCAGCAGAGCAGCTGATGAAGAAAGTTTTTAGGCAAAACTTTTCAAACTTGGCACTTCAATTCTTGGATCTTACCTTCCTACACTCTTTAATAGAGTGGTTTGCACTGGGTTTCTTGATTCCTGGTCTAGACATGTTATTTACCCTATTCACAAGTCTGGGCCTATTTCTGATCCAAAAAATTATAGAACTATTATGATTGGTCATACTTTTGCCAAACTTTATGCCACTACTCTAAACACCATGTTATCCAGTGAGCTTGATAGACGGAGATGTAGGATGAGAGGTCAGGCTAGCTTTCGGGAAAACTACTAGACTATGGATCATGTTTTTACACTGCAAGCTATCATTGAGGAGGCTAGACATCACTCTCAAAAGGTTTATTGTTGTTTTGTGTACTTTCGTAAGGCTTTTGATTCTATTCCTAGGTTGACTTTATTTTATCGGCTTCAAGAGATTGGGATTTCAGATATGTTACAGACTGTTATTTTGAGACTTTATGAGAAGGTTATTGGTAGGCTCAGAACTCTGGAGGGCTTTTCTGATCCGATTCAGAGCACCATTGGCATGAAGCAGGGTTGTCCTCTCTCCCCTACACTGTTTGGCTTGTATATTGATGAGTTAGAAGATTTCCTTATGAAACCCTCTCAACTAGGAGATGGGTGTTATTTACATCAGGTTCTAATCTCTATTCTCCTCTTTGTTGATGATGTTGTTCTCTTGGCCTCTTCTCCTGATAGCTTACAAACTCCTTGATACTCTTGCTTCTTTCTGTACTCAGAGATAGCCTATGGTCAATTTATCTAAGACATGGGTTATGGTCTTTAACTGTTTAAAGACCTCTCATCTCCATTTCTTCTTCCAGGGGAAGGAGGTTGAGATTACTCCCTCTTACATGTATCTTGGTGTGAAGTTCTCAGGACCACATTTCAGTTTGAGACCTGCTATTCAATCCCGAGTCAGTAAGGGTATGGGCTCCTTGGCTTTGTTGGAGAGACAATGCTTCAGGCATCATTTTCAGGATATTTCATCCAAGTTGTCCCTTTTTGACTCCTTGATTTGTCCGACAGTCCTCTATGGTTATGTGGTTTGAGGACCTTCTCTTATTACTTCTGATTGGGCTTCTATTGAGTGGGTCCAGACACTGTTGTTGCGTCGTATCATTAGGTGTCACAGATTCACCCCTCACAGCATTGTTTTAGCAGAGTTTGGTGTTCATCCTCTCAAACTTTTTGTTATTTTTGACTTGATTTGGTATCTTCATCGGTTTCGTGGTTTTATGGAGACAGGTGCTAACTGACATAGATACTCTTTTTTGGCATATTGTTCTTCGGTGGAGATTATGAGATCTAACACTTCTGCTAGATCAAAATGTTGGTACACTCAGGCCACCTCTTTGTTGGGTTTGACCGAGATTAAGATTGATCATCTTCCTCCCTATAAGTTTTTGTTGGATGTCTCAGCTCATCTTCTTCCCTCTCATTAGGAGTTGAATGAGCATGTCAGATAGGATATCTATAGGCAGTATATTACCACTACTTGGTGTCATCCCTTGGGTGGTTTGCGACCTAAGATGGCCTTCTATGCTGAGCATTTTCTTGTTATTCAAGATGGTATTGTTGTTTGCCCTGCCTATCTTTACCAGCGTTGGAATCATGCATTACAGTTCTCTTTGGGCTCTTTTAGGGTTGGTTCTCATCATCTCAAGGCTCGGACTAATCACCATATGGATCAGGCTGATTGATTATGCCAGTTATGCACTCTGATGGAGGCTAAGACCGAGACTCGCTTCATATTTCATTATCCTCATTACTATGAGATCAGAGGGAGATTTTATTGCCTTTTCATATAATGTTCTTCTCTCTTGATGTTCTTCAGTTATATTGATCAGTGGTGTTTAGCACTTTATCTTCAAGAGGCCACCCATCTTCAAGAGAATACCCTGCAATCCTTTCATCAAAGACGGACTTCTAATCAGCTCATTACCACCTTTTTCTCTCCCTTGTCTCCTCCGTGGGGTTTGAAAAGGCCTTCCACTACTTCACATTCCAGATCTGTCAGACATTGTACCAATCTCTACAGGCAGCATCAATCCTATAGGGGTTCTTCACGGTATTCAAAGACTATGGATTATCCACGAATGTACCTCTCTATTACAGATTTTTTTGTGACATTGAAGGACCCTTAGTCCTTACCTTGTCTTTCTTTCTTCTTGTTGTTTTGTTTCATTTTCAGTCACCATTTGGTGCCTTTGCTTGGCTGGCTCTTCTGTTTGTATGCTCAGTCCCATGAACCATTTTGGTTTTTCATGGACATTAATAATTTTATCTTATCTTATCTTATCTTATTCAAAACCCTAAGATCTATGGTGATGTTTAAGTGAAAATTGATTAAAAATACCTATTTAAGGAGATACAAGGACTAACCTAATAAGGTTGGAGTAATTGTTGATGTTATTTATTGGTGAACTTAAGTTGGAGGCTAAGAAAATTTGTGAAGAGTTGAAGTGTGATTTCTTAAAGGGTTGCTAAGCAAATCAGAGATAGAGATGAAAATGAAGGCTAGTCAGTGGATTAACATGTGAATTGAATTGTTGTTTGTATTTGCAAACTGAATTACATTTGTCAAATCAAACCTACTGTTACTTTCTAACCATTATTCTAGTACTAAAATACTTTAATCAAGGTTGTCATAACAATCATATGTAAATCCTTTAATCAAGGTGGTATTCTAATGGAATGTTCTAAAGTCTTCTAACAAGGCCACTCCTAATAGTGTGATTACATCTTTTAACAATTTCACATTGAACAGTGTTTTTTGTAACCTTTAATAGGGTTGGCTCCTAATAGAGCTCACTTTAGAAGAGTGAAAAATTGGTGACATGTTACTAGTGCTTTTTCCTAAATGTGGTTTCCATGTTAAATCTTGGTATCGTACTTGTGTGGATGTCATTTGAGATGTTTTACTATTAATGTTTTGCATTATGAAAGTTTGATAAATATTATGACAAAGTTCATATTACTGATTGTTTACTATAGATATTGAGCTATTGAATGATTAGATCTAAAGTATTTGAAGTGATGAAAAGTTTAATTGGTACATCTAGACCTTGGATAACTGATTCACCCTCCCTCTTAGTTATTTGAAATATTTGAACAATTGGTATCAAAGCATTGGTGCTTGTAGAGAAAAATCTGAAGGTACTTGGAGCTAAAGATCAAGAAGTACAAAAAGAAGGTGCCAAAGTTAAACAAATAGGAATTCCCTACATGGCAAAGTTTGATGAAGTTGCATCTAGCTAGGAATTGGGGATGGTGCAATATACTATATAGAAAATGCATATGCAATAGTTCCTCTGAGAGCTCAACACATGAAAGAGAAGAAAGAACATAACCAAGCTATGTTGGAGATTGCATCATCCTTTAGCTATACTGAGTTTTATGACATAAAATATTGCACTACTGCAAAGTAAATGTGGGATACCCTATAGACCATCTATGGAGGAGACACAAATATTTTAATAGAAAAAATAAAAATATTGAGAGGAAAATTTGATGAAATGAAAATGATGGAAGGTAAGAATATTGTTTAGTACTATAGAAGAATCAAAGAGGTGGAAAACTCTATAAGAGGAGAAAATAGAAAGATTGATGATGAGACTGTGATTAGCTAGGTACTAAGAAATCTACTTCATATTTGTGCTATTAGAGTTCCAACAATACAATAATTGAGATGCACCCTTGGTAACAACTTGTCATGCCCAAAAATTAAGCGCTAAAACACACCAACAAATTTTTTTTTGAACTTTAAACTTACTAAATTTATTTGTTCCATTGTAATATTGATTGAATGTGACTATTAAGAAAGTTAACTTTTACTAATATGAGTGTGATGTGAGGAGTATCATGACTAGTTTTAATTGTGTAGTTGTCCCACTAACACAACATAGCCAACCTCCCTTGAAAATATGTTATGTTGGAAGTTTAAACAAGGTTACGATTATCAATCTCAAAGTCAAGGTTTCTATCCCTGCGTTATTCTAGAGTTTAACATAAAAAGATATGACTTTGCATTACAGTAAGGTTTACCTATTGAACAAGCATATAAAATAACTAACCAACATTACTAATCCAACTAGCTTAAATAACCCTACATGATTTGTACATCAAATTATTTAATTTTATTTAATCTCATGATAGTTTCCCTTTCATGGGTTCATTTAACTTAGAATAAAATAATTACATGCAGGTTAATATTTAAGTCAAAACTTAAAGATTCACCAAGGTCTATCAAGTAAACTTTTAAAGTCCAAAAATTTAATTGTCTCTTGGTATTTAATCATTTAAATCATTTCGAAGATTATTTGAGCATTTAATTGATTCGAAAAAAAGATGTCTAACCCTTTTATCCAAATATTCAATTTACTAATAATACAACATTTGAACATAAATTAATTAAACTTTACTTTATTTATTTAATAAATATTGATTTATATTAATTCAATTAAAGTACAATATTAAGTTAATAAAAGACTAATGCTATACTATTTTAATTCCACATCAACTAACTACCATAATAAAATAATCTATAGAATATTAAAACATTATAATTAAACAAACATCTTAATACTTATGTTAAACAACATCATTAAAATAACCAATAAACAAGTCCCTCTTTTCTTCTTTTTTCTAATTACCATCCAATAAAAATATTTAGAAAATCACTCTACCCACTTAAATAGTTTAAAACATTTTAAATCATTCTTTTAGACCTTTGAATTTGAACCCCTTCAATTCTTAAATAAAATAATATGAATTCACCTTACTCATGAATTAATACAAATATGCATTTAAAGTGAAGTTATTGTTTTATTTTGAAAAGGAAGGTCATAGTGATGAAATAAAATATTTTCTTCTTCATTAATCCTAAATAAGGTTTCCAAAACGATGAAAAAGAAAGAAAAGCATATTCTTTTTCATTTCTTTCATTTTGCCTCTAAACTTCATTTTTCTTTTTCTTTTTGATCTAACCCTAATGGCTTTTCTTGTTTAATGGTTGTGCTTATTTGTTGCAGGTTGAAGAATAAAGTTGATAGATCTACTTTATTTTCCCACTTCTTCTTTCTTATTCTTCCCCCATCTTGTTGCAGGTGAATCATGGGTTTTAATGGGATTTGTTAATTTGTATACATTTATGTTGCTAATGAGGGTTTCATTGATCTATTCGCTCAATTGGTTTTGATAGATCTGCAATCTTTTTGTTCAGATTAATAGATCTCTAGAATAGAATCTATTTTAGTACAATTTATTTATTTGTTTATTATTTACTTTTTTTAAAAACTACAAAAAGTTGTAATTTTTATGTGTCTTCCCTCTCCACTTCCCTGGCCATGTGGCTCGGGCTCAGCCCAAGAGGCTTCATAGCTAGCTGCAGTGCTCAAAGTGGGATCTACGACGGCTCAACCGTCTATGGCCCTCAAAGAGGGATCTGTAGTGGCTCAACCGTTCGCAACCCTCCCAAGGGTTTCGTGATGGCTCTTGCCCGTAAACCTGCAATAGGCTTCGGCCTTAGGGTTTGAGAGAAAATAATAATAATAATAATTTTAACTTTTAATTTTATTTATTTATTTGAAAATTATTCATTTTTCTAAATGTATATATATTATATTATAATCAAAAGTGATACACACTATATATAATATATTTAATTAATATATCTGATATATTTAGTTATCTAATTTTTGTTTTGTAATAATATATTTTTAAAAAATCTTATTACTTTCATTATTTATATATATCCAAGCAATTAAATTTATAATTTTTTTATTTTTTCTTAAGATATTGATTTCTATGATATTTCCTATATGCATTGATTCATAAAACCATAAAATTAGATAATACATAAAACATAAACTTTAAAATGTTATTTTATAAATGTTGTCACAAAAATCAAATATTATAAGATACAAATCTTAGTTTTTTTCCTATATACAAGTTGCCTCAAATCAGTTTTTTTTTTATGAAATACACATCTTCCAATATTTCTATATATAGGTTGCCACAAAAGTCATCTTTCATTAAGTAATTGTTTTTTTAATAATATTTCTAAATAAATGTTAACTTAAAAACCAAATTTGACTTAGATAATAAAATTAATATTTTAGTGTAAGAATATTTAATTTATTAATTTCAGTGATAGATTTACATTTTAAATATACTATCAAATTCATTTTAACCAAGAATATAATAATTATGATTACACACTTTTCAATTTAAATGATCTTTATTTCCTCAATGCTTTTGCTTTACGAAACTCATATAATAACTAGTTTTTTTTTTCCTTCTTCTTTGATTTCAAGATTAGAACTATACCAAATCCAAAATAATTAAAATAAAGCAAAATAAAACATGATAACATATTTACTAAGGAAGATAATTTAAATTTCCATTTCCTCTCTAAGGAAGTTACAACAAAGTATTAACAACTCTCTTGAAGTGAACCTACAATATTCCTTACAAAGAATTTACTCCACAACATAAGTTACAATTATGTTTGCAAATACTCAAATATTATTCATCTTCAATAATGTAAAACAAATACGCAGTCTTCATGCTCTCCTAACAACTCAAGAAAAATACATAAAACACTATACATTTTACATTTTACAATTCCTTTGTTTACATTGCCTCCAAGATAATTCTTCAAGTAAACTAGCTCATTAAGATGACCAAATTGTGCGGGTTGCTTTCCCACATTTCCGCTTGACCCAAATCTTCACAAAACCTATAATAAAACAATTTTAACCATGGGAAACTCACCTCCCAACCTAGGCCTTTACAAGGCCACCCTCGAGCTAGGAGAACCAAGTTTGAATGGGTGACATACAAACTTACACACAATAGAAATGGAACACAAAAAAATTACACAAAATTCCCACCCAAGGCTTGTTCACAAAGGGTCTATTTATGACCCAAAAATGGGGTGAAGGTGGACCAAGTACCCATATGGAGAAAGGCAAAGTTAAACATAAATAAAGTTGCCTTCAACAAGGCCAACATACACATAACTCCCATCTTTATTTTTCATTCACATCAACCCTTATCACCCCCAATTCATATCAACCCTTATCACTTGCAACTATTTAAAACAACTTTGGCAACATGGAGCCCATACATCCATGATTTTGCACTCTCCTAAACAAGGAGAGGCTCTACACATAATGGGTTGTCAAACGCCCTTCACCCCACGGTACCTTGCCCTCCCAAGGGTGAGTGTGCCTTATACACCCAACATTACAAGACTCATAACAACACAAAAATATAACAAACTCAACATTATGGTTACATTTGGTTACAACAAGAAATCTTCACAAGGAATCATTTCAATCCATCATCAACACTACATATACATTGCAAATATAACATTTCACTCTATCAACATCTCTCTACAAAACACATAACACAACAAAGAACATGCAAATTGTACAACAAGGGAAGTGAAATAACCAACCTAGAATTCAAGCTTAAGGCAATGAGAATTGTAGCAGAGCTCCCTTAAGGCTTCCCACCAATTCTTCACACAACTCCCTCTTTCCAAAATCTCTCTAACTCCTAGTGGTCTCCAAGTTTGGAGAGTGGGTGAACACCCAAAAATGTCACCAAATATTCCCTAAAAAGGGGTCTTTCCTCTCCCATCTAACTCTCATAAATGAGGTATGGGTTTCTTTTTTTTCTCATAAATCCTCCTTGTACTCCCCCCCCTCATAATTAGGATAAAGATTAGGGGTATGGTATGAATTATGACTTTCCTAACACTCCACTTTTTATATCTCTTCAAAGGTACCCTCTTTTAAGGCTCATAAATAAGGTATGGTCACATTTTTTACTAGAAAACATCTCTTGACCCAAGGTACCATAAGTAGGGTAGGTTATTTTGGCCTTAACTACCCCCTAGGGTCCCATATAACCCTCCAAAAACCCACTTCTAACTCACATACGGGTTCAAGAGGTTTGACTCAACTCATGGCTCATTTAATCATGGGGTTTGCATAGGTCATCTAATATAGGTTAGGTTTTATTTCAAAAGTCCTTGTTTGGACATGTCACTTACACGTGTCAATTGACACTACAATTACTCCACATCACAAGTCCACTTGACATGTCCATTGAGAACAAAATAATAAACATTAAAATACATTTGTAACAAGCATGCTTCAATCCACATTTACAAATTAAACACAATACAATGAGATTTACGTCTCTTCATTAGACGGATCCTTGGCATTAGAGATTTACAATAGTTCAAACTTGGTTCTTCGATTTGGTTCCATGGTTAATTTCTTGCACACTAGATCAAGGCATCAATAGTCCAAGAAAAGATATAAATAAATTCAACATGGATAATTAACACTATCAACAAGATTAATCATATTCATAACAACCATCAACTAGCAAGACAATGATTTATAAATTCATTAGTAACACAATGATTTTCAATTTTATCTCATACAAGAAAATATGCATTTGAAGAACATGTGTGAAAAACAAAACATCATGCTATCTCTATTTCTCATTCATTTTATTTTAAACTAAGATCCATGTGAATTATATAATCCGATCAATATAATAAGGAAATCAAATTATGACATCTATAATGTAATACCACATAATAGTCTTCTCAATCTATTAATAACAAGCATATAAACTATTTCTAATATCATCGTAGTCCTAATTAATCATAATCTAAAGTTATCACATAATATAGTTAAGATATGTTGTCCATGTTTGATAGGTCTAAATATATCAACATAATGAAAGTAATATAGTCAAAATATGAAAATGTCAACTATGATATGATAGGTCATGGTAGGATCTCACACAACTTAACTTTGGAAGATGTAATTGGTAGGCTTACTACTTTTGAAAAGTCAAAGTTTGATAATTTCACTTCTAATTCTATTGAATCTTTTTTTTAAATATCAATTGGTTATTAGTAAGAAAGGAAAGTGAAAATATGTGACTAGTGACAGTGATCCTTTTGATGATGAACTTGATGAGCTTGAAGCATTTATGGCAAGAAGACTTTCAAAAGGCAAGGAAAAATACAAAGGTAAACTTCCTATGATTTGTTTTTCATGTAACAAAGTTGGTCATATTGCTACGAGATGTCCTGACAAAGAAGACAATGATGAAAAAAGGGAAAGCAAGTACAAAGGAAGAAACAAGGACTACAAAGATAAAGGTAAGAAATCTTGTTACGTTGCTAAAGAAGAAAATGATAATGAATCTGACAGTAATGATGAAAAGGTGGTTTATGTTATTAAAGATAATATAACAGCATTAATTTCATATGTCATTAAAGGTTATAGGTGGATAGTTGATGGTGGTTGTTCACATCACATGACTAGTGATAAAAGTAAGTTTGAAACCATTGAACCAAAAGAAGGTAGTTTTGTTAAGTTTTGTAATGATTTACCATGCCTTGTGAAAGTTAAAGGATTAATACAATTGACTAATAAGATCAAGTGTGACAATGTGTATTAGATTAAAGGACTTAACTATAATTTTTTTAGTGTCTCACAGTTGAACAAATTGGGATAAAGAGTTGAATTCCATCATAGGAAGGCCAAGATATTTTGTGCTACTGGTGAACTGACTAGACTTGGTGATTAGACAAGAGGTAACTTGTTCTATCTAGATTTACCTTATGGGACATGTTTGTTTGCACAAAATAAAGATATACAGTTATGGAATAAGAGGCTATGTCATGTGAACTTTGATAATTTGGTAAGCATTAGTAAGATGAAAAGAGTAAGAGGATTACCAAGATTGAAGAAATCTAATAAATTTATGTGTAAGTAATGTCAATTGGGAAAAATGACAAAGTCTAGTTTCAAGAGAAAGACATAATCATCTAATGATATTTCGGAATTGGTTCATATTGACCTTTGTGGACCTATTTGTGTTCAAAACTACTATAGAGACAAATATTTTATTATTTTTGTTGATGACTATTCTAGAATGATGAATGTTATGTTTCTTAAAGAAAAATATGATGCTTTTTAGTTGTTTAAGTGGTATTTGGCTAGAGTTGAAAAGGAAATGAGTAAGAGTCTGAAGTGCTTGAGATCTAATAGAGGAGGAGATTTTATCTCTAATGAATTCAATACATTCTGCAATGACAGAGGAATCAAAAGACAGATGTTAGCGCCTAGGACCCCTCCCCAAAATAGAATAGTTGAAAGGAGAAATAGATCAATCATGGATTGTGCTAGAACATTGATGATGGAGAAGAATGTATCATAAAAATACTAGAGAGAAACTATAGGTACAACAATTTATACTTTAAACAGAGTACAAGTTTAGAAAGGTACTAATGTTATACCCTTTGAATTCTGGTATGGGTATGCACCTATATACTAAAGGATAATAGAAATGGAAAACTTGATGCTAAATGTGATGAAGGCATATTCATAGGATATTCCACTAAGAGCAAAGATTATAAGTGTTTGATTTCTAACACTAACAAAGTTGTGGAAAGTGCAAATGTGAAAGTTAATAAATATGCAAAAAAGAATGAAGTTGAATGCAAGACAAAACCTAAAGATTACAACACATTTATTTATGTGGATGAAGGTGTTCCCTGCACCTTACCTAAGAAAGAGAATAAAGCTACCAAGCAACAGTCAATAGTGAATATTAAGCTAAAGCAGCAGGCTATTGAGAAACAAACTACAAGTGTCAAGTGTCATTAGAATGATGCCAAGAGACATGTAGTAGATGTCAAACATTAGGAAGACAGTGCTAAGAAAATAGAGCCTAAACTTGAGCCTAAACCAGATATACAAAATGAACTTGAGATCAGTTTTCAAGATGAACATGTGCAAGAAGAAAGAAGGAAAGAACCTATGCTAGAAAAATACGTGAGAAGACACCATGCACCTAAACAAATAATTGGATACAAAGACTCTAGAGTTGTGACAAGAAAAAGACTTTAGAAGTGATGCATGTTTAGTTTGTTAGTTTGAACCTAAATCAGTAAAAGATTCTTTGGAGAATGAAGAATGGATTAATGCAATGAATGATGAAATTGAGCAAATAGAAAGGAATCAAACTTGGACACTGATACCTAGACCAAAGGACAAGAATGTCATTGAAACAAAGTGGCATTCAAGAACAAGCTAAATGAGAAAGGAGAAGACACAAGGAATAAAGCTAGATTGGTATACATAGGGTATGCACAAGAAGAAGGATTTGACTATGGGGAAACATTTTCCCCAATTGCAAGATTGGAAGGAGTTAGAACACTACTTGCCTATTCTGCTTACAAAGGATTTAAAGTATATCAAATGGATGTCAAATCTGCATTTCTAAATGGAATACTGGAAGAAGTGGTTTACATAGAATAGTGAGAAGGATTTGCAGATCCCAACAAGAAGAACGTGGTATGTAAACTACACAAAACTCTATAAGGTTTGAAACAAGCCCCTAGAGCATGGTATGAAAGGTTTCATAATTATTTAGTAAAGATTGAATTTGCAAGAACTAATGATAATAGAAATATGTATTGAAGGCTAGAGGTAACAATGAGATATTGTTATCTAAAAATTTTCTTGATGATATCATACTTGGAGGAAATGATGCATTGTGCAAATTATTTGCAGATGAGATGAAGGAATTTGAAATGTCTATTTTTGGTGAGATCAAATTCTTTGTTCATTTACAAGTATATCAGATGATGCAAGGTATCTACATTATACAATCAAAATATATCAAGGAGATACTAAAAACTTTTGGAATGGAAGATTCAAGACCAGTTAGCACACCTATGGCTATAGGACATAAACTATCTAAAAATGATGATTCTACTGATGTGAACCATACATTATACAAATTAATGATTGAGAAACTACAATATGTTTCTCACAAAAGACCTAATATTTCCGTAGCAATTGGGATTTTTGTAAGATTTGATGCAAACCCTAAGGAGAATCACATGATGGAGGCGAAAAGGATACTAAGATATCTAAAAGGAACAAAATATTGTGGCTTATATTACAAGAAGAATGACAAGTTTGAATTGAAAGTGTTCACTGATGTTGATTGGGCAAGAAATGTCGATGATAGAAAAAGTAAAAGTGGTGGATCTTTCTTTCTAGGAAAAAGACTAATCTCGTGGACAAGCAAGAAACAATAGTGTACTTCACAATCAACAAATGAAGTTGAATATGTGGCAACAACAGGAAATGATTAAAATATTATATGGATCAAGCAATTGTTGAAAGGTACAAAGGAAGAGATTATTGACCCCATTATTATCTATTGTGACAATACAAGTGCTATAAATATATCAAATAGCCTTGTAACGTACACAAAGACCAAGTATATTACTATCAAGTATCATTACTTGAGAGCAAGTTCGAGACAAAGAAGTGAGATTGGAGAATGTATACACTAAGGAGGAAATAGATGATATTTGCACTAAGGCTTTACCTAAGGATGCTCATGAATATCTAAGAGGTAAATTAGGGGTGATTCCCCTAGATAAGGCTACTTAAGCTAAGATAGAGATCTACACAAATGAGTTGACCAAAATATGTGATAAATTGATGTAGAAAGTCATACTTTAGGAGTTGCCTAAAGTAGTGAAGAAGGAAGAACAAAATGTTATATCAATCATAAGAACAAATGACAAATGGTAAATAACATTCAAATGTACTAACAAATAAGTCCAAATTTGAGCTTTTTTGAAATGATGCTCCCACTCTCACTCGCATCATCGCTAAAGCTCCCTGTGCAGAATGAGGACGGGCCAGTTTTGCCTGCGCTACTTCCTAGCCCTAGCCCTAGCCCTATTGACTCTACATTGTTTTCTGGGTTGCGCGGTTGTCCTCCGACTATTCTTGTTGGGTTGGCAGCTGAGACTCGTGGTTTCGCCTTATCCTATGCGGACGTTGCTGCCTATGAGGCAACTTTAGGTGGTCAGAATGTGAGGTCGAAATCCCAAGGCAGCTTTGGGGGTCCAAAGGTGCATTTGGGGTCCAAGGATTCTGTGCCAATTGCAGTTGGCAACTCGCTAATTCTAGAGTTAGATCCGTCCAATGTTGAGGATATTTATGAACAGTTGGAAGATTTCTCCTCTTCAGTCGCTATATTCCACTTCAAGAGTTTCTGGCCCTCACTTTTGGACTTGCATGCTTGGATTGGTCGTGTATGGGAACCCTTTATTTTTGGCATAGCTCATATTTACCCTATTGCCAGGGGTTTTTTCATTGTGAATTTTGATTCTACTGAAGATAGAAATGTTATTCTTTGTTGGGGTTTCTCTTGGGGTGAGAAATTTCACTTGATGGCTAAACCCTAGTTCAAGGACTTTGACCCGTCAATGGAATCCTTTAACAATGTCCCTCTATGGGTCAGATTGCCAAATCTTCCCCTTCACCTTTGGGTGGATTCTGTTCTGGAGGCTGTGGATGAGGCCCTTGGGGATTTTTTGCTTGTAGATACTGCTTCTTCAAATGTTTATCGCACCACTTATGCTCGGATCTTTGTTGAGGTTGACATCTCCAAGGGTCTCCTAGCAAAGATTTCTTTGGCTTCTCCAATTGGATCTTGGGTCCAGAGTCTTGATTATGAAGGAATTACTTTCCGTTGCAAGAAGTACCATAAGACGGGTCACCTTGCTGCTCATTGCTCCTCTGAGAAATATAGACCTAAAAAGTCTCCTTCTTGGTGGAAGAATGCTTCGGATGATCACTACACTATGCGCAAAGACCCTTCCATTGGGGATGGTGCCTCTTCTCTGGTCTCTCAGGTGGCTGCCTTGCCTGCTATCCCAGATGGCTCTCCTGTGACGTTGGTGCCCTCCTCTGTTCCACCCTTGTTTGCGGATGCTTCCTCTATTGATGCTTCTTTGGTGGAGGCAAAATTTGTTCTTCCAACTCCCTCTCCCGCCTTGGTTCTAGATGCTCCTCCTGGTCCTGTTGGGGGCCAGGACACTGTTCCTGCTCCTGCCCTCACCCCTGTTCTGGACTTTCCTCCTGGTTCAGTGGGTGGCCAGCTACCTTTGGGATCTTCTAGGGAGTTTTTTGTTTTATTGGTTTCCCCTGGGCGTTCAACTTCTTCAAGGGATTGGACTATTGAGGCAGCCAAGGTGGAGGATGGTTGGACTGCGGTAAAAAGAAAGAAATCTAGGCCATCTGCTCTTCCTTTAGAAATGAATCTTCGATCATGCAAGGGAGGCTCTAATTCAAAGGGAAAAATTGATGTATCTGGCCCTGCCTCTTTGTTGGATCTTTTTTTTTTGCTGGTGATAGGCTTTTTTGTCACCTTGGTTACCCTTAGTTAGGGGGGTGACCAGTTCTGAGTTTGTTTGTTGTAACTTTGGTCTATGTGCTCATTGAAAATCTTTAGTCTTGTACAGGGTTTCAGGCACCCTTCAAAACCTGTTTATCTTATCAAAAACATTCAAATGTACTAACATGAATATAGCTACATGATAAAGATGTATGCAAAAGGTGTAGTGTCTTTGGAATTGTTGTCAAAGAGGGAGATAATATTCAATTACCATGGAAGGATAAAATATAAGTGAGAGAGAAATAGTTACTCAACAAGAGATGTTGCAAAGAGGGAGAATTTATGGAAGGTATTGCTAGCAATACAAAAGAAGCTTATTGATTTGATGATCTGATATGGTAGAAGGATTTTATGTGTTGCATATCAGAGCTACATAGATGAGAACTGGGATGAAACTAAGAGAGAGAGATTGTTGGACATAAAGATGAGAATCAAAATGAAACTAAGGATATTAATGAAGATCTAATACTAAACACAATGGGAGATGCTCAAAGCACTACATGTTTTGGATTGCATGGCAATAAGAGGTGTTTGCATCAATGCCAAAGCGGGAGATTATTGGAAACTACAATTAAGACAATTATTATGTTGTCACTGATGTCAAACCTTATTGGTAAGACAATGCTATCTAACTTGAGAGCCATGTCAAAATGAATGATGAAGAAGATTTGAGAAGATGGACAAAACAAAAGCACCTAGAGGAAAAGTTGAGTTTTGAAGAATTATAATGGGCACTTGATTAGTTGGACTTTGACAAGATAATATGATTGTTTAACCATAACATAAATGAAGAAGACATTTGTACTGAAGCCTAGAAGAAGTTATCAAAGAATGACCAAATGCATAGGCTTGACCGAGCAAAAGAGAAAAAGATTATGAAACTTGAAGTTTATGCCAAGTGATGCTAGTATCTATCAAGTGCCAATATAAGCCAAGAAAATATAGTGTTGACTGAGCATCAATATTGATTGATTGTCAATATAAATGTTGAACATAAAAGTTAGTAGTGATCCAGTAATCTAGTGATAATTGAGTGTTAGAACATAGTAATTTCTTATAGGGACAACATTTGACAGAATATGAGAAAATCATGATTTCCAACCGAAGTAGTTGATTTTTTGAAATATGTAAAGCATATGGAAGATAATGATGGATGACCTGGAACATTTAATGCAACAAAATGGTTAGGTGAGTGATCAATGGATTAATTTAAAAGAGAAGTTTCTAGAAAAGGACATGAATGAGAAGGTGGATAAATTCATTGTATGTACTGGATATGATCAAAACCTTAAGATCTACAGTGATGTTTAAGCAGAAAAATATCAGAATTACCTATTTAAGGAGATACAAGGGATGACCTAATAAGGTTGAAGTAATTTTTGATGTTATTGATTGGAAAACTTAAGCTAGAGGCTAAGAAGAGTTGGAACATTTGAAGTGTGATTGCTTGAAGGTTTTCCAAGAAGATCAGAGACAAAGATGACAATGAAGGCCAATCAATGGATCAACATGTGAACCCAATTATGATCTGTATTTTCAAAGTGAGTTTTATTTTCATATTCAACCTCTTGTTACTTTCTAACCATTATATCAGTACTGAAATCCTTTAATCAAGGTTGACCTAACAATCATATGTAAATCCTTTAATCAAGGTGGAATTGTAATGGAATGTTCTAAAGTCCTCTAACAAGGCCACTCCTAGCAGGTTGATTAAATCCTTTAACAATGTCACATTTAATAGTCTATTTTGTAACCTTTAATAGGGTTGTCTTCTAACAGAGCTCACTTTAGAAGAGTGAAAATTTGGTGACATGTTATTGGTGGTTTTTCATAAATTCAATTTCCACATTAAATCCTAGTGTTATACTTGTGTGGATGTCATTTGAGATGTTTTACTGTTAGTTTTTTACATTATGCAAGGTTGATAAATATTAGGACAGTGGACTACAAATTTATATTACTGATTGTGCACTATAGAGACTGGGCTATTGAATGATTAGATCTGAAGTATTTGAAGTGATTAAAAGTTCAATTGGTACATCTGGACCTTGGAAAAATAATTCATCCCTCATCATAGTTCTTCTAAATATTCTAACAGACACAAAGTAGAGACATTAATGCATGAAGACCCAATGCAAACATAAGGTAGACACATGAATGAATGAAGACACAAAGAAGACATGAAGGAAATACTTTAATGCATGAATACACGATGTAGACATAGAGTATACATGTTAAAAATTATTAGATTCCTTTCCATATTATTAAATAGGTAAAGTTTAAAGAATGTGTTACCAGTTTTGATTGTAAATATTATACTCCTTCCTCCTTCTTCGAAACCAAATTTCTTGAAAATGTGTCTTTTAGCAACTTTCTCTTGGCTAATATAATAGAGTTCTCCCTTAATTTTATACTTATTCTTATGTGTTTGACTCTATAGTGGATGGTAGAATTATTGTTTCTTGAGTTAGGAAATAATGTACTTAAGACTCCCTCATATTTACATCCATATTGGGACTCACTTGCCCCTGTGTGATCTAATTAATTCACTCCTTATGCAAACTCCTTACCCACAAATTATGTAATGGATGGTAGAATTACTATTTATCAAGTTTGGAAATAATATACTTAGGACTCCCTCATATTTACATCCATATTGGTTTCCTTTGTCCCATCGTGATTGAATTACTCCTCCCCCTATGCAAACTCCCTATCCATTACGCACTAAAAAGAACACTTCTTTCTAAATTCTTGTTTTGGTTACACTCATTTTTTTCCTTTTTATCCATGTTGTTGTGTTTATTTGTTATATTACTTTTGGTTGTCTTCTATTTATCCCTTATGTGTTTATTTACATATTGGATGGTAGAATTGTTGTTGTTCAAGGAAAGAAACAATCTACAAAGGCTCCCTCATGGATCTCACCCATATTGGGACTTAATTACCTTGACATGATTGGGTTACTCATTCCCTTGTGCAAACTCTCTATCTATCACAAATTTAAGAACAAAGGGCTTGAATAATGTCCCCTTCTGAGACATTAATTAACTTTCTTTATAATTTCAAAGTTGAATCAAAGTTTTTTCAATGAGGTCGCAACTTTTAACCTTCTTTTCCAATTCTCCCCCTAATTCTCCTCCTCTTCTTTGAATTTGATTCACTTGGGGTCTTGCTTTAATTTGATCTTGATTTTCTCTATAAGTGTCTAATTAAGGTTTGAGATTACCATTCTTTCACAACTAAGAAATTATCAATTCCATCATTAGTGAAGTGACACTGAATTATTTTCTATATCTTCCAATTAGGTACTCACCCTTAAATTGCTTTTGATTGCCGATTTAGTGTTTGGGATATTATGTTTAACTTATAAATATGTTTAGAAGTTCTGCATATAATGTTTATTTTCATGAGTATACAAGTTCTCTAAAATAATTAATATGTGTAAAAATTAAATATTTCATGTATGAAATCAAACTTGATTTAATGATACTCTTATTTCATTTCATTCTTACTTTTATTTTTCCCTCTACACTCAACCAATCACTTTATTTCATATATTCTTACTCAGTTTCAATGTTTTTGTTTTCTTCAAAAAAAATATTATTTAATTGTTAAATCTTCCAAACCCACATTTAAATCCCCTATCTATATATATTAAATGTGTTGGTAAGAGCTTACTTTATTGTTATACTTCCTAAACTATTTTATATTTAATAATTTTCCTTCTTATCTTATATTTGTATCCCCTTAATTTTGTAACCATGTATGCCTTATATTCTTCCTCTTGTCTCAATACTTTTTCAAGGCTTGTTTTTCATTCTCCTTAAGCCTTTATACATATACCATAACCTTTTTAAATCTATTTTTATATGGTTGCATTTCCACCTTTATGTATTCTCTTCTACCACTTATTCTACTCATTACTTTCTCGTTTCCTTGTTTCATGGTCTCTCTCTCTCTCCCTCCTTCAATTGCTTTGGTCCTTTTTATATTTCTTTCTATGCATATTTTATTTTGTTTTCTTTTAAGAAAAATTCTCCCATGCGATTGTTTGTTGAATTTGATTATCATAATCTTTTAATTAATCATGTGTATCTTCATAAATTACCATTAGTTTGTATTTGACCATTCTTTTCATAATCAATATTAAATTAGTTTTGCATAATATCGGCCAGTCTCTTTCATTAGATTTCTATCTTTATATTGTTTATTCCATCGATGCCTTTAAATTGTAGAATACATACTTGTATGTTCTGATTTGTTGGCCCTAATGCTTTGTTGTCATTTTCCTTTTTTAACAATATTCAATCTTTAAAAAGAATGATTTTTTTTTACCATAGCTCTCTGATGTTAAGGAATATTGTCTTCCATTATGATATTCTTTGAAATAGATAGTGTCACTTACATTAGAGATGTGTACAAAATATTTTTAGAATATATATTCTTAGGAGATATTTAGTTCTTACATTATATGAGATATATAATGCTTTAGGTCTTCCATGTGGTCACTAGAGTTATACTCCCTACCCTTGACAATAATGATCTCAAACCATGAAGTTCATTAATTGCATCTTCTCAAGGTAATGACTATTTATACTCTTTTTTTAGACTGTTGTCTCCTTATCTACTGGTTGCATATTTATTTATGTACATGTTGATTACCTTAAGCTCCATATGGTTCTTGTTCATTGATATCTTTCTCCTCTATATGATTCTTGTTCATTGATATATTTCTCCTTTGTATGGTTCTTTTTCATTGATATCTAAGTTAATAATGAACGAAAATTGTTCTCCTTAATTAATTCCTTTGATCATATTCCCTATCTCCTACAATAATAATTATGTTTGAACAATGAAGTAAATTCTATTCTATTTTCCTTGATTATTAATGTTTCTCCCTATTGGAAATTCATTATTATTCCTATCAATTGAGATGTAATTGTCAATTTGAATCATCTATTCTTATTTTTGGTATCCTTCATATATCTAGATAAATTTGTGGTGTTCTCATTGATGGCTATCAATAAGAACCAATCAAATCAACAAGGCAAAAGTTCTACCAATAGCAAGAAAAAGTAGTGGAAGCAAAAATCACAATCTGAGACACAACAATCTTCCTCCTCACAGCAAGGCAATTCTTCTTCCAACAAGAAGGGAAAAAATGATAAGAAGGATAAACTATTTTGTGCATATTGCAAGTAACCAAATCATGATGAGCATCATTGCAAGACTAAGAGAATGAATGAGTTGGAAAACTTACTCAGGAAGAAGAAAAAAATGAATGTGTAAAATGCTTCCAAGGATTCAACTCCCACCACTTCAAAAGAAAAAAGGGCAAGCACTTATGGCTGGTTCAAGTTCTTCAGGGGTATAGATTCTTGACTCAGGTGCCTCATATCATATGGGTTCTTCAAAAGGAGACTTTTCTTCATTAAAGCAGTATAAGGTACCGCACATCTTTGTAGGAGATGGTATAAAAAAAGGAAGTTGAAGGGAAAGTACAAGTTGAGATGGAAATGTAACGCCCCGCTCAGGAACCCAAGAGAAATAAACCTAATGTGTTACAATGTTTACTGAACTATTTTTTTTTTTAAGTTTAAACAACATCAAGATAAGATTAATGCGGAAGCAATATGAACATACACAACAAATACACATTTTCAATTACAGATATAGTTTCAATTCCTCAAAGGTTCCTTTACGTTGAGTCACATTTAATACTTTTAAATTAATTAGTTTAAGTTTCCAAGTACAATGTCTCATGATCATAAAGAAATAACAGATACATAATCGCATAAGCAAAGCATAAGTATATCTAATACAATGAAAGTACATCCACTAAATAACATCCACTGCACATGTCGCAGGGTATGTGAGAATAGATATAATATATCAGAATACATGATAACATACATACATCATCTGAAAAGAAGTCTCTGAGATAAGAAATAAGAATGATAAAGTTACATCTTCTGCAACGAACATCCAACAGCTAGCAATGTAAAGGGGAACCCAAATGGTAAGAAGACACTACCTCCCGACCGCGTGGTTACCTAGTCAGGCTTCCACTCCCACCGCGCAGGGAAGATAATGAACGATCCACATACGACAAATCAAACATAAAACATTCCTAGGCAAGGTACCCCTAATAGCCAAAACTACCTCAAAGGTAACACATGCTACTCAAGAAGATAAAATAATCCACAAGTAAGAACACTCACTCCAATACTGACACCACATAATCAAACATCATACATGAACCAAGTATAAACCAAATACCAAGGTCATAAGATAAAGTCAACAAAAGATAATCACCTCAAGTCAAAAGCCACACGTCAAAAGTACAACATAATGAAACACCAATCATCATCAATGAAAGTAAGTAACCACAATAAACACATCCAACAATAGATACACCACCAGAGGTACACAAATTCTACAGAGGAGACTCAGGCTACATACTAGGGAGTGTCATCACATGGCTGCTTGAGTTACCCTGGACTGATCTCTTAATAGACCCCGGACCCTCAAGCATTGAGTTACCCTGGACTAGTTACTCTGAACCCCGGACCCTCAACATCACACATATAGAAACTAGAAAGCCCTCTCAAGAAGACGAGGCACTCATCTCATTCTCATCCTTAGTCTATAAAAGCACTCAAGGCATGGGTAGATCAAAAATCTCTAACTTATCTTTTTAGTGTGTTTCCCCACATAAATTTTAATTACTAGATTATCACTTATTACATAACTTGCATTAGGTTACCCTGGTACTGACCACTTTGGGTCCTGGACCCCTATGCAAGCCACTCCCAAGTCATGTACCTAGAAAACCTCTCCTAAGCACATAAAAAACACAGTTGTGTCTCATACCACAACACCCATAAAGATCAAACTCGGTTCCTTAACAGGCAACCTGATAATAGGATGGTTCTCGCACCCAAGTACACATAAATGCTCCACAAGTAAATCTCACAAATACAATCTCAATTTGAATCACATAACACATCATGACATCTAGTCCCATAAATAGTATACAAGAAATCTCACAAAACCTCTGGTGTACATCCTAGACTGGTCAACACCTAATCAACACCAAAATCTCAAAGCATAGACAGTATAAGCAAAACAGTATAGTTTCATAGTTTGCGTTTGATTTACAATAATACACAATAAGGTAAAGAGTAAAGTTTCAATTTTGTGTTCAATGTATGTTTCAAGTGAATGAATTCTCAGTTTATTCCACAAGTCAACTCTATAAAATTACCCCCATTTATTTATTTGACTTAAATATGTAAAATTACCTATAATAGTCATTTTCCCAAAAGCATTATCTGAAGATAATCGATTATTTATTTAAGTTATAAAAATAACAATTGCTAAATTTAATAACATCATTAGAATCTTATTAAATTTACACATTTAATAAAATTATACATTGTTATATAATTTTCGTATTAATCATTCCTAATTAAATCAAAATTTAATTAGCTTAATTAATACTCATTTACTATGTCCGACTCATTAATAATCCTTAATTAGATCCAATTTAATTAAGTCAATTATTAATTATTATTTTTTAAATATCTCTCAGTTATTAATAATTAATTTAGTTATTAATACAAATTAATGATAATGCAATTTTAAAATTTAATAATTAAAGTTTTATATAATTTAAAATTTAATAACTTAAAAAAAATCTAACACAATTTAAATTTATTAAATTATAATTAAATTACAATTTTAAAAAAAAAATGCATAAATTAAAAGAGACGTTTAAAACCCGCCGGCTTTTGGCCGCAGCCTTTGCTGGGCCGGCGGCAGCTCTACCGTAGCAGGCTGTTGCCGCAGCAGCAGTACATAGTACTGTTGCTGTTGCAGCAGTTATGCCGCCCAACAAAGGGGGGGGGGGGGGGGGGGGTTAAGTTTGTAATATATATATTTTTTTAATTTTTTTTTAATTTTATTTATTTTTAATTAAAACATTAAACAATCCTCCCCCATAGTATGTAAAAAGATATATATACTATTTTATTATTTTAAATTTTATTTACTACAAAAACTTTTAAACAAATTCCCCTCTATTAAAAAAAAAGTGTGTTTTATTTTATTTTAAATTTCTATAATAATAATAATATTTTAAATAAATAAATAATTTTTCTTTAGTTTATTTTATTACTTTTTAAAAAGAATATTAACAAATATAATCTGATAGAGAGAATACTATCAACCAATCAAATTTCACATTTTAGAATTTTCTTTTCTTTTGAAACGCTACCCAGATTAAATTTCTCAATTCCATTTTAATTCAAACCCATATCTTGATTTAATACGAATTTCTTTCAATTGTAGAACGAGGTTTTCTAAATAGTTTTTTTTTTAATGTAGATTCACAAATGAAATCGAATAGCAAAAGATTTAGAACGGAAGGTGGCAAAATTCATACAACGAAATTTGAGAAAACAATTTTCAACAAGCACGAAGAAAACAAAGATCCGAAAATATTTCTACAATGGTTCACAAACCCTACCTTAATCTGATGCTAACAACTTGTTGAAACCTTTGCTAATCCAAACCCTTCAAAGCTTTCAAAGATTTCTTTGTTCCCCTTCCAAAAGTGTGTTCCCTGAAACCTGTGTCTGAAAAACTTCCCCCAACTAATGACACCAAAACCCTCTAATATAGAATCTAATTACCCTTTAGGGTTTCTATCTCCACAACTCTAAAATAATAATTACTTTATTTAATTAATTCATTCATGCACAATTAATTTTCTTTTAATTAAAGTATTCTTTTATTATTCCTTCATGCACTTTAAGTGAATTGTTAAATTACTTTATTTAACTTTCCACTTTACTTTGCTTTTAAAATTAATTTATTAACTTTTTAAATCTCATGCACACTTTAAAATATCCTTATTAAGTTCACATATTTATCTTTTAATTAATTTCTTAAATTTTAAACTCATTCATGCGAACTTAGATCTTTTTCATAATTTAATACCTTTTCACTTTTAATTTCATTTTTAGAAACTTAATTGATAAAATATTTATTAACTTAAATAACAATAATATTTAGCATTTATTTAAAAATGAACTCTAAATATATTATTATTAAATTAAATAAATATTATCATGTTCTAAATTTATTCTTAAAACTTTTATCTTCAATTTAATTCTTTATATTTAATTAATTTCTCAATTAATTAAATATAATTAAATATTCATAATATCATAATAATTTTTCATTAAATTAAATTATTAATTTAATCTATTAATTAGACTTAATTAATAGAAATTCATCAAAGACTCACAAAACAACATACGCACAAAATACTCACGGGTTTTAACAAGGGTAGACAGTTTGTTACGAGTCCTCCTTGCAGGACAAGTATTTTAGGCTTATGGCTAGGATTGGACCTGATCATTATCTTCCCATTCTCACCATTTGAGTATTTGTAATAGGGCACGCTCATCCTGGCAATTCAGGGAAGTCGATGCCCGGTACCTACATCCTGCATAAAAGACGAGCATGTACATGTATATAATATATCTAAACTAAACAGACAATGGCGGGGAGTGGTTCATCGTGTAGATCCCGACTAGCAGGTGACTACGACTCCCTCCCTTAACCACATCAAACATGTCAGACAGAAAGATAAAATAAACACGCACACCATACACATGCAAGTATGGGGTAAGTATCGTAAAAATCACAAGTCTAACATCAAATGCGTACATATAATAATGCATCTCTATCAATACAACATAATCATCATTAAAGACATCATGTTAACATTTTTATGAAAGAAACCACATTTACTAACTAGGAATCATCAAAATACCATTAACAACACATGAATGAAATCAACTAAGCAATAATAACCGATACATTTGTAATCAAAATCATGAAATAATATCATAATATTACAAATCTAGTATCTCTAAAACTAATCAATGCATAAAATCAACCTAAAAGAATTTGAGAATGATAACAGAAATGCGAACTAGGGGCAGGCACTACAGGAAAATGGGGAGTTCAAAGATGTTCTCTATGTTCCCAACCTTAGCTCTAATCTCCTTTCAATCTACCAAATCACTCACTATGGAGATGGCAATAAAGTTGAGTTCCTTCCTAATTCAGTAATGGTGTGCAATCTTAAAGATGATTCATTGGTTGCAATGGGTAAAGTCAATCATGACAAAAGGCTTTATTACTTCTCCCACTTTGTGTCTAAGTCTCCTTCACATGTCTTGTTGACTCAATCTTAATCACAAAGTAAATTATGGCATTAGCGGTATGGACATCTAGCCTTCCACTATCTTCATCAACTTAGCTCAAACAATATGGTCAAAGGTCTACCTACAATCAACTTTTCTAAGGGTGAAAGTTCAACTTGTTCCATGGATATGCATCTAGAAGAGAAGATTGATAAAGGGAAATCTTGGAGAGCATCAGTCGCTCTTGAGTTGGTTCACACAGTTCTAGCAAGTCCTTTTGCAGTAACATCAGTTAGCAAGGGTCATTACATCCTCACTTTCATTGATGACTTTTCACGCTACACATGGGTCCACTTTCTTGATCACGAGAATGAAGTGTTTGATAAGTTTCTAGCCTTCAAGAGTCATGTTGAAAAGTAATCAAGGAAAGCCATCAAGGTTCTTCGCATGGACAATGAAAGAAGATATGTGAACTCAAGACTTAGAGACTTTTGTGAACTTGAGGGTATTCATCTTCAAAATCTAGTAGCATTTAGTCTGCAAAAGACAAGTGTTGTATAAATGAGGATTAGAACTCTTAGTCAATGGCAAGTTGCATGATTCAAGTCAAGTCTCATGATCCATCACTTGAAGTCAAAGCTATAAGCAGTACCAATCACATAATTAATAAGTCTCCTCATTATGCCTTAGATGGAAAGACTCCTTTTGAGGCATGGTGCAGAAGAAAACCAATTGTGAAACACTTCAGAGTTTTTGGTTCTCCAACATGGGCACACATATCTTCAAGGAAATGCAAGGCACCACCACCAAGGCATTGCACTTTCATCGGATATGAAGACAGTGTTAAGGCACATATACTTATGGATCCTAAGACTCATGATATCTTCATAGAGAAGAATGTTCACTTTGAGAAAAGTTCACCTAGCTTATCCTCTAATCCTCATCGCACTTTACACACAGTGGAAACTGATAGTGGCAACAATGATAGTGATTCAACAGAGTCAGATATGTGGGATCCTATTGATAGATACAGCATGATGTCATAGCATCAGCACATTCCACATGCATACATTGCTTCAGTGATAGGTCCATCCAATTCAGTACAGTTGGGTACACCTTGTCTTCCAACTCTAGCAACAGGGGATGACTACATAATAGGTATTTCAAATTTGTTTGTGGAGTCATACATAACAGATTTGGGAGACATCATTGATGATATACATCTTCTCTTTTATGAAGAAGATCCTTCTTCAGTTGTTGTGAGGGCTCACTCTGACCCTCCTTTCCATTCTCTACATGATCAGTCTTTCTAAGTTGATATGATTGTGGATCCTTATGTACATGAGTTGCATGAGGCCTCTTTATCATTTGGGGATGTAGATGGTTCTTTGGAATGTGTTCTACATCCATCCTTGCTAGATCTGACATTGTTCTTTTTAGAAGCATTGGAAGGGGCGACCGTCAATATCGACACATGGACAATTGAGCAGGTTTCAGAGACACCATTCATCATCAGGATTCTTTCGACACATTGGGAAAGCATCTCATATGTATTGATGACATTGTTTCTTCCAAAGGGGAGGAACATTATTTAGTAGTCATGAATCAACTTCTACATTGGAGCAACTATCACTGATTGGAATTCTACATTGTGGGGGGGGGAGACTATCTTGTCTCATTTCTTCTTCTCTTTTATGGGGGGGACCTTTTCCTCTTTTGGGATTGTGTTCTTCTTATACTTCTCTATTGTATACACTTGATGTATGTCGTAATGGGGAGGTCTTGATTACTTCATCCATCCATGCATCTTGTTTTTTCATCTCTCTTTTTGGAGAAGGATTTTTCCCATGAGATTTTCCCTCTTTCTCCACTTTATGAGAGATTGCAATGCTTTTGTACATGGGTACCTAACATGGACTAGTAGCCAGGACCCATCGTGCATTTTCATCCTAGCTTTCATAAGCTTAGTGTAAATAAGTATTTACTTATTACACTTTACTTAAGTTTACTTAGGTCAATGTATTATTTTATTATTAATTAGGTTGACACTTAGGAGTTTGCATACTCATATGATTTGTCATGTTGACAACACTAGAGTAAGAAGCTCTAATATAGCACATGGTGCCTATAACACTGGAGTTTGCATAATTAACTGAGTTGTCATGTAGACAACATAGTTATTCGCACTCTTATTTTAGAACATGGTGTCTACAACATAATTTTACATGCTACACCTTTGTAGGCTTATCTTCTCATCATTGCACTTACTCCTATGCTTAATGGAGGATAATCTACTCCTAATGGACATGTGCTTGGTTGTAAGACTTATCAGTGTGTTAACTCCTCGACATTCTAGAAGCATTCCAGAGGCCTTTATATTCAGGCACTCCTAGTGTGTATGTACATGACATTACATGAATTCATTTTGATATTGTTATTTTGATCATACTTTGGTCTATTGTAAGTGTGTGCTTGAGTTCCTTGATCTTGGATGATTTTTTCCTAAGGAAAATTCTTACATACTTGACTTCTTAGTTTCCAACTCTAAAGCATCCATCTTCTGACAATACCAATGTTGGGAAGATTGTTGCAAAATCTCTTGATAAGCAATTTATTATTCCAAGTTGACAACTCAACAATAAGAAGTCATAAGATATCAAATTGTATCGACCCATCCACCTAACTCTTAGAAGAAACCCTATGAAAACCACCCTCTCCAAAAAAACTAGCAAGCATATCACATGCATAACCTATGTGGAAGCTTGAAGAAATGAGTTCCTACTCTAGTGGAAAAAGTGTCTCAACCTTGCATTTACACAAGTTTGCTATTTTAAGTATATTTTCATTGAGTATGAGTTTTCCTCTTTCTTTGATAGAGGGTTTGAAATGTTAAAAAATAATTCTAGTACTTTATATGAGAATGTCATGTCTACTTTGGAGCCATTAAAGTTTCAAATTTTTGGAAATTTAAAGAAAAAGTCATAAATGAAATTATAGAGGCTCTAGACGCTCTAAAAAATCACAACTCTTTGGGATGTTATAGAGAACATTGTGATCTTTGTAACACTTCAAACGATTTGCCAATCAGATGCCCAATTCAAAGTTATGGCCTCCAAAAGTTCACACTCCAAAAAATAACAAATGTAAAAATGTGGTCAACATGTAAATGTTATGTAAAAGTAGTTATGGGTGTTGGTGTATGAATTGACACATCACATCAAATCTTTGATTGGAGATAAAGTAGGAACCTCTTTTGGGGTAATTTTATCACATCCTTTTGTAATATCGTTCGACAATTTCATGTATTATATCTTATATATTGGGTGTGAGATGGAGTGTGTGTAAGAGTTTTATATATTTTTAGTTACTTCTAGATCTTTTATCACCGATACTTCTAAGACAATCTTTTCTACAGGTGTATAGTAATACTTTTATTAGGGAAAAACAAGTTTCGAAGAGATCCAAAACCATTTACTATAATATCCCCTACAAAAATATAGTTAGAATTCTTCAAATAAATTAAACTTATTATAATTAGCTACCCTCTAACCTAACCCTAAACCTTAAAGGCGTTTCTAGATCGGGTTTCCCTAACATTAGTTATTGACCCATCCTTTCTAGAATGCAACCTTTAAGGTTCACATATGCATATGTTGACACCATTAGAATATTCTACCATTTTATTTCCTTAAGTATGTTGATAGGTGAAAGCATCTGTACATATCAACATCTCTTGGTGTTTAGCCAAATAGATCTAATATCTTTCTCTGATACCAACACACATATCTTCCCTTAAATGTTGGCCAAACAGATACAATACCTTTCTTTGATACCAATGCATAAATCTTTCCTTAATAATTAGCCAAATAGGTACAACACCTATCTCTAATACCAATACATAAACCTTTCCTTAATAGTTGGCCAAATAGGTATACTACCTATCTCTGATACCAACATTTAATATTTGCACCTTCGTCTCATGGTACTAGCCAAATAGGAATAGACCTATCTCTGATACTAGTACAAGGAATGGGAGTCTTCCTTATGATTTATTAATTCTATTCATTTATCTCCATATGTATCTTTAATTATTTATTTTTTACATATTTCTATATTTTCTAAATGCCAAGAAAATATAATAATCTTACACCTTAGAATTGACATCTTGTACTTACAGTTTGACTTCTTGTCAGCACCATACAGAACTAGGACGTGAGGAGAGGTTCAAGATACTTATGTGATTGCTAATGTGATGATGATGTGTTGTCGGTGGTGATGCTTTTCTTGAAGTACAGTCACGAGGACGCTATGTGGCCCGAGGGTGATGTTGTCACCCGTGGCTATACAGCCACGAAAATGCACTTCCTTTACATTGCTTTTTCTAACTTTTTAAAAAATTAACTAAGTCCTCTCCTTCGTATGAAAGTGCATTTTCGTGGCTGTATAGACATTGCCGATGTTGTCAACTCTATTGTCAATGCTTCCTTCTTCAATGCTTTGTACTCTCTTCATTCCTTGAATGGTGTTAATATACTTTTCGTATCATTGTGTCCTTTCGTGTCATCTTTAAGACATGTGATTTCGGGATTTACAAGATGTGTCAACTATAAAATCCTTAAGACATAACTATATGCCTTATCATAATAGACTATTTCAAGATTATGCCTTCCTTTATTATGAAAACATTATATTATTTAAGCAAACACATAATATTGAAAATTAATCCATTCATTACAAAACAATTGATATTCTAGTACTAGTTCCTAGTGATACATAAAATTTATTAATTTTAATGTACTAATAACAATAATGTATACATTTCATTAATCTTAATGTGGTAATACCAATAATGTATACATTTTATTGGTATTTTATCGCTTAATTTAGTTCCATTGCAGTCCTTTTGTCCTAAATTTTCTTGTCCTCAGGCTACTTGAGGGTCTCTTCCTTTTCCCATGTAGCATTTGCTTCGGGTAGATTCTTCCATTTGACTAAAAATTCTATGATAGTTATATTCCTTAGCTTTCTCTCACGAGTGTCCAAAATAACTTCTACTATTAATATGAGTTATCCTTCATCATCTAAGGGAGGTAGATTTGTCGAGGGACTTATTTTTTGTCCAAGGGCTTGCTTGAGTCGCAAGACATGGAATAGATTATGAATCTTACCATCTTGGGGAAGTTCGAGCTCATAAGCTACTTCCCCTATCTCCTTCAATACCTTATATGGTCCATAGAACTGAGATTTTAGCTTTTATGTACCATTTCTTTTAAGCGAGGACTGTTTATATGATTGAAGTTGTAGAAATACTAAATCTTCAATTGTAAATGCGCTTTCAATGTGTTTCTTGTCCACATAGATTTTTTGTTGATTTTGTGCTTGGCATATATTTTCCTTTAATTTTTTAATAATATATGTGTTTACCTGTACCAATTCTTGTGCACTTGGTACTCTACCATCCTGATGCAGTAAGGTCCCAAAAGAAGTAGCTACATATCCGAAGAGCACCTTAAAGGGGGTCATTCTTATTGACATATCATAAGTCGTATTGTAGCAATATTCTCCTAAGTGCAGCCACTTAATCCAAGCCTTTTGTTGTCCTATAACATAGTTCCTTAGATATCCTTCTAGCCATTTATTTACCACTTCTATTTGTCCATCTGTTTGAGGGTGGTAACAGGTGCTTGGGGTTAAGGTTGTTCCAGCTAGTCAAAAAAGTTCTTGCTAGAATTTGTTGAGGAATTTGTTGTCTCTATCACTTATAATGTTTTGTGGAAGTCCATGGAGTCGAAAAATTTCCTTAAAAAACAACTTTG
Organism: Cupressus sempervirens; assembly: GCA_028749045.1. Lineage (NCBI taxonomy): Eukaryota > Viridiplantae > Streptophyta > Pinopsida > Cupressales > Cupressaceae > Cupressus > Cupressus sempervirens. The sequence continues at coordinate 676,242,135 of CM053785.1, forward strand.
TTACTTGATGTCTTGCATACTTTGTGGAGATGGTGAACAAGTGAGCATATTTTGTAAGTCTGTCTACAACCACAAATATATTATTTTTTCCCTTGAACCTTTGGAAATCCTATTACAAAATCCATAGATTACTTTCCCATTTTTGGTTTGGGATATGTAAGGGTTGTAGTAAACCCACTGGGTAATTTAGCTTTGGTTTATTTTGCTAACAGGTCATGCATTCCCTTACATATTTTAATACATCTTTTTTTAAGCCTTTCCAAGCGTATTTCTCCCCAATGTTCTTGTATGTCTTGAAATACCCTTGGTGCCCTAGTAGGGGGTTATCATGATACTCTTTCAGGATTTTTCCTTTAACTTCTAACTTAGTTATCAAGTACACTCTTCATTTGTATAGGATGAGTTTTTCCGAGACTAAAATTGTCATTTGGTAGGTTTCCTTCTAATATTTCCTTTGCTTGGGAATCTTGAATGTATTCTATTGTGATCTCTTTCTTCCAATCCTTCGAGATATTTGTGATGACATGAATGTGGGGTCTTCTTAACAGAGCATCAGCAACTCTGTTATTTATCCCCTTTATATATTCTATATCAAAGTTATATGACTGAATTCGACTAACCCATTTTTGTTGCCAGTCATTAAGATCTTTCTAACTTAGGAAGAGTTGTAAGCTGATATGATCTGTCTTTACAATAAATTTCCTGCAAACCAAGTATTGTCAAAATTTTACTAGGGTATGCATTATGGCTAACATCTTCTTATCATATATTAAGTAATGTCTTTCAATATATATTAGCTTGTGACTCTCAAAGGCTATTGGGTGCTTCCCTTGCATAAATATGGCTCCAACTCCTTCATCTAATGCATCACGTTGTAATTCAAATGGCTTTGTAAAATATGGAATAGCTAATAGTGGGCACAAACACATGGTTTCTTTAATTTTCTCAAAAGCTTGTTGTGCTAGTTCATTCCATGTAAAGGCACCTTTCTTTGTTAAGTCTATAAGTGAGGAAGCAATTTTAGAGCATCCTCTTACAAAGTGTCTATAATAGCTACATAGGCCTACAAATCCCCTGAGTTGGGTAAGTGTTTTCGATTTTGGTCATTCTTTAATAGCTTTAATTTTCTCCTCATCCACACTCACCTCCTTTGCATTGATCTTGTGGCCTAGTTATAAAATTTCTTCCAAGCGAAATTCATATTTTGAAAGTTTTCCATATAGTGATTATGTTTCCAAGGTCTTTAGGATTTCTTTGATATGTTGTAGATGTTCTTCCCATGATTTTCTATAGATAAGTATGTCATCGAAGAATATCAATAGAAATTTTTGTAATTGTTGTCAAAATATATGATTTATATATGACTAGAAAGTTGTTGGTGCATTGGTGAGTCCAAATGGGAGAACCAAAATTTCAAAATGTCCATAGTGACACCTAAAAGTAGATTTGGGTGCATCTTCTTTCCTCATTCTTATTTGGTGATATCTCAATCGTAGATCAATTTTTGAGAACATGCTCCATGCAGTTCATCCATTAGTTCGTCTATCCTAGGAATTGGATATATGTTCTTTATAGTTTTCTTAGTTAAGGCTCGGTAGTCAATGCACATTCTCATGGTACTTCTTTGTTTTTGACCAAGGCTACTAAAGATGAGAACGAACTACTGCTAGGTTGGATGTGGTCCATCTCAAACAACTCTTTGATTGTTCTTTCTATGTCCTCTTTGAATTTCCCTGGATGTCTATAAGAGGTGTTGATTGTGTGTCTTTCTCGTGCTTCCAATTCTATCGAATGTTCAAATCCTCTTTTTGGGAGAAGTCCTGCGGAAATTTCTTTGACGAATCTTTTGTATCTCTTCAATATAGGTTGAATCTCTACATGAATGGCTTCTCCTTTTGAAACTAGTTTATCTAATATCATACATTGTGCCACTCATCTCTCTTGGCCATGATTGAGTATTTTTGTCATTTTTTTACAAGAAACCATGCTGGGGGACCCATCCAGTACTCCTTTTAATGTGATTTCTTTCCCTTCATGTTGAAAACAAATTTCTAAATTTGGCCCATCCATTATAGATCTTCCAAGGGAATTTACCCAAGGCATTTCTAGGATGATATTATTTTTAATGTCTATTACATAAAAAAAATTCTTAACGGTGTGTCCCCTTAGGGTGACTTCTAGTTGAGGCACTATCTTGGTGCACTTATCAATAGATCCATTCCCAAAAGCAACCTTGAAACCTTTGAATTCTTGAGTTTTAAGTTTCATCTTGGTGACCAAGTGGTTACTAATAAAATCATGAGTAGCTTCAAAATCCACTAATGCAATTATTCTTTGTCCTTTAATTGTTTCCTTGACTCGAAAGGTGATATTTTCATTCTCTTGGGTGATGACGGCTACTACCCCATGTTCTATTTCTTCAGTTTTTGTTCTTTTCTGTGTATAAAATCATCTTCTCCTAGCTCTTCCATTTTGTTTACTCTTCCTCTTTTACATTGATGACTAGGTTTCCATGGTTCCTTGCATTTAAAACATAAGTTTTTTAGGAATAACTCCTCTCTCTTTTTGCATCGGTGTTCCTTATTCCATGGTTTTTTACAGATATAGCAAGGTCTTTCTTGATGATCCTTCTTAGATCCTTCATGTCTATAGGGGGCCTAGAACCAAAATTCTTATCCTTTTCTAATGAAGGGTGCTCCCCTTAATACCATTAACCATAACAGAAACAAAGAAACAATAGCAAATGTGAGAACAAAATATTGGCTTCTTATTTGCGTCGGAAATGCAGGATTACCGATTTCACAAGCACAATATGCTAACCTACATGGGCGCCTTCATTATAGTAATATGCAAGACTAAGCAGCGAACTATAACCCAGAGATGTTCTAGACAATGTTCAAGCCTTTCTTAAATAGGCAATTTTATGTCACCCAAGAAGGTTATAGATGATCAAACTTAATACCTAGGGTCAACAGACCCTAGCAATAGATATAGAGTTGACTAAATACATCTTTCACAAATTATTTTAGATATTTAGGGTAACCAAACATCAGAAGGCCATAACTCTTGAACTGTTGCTCCGATTGGCTATTATAACCACTTTTTGAAAATGCCACCTCGTGATCTACAGGCTTGAAACTGTGCAAGCACCCTTCCATCGAGTTTTTGGACCTCATCCAACCACTCTAAGGCCTCCTACAGTGAGCCTGAAGATTGTTTTGCAAATTTTTCTAGCGAAAATCCACAATAACTTCTCCAATACTTAAATGAGATTTTATGGTAAGCTTATAATTCCAAATTGAACCTTCCTGTAGAAAATGAGAACATTCTAAGCTCGTATAAGAAACTTACTAAAAATAGCAAGTTCCCATAAATAGTAACAACCATGTCTATTGGTCCTTATTAAAATAGAATAGACTGAAAAGAAAATACTTTTGGGTGATGCAAGATTGCTTTTACACCTAGGATGCTCCTACATCAGACACCTGAGGTAATTTAAGAAGTGACCCCGTCACGTCTCAAGTGTTGAGAGGAAAACCAAGATGGTCAACCTCCTCCCTTTCTAAACATGATAAATCCTCTATTGGGCTCCCTTTCAATTTGACCAGGTATTCCTCATAAGTTTTGTTCCTTGTACTTTTGCCAATATGATTGTCAAGTATCTCCTCAATCTCCTTTATAGCCAAACTAGTTGCTAGAATATTCTAATGTGCTTCTGCAACTTCATCTTCATTAGCTCCATCATAATACTCTGTCAAATCTAAAAAGTTAAATACTGGTGAAATACTCAATTCAGCAAGCAACTCCACTTCATAAACATTTCCAGAATCATGCCTTTTCACTATATTGCACAGTCTAAACTTCTTCATCTTCAACTTATTATATGTACCCACTAGAAAATGTTTTTTTTGCAAATGAACCATGACTTGATCTCCAATCTAAAATTCCTTATACCTCCTTTTCACATCTGCCTTAGCCTTATACTATGCATTCACTTTTATGATGTGCTTCCTCACCTCCTCATGGAAGTTCTTCAAATGTTCAGCAAATTCTTCTCCTTCAGCACTACTTATCTCTCCTTTATCCAACTATTGGAGTTAAGAAGAATTTATGAGACTACTCCCATATACAATATGGAATGGTGATTTACTAGCACTCCTATTGATAGAATTGTTATATGCAAATTCTACCTATGGTAAAATTAGATCTCATCCTTTTGGCTTGTCTCCAACCAAACATCTCAATAAGTTTCACAAATTGCGATTCACAACTTCTATTTGTCCATTAGTCCATGGATGATGTGATGAACTGAACTTCAAGTCTATCTTTAACTTCTTTCACAATGTGCACCAGAAATACCCAACAATTTGGTATCTCGATCTGAAACTATACTCTTTGGCAAACCATGTAATATCACCACTTTGAAAAATAATTCTACTAGATGAACATCATCACTAGTCTTCTTGCAAGCAATAAAATGTGTCATCTTTGAAAATCTATCACCACAAAAATAGAATCATGCCCTCATTGAGTCCTCAATAATCTAAGAACAAAATCCATACTAACATTTTCTCACGGCTTCGCTGGTATAGGTAATGGTTGATACAACCCTATATTCTGCTTCACTCCTTTCGCCATCTAACATACTCTACAACTATGTACAAACTTCTTCACATCTTGCTGCAATTGTGGCTAGTAATAATTCTTTGCAACCAAAGCTATGGTTTTATCTCTGTCAAAATTTCCAACCAATCCTCCACTATGCTTCTCTTTGATAAGATTATTTCTCATTAAACTTCTAGGAATGCACAACTGCCTTCCTTTGAACAACATACTATCTTGGATCATGAAATCCAACCAATTTGTCCTGTCAAGTGTAACAAGTTTTGTACAAGCCTTCCATGCTTCACCAAAATCAAGATCATCAAGATACAAAGTATTGAGTTCTTTGAACCCAACCACCTCTATCTACATTTCTTTCAGCAAAATTTTTTTTCTACTAAGAGCATCTACAGTTCTATTAGACTTCCCACTCCTCTGTTTCAAAACAAATGTATAACTCTGCAAAAACTCAACCCACTTCAAATACCTTTAGTTTAATTTTCCTTGACTATTCAAATATTGCAAAGCTTGATGATCAGTATACAAAAAAGACTCCTTAAGAAGAAGCTAATGTCTCCACTTCTTCAATGCTTGAGCTATAGCATAAAATTCATGATCATAAACAAAATATTTTCTTTTTGCATCATTCATCTTCTCACTAAAATAAGCAATAGGTCTACCTTCTTGGCTCAAACCAACTCCTATTGTAGTACCACTAGCATTAGGAAGTCTTAAATAGGTTGCTCAATAACTTTCTATTTCAGCAAATTAAAACTCTTATCTGCTCCTAAAGTCCACTTAAATTCTTTCCTATCCCCTCTCATTGTTTCAGTCAGGGGTCCAAAAATACTATTAAAACCTTTTATGAACTTTTTGTAAAAACTAGCCAGTCCATGAAAAAATTTTACCTCTGTCACACTTCTTGGAGTAGGCCATTCAAGGATAGCCTTCAATTTCTCTGGATCCATTTTCAGACCTTCTGCTGAGACTACAAATCTTAGGTACACCAACTCCTTTACAAAATTGCACTTCATATTTATCAGCAACTTTTCTTCCATCAACTTATCAAACACATTGTGAATATGCATCAAATACTCTTCCAATGTTTTTCTAAAGATTGAAATATCATCTAGGTAAATAATGACAAACTTACCCAAAAACTCCTTCAATACCTACTCATGAGCCACATGAAAGTACTTGGTGCATTGGTTAGCCCAAAAGGCATGACTAACCACTCATATAGTCCTTTTGTCTTGAAAGTAGACTTCTTCATCACCTTCTCTTATATGAATCTGATGGTATCCACTGGTCATATCTATCTTTGTGAAACACTCAGGTCTACTCAAATAGTCCATAATATCATCCATCCTTGGCAATGTAAATCTATACTTGATTGTGATCTTGTTGATTGCACGAAAATCTGTGCACATCCTCCATTCTCCATTCTTCTTTGATGCTAGTACGGCTGGTACAACACATGGACTCAAACTCTCTCGAATCAACCCCTTTTGCAACAACTCATGAACTTGCTTGTTCAACTTTCAATTTCTACTAGTGTCATTTTATGCATTGTCTTGTTTGGTAAATTACCTCCTAGAACCAAATCCATCTGGTGACTGATCTTCCTCATTGGGGGCAATCAATCAAGTACATTATCCGATACAATATTAGAAAACTTCTCCAACATATCTGCAACTTCTATAGGTACCTCCTCTATTTCTTTTTCACTATCTTTTTGGAATTATAGCAAAACACATATGCTCACACTTCATACCATTGAGAAACTCTTTACCATCAACAAAAAATATTCTAGTAGCACTACATACCTTTTCTTCTTTCTCCTTCAATGGCTTCAACTTATGCTTCACTCCATCCTTGGTCCAAGTGTAGGTACTTGCTCGCCCATCGTGTACAACATGCCTATCAAACTATCATGGCCTACCCATACCTAGCAACATATGACATATGTCCATAGGAATGATATCACAAAGTACCTCATCCTAGTAGCTTCCAATCTTAAACTTCACTAAGCAGTGCTCATTGACCATGACCTTGTGGTAATCTTGCACCCAGGCAATACGATATGGACGCGAGTGTTCCTATCTTTTTAGCTCCACCTTGGTGACCATCATTTCTGACACCAGATTTTCAGTACTTCCACCATCAGTGATCACATCACAACACTTATATTCACATCTGCACCTTGTGCGAAACAAGATCCTTCTTTGATCAAGTTCATTCTCACCACTCAGTAGGATTCTTCTATTAACTAGGATCTCTCCTCTTTTAGCATCTTCAGAATATGATGATCTGGTATCTTCATCAACATGTGCAACTCTAGCCTAGCCTTTTGGTCTTCAATCTATCCTTCCTTAGCCCTAGGAACATTCAAATGCTCTATGCCCTTCTTCACAATGAAAACATTTTCTACGGAAGCCTCCTCTTCTAGATCCTTGTCCTCTACCTCTTCCTCTCTGATCTCTATTGTTCTAATCATGGAAACGATTGGAATTGTTTTCCCTCTATTTTTGATACTACTTCCAGCTTCATCCTTATTCTTTTGATCATCACTACAGCCTCCATAAGATCCTCTACAAGATCTTCCACCGCGACCTCTTCTACTATTCTTCTTGTCAAACTTCTTGCTAAGTTTCTCCTCAACCCTTAGGACAAACTAGTATGTCTCCCCAATACTATTCATTCAAACCAAACTCAACTCGTCTTGAATAATTGGCCTTAACCCACTATGATAATGGGCCACTTTCTCCTTATCATCTTGTGCATGGCCAGTTCTAATGAGAACTCAGTAGAACTCGTCGATATACTCTTGAACAAATTTTTTCGCTTGCTTCAACCCTTGCATTTTCTTCAACAGATAAAGCTCATGATCCAAGAGAATGAATTGTCACTTCAGTTTAGCTATCATCTGATACCATCTGGTGATTTTGTCCTTTCCCTTTTTATTTTGCTCCAACTGAACATCCTGCCACTATATCTTTGCATGTCACTTCAGTTTCACCTTTGCAAACTTGACCCTATCAGGATCATAAATATCTTCATACTCAAAGTACACCTCTAGTTCATTGATCCAATTGATTAGCTCCTTTGGGTTAAGATTTTCCAAAAATGTGGGAACTTCAAACTTAGGTCTTTTTCCAATCTTGGAGATGGCCCTAAAAAGCCTCTCTTCCTCTGGGTTTAGAATAGCCTCTACTTTGACATTTTCTTCTACTTAGTCCTCATCCTCACTTTCATCCCTTACGAGAAGATTTATTCCTCTACTTATTTGTTCTTCCAATGCTTGCATTTGTTTTTGAAGGGCTCAAAAACCCTTAGGTATAACACCTACAGCTCTTTCGACACGCTCTCTTCGTGAAGGCATTTTCACACTTTCACTGAAACCCTAGTGAAAACTACCTCACAATCGGCAATTTGTCTACATGCTTAGCACAAACCATGGTCCAGGTGTGAACTGTCTCATAGTCGGCAATCTATCCACACACTCAGGAACTCTAGCTCTGATACCACTTGATGAAGGGTGCTCCCCTTAATACCATAAACCATAACAAAAACAAAGAAACAACAACAAATGCGAGAACAAAACATGGACTTCTTATTTATGCCGCAAATGCAGAATTACAAAATTCACAAGTACAATATGCTAACCCACATGGGTTCCTTCATTCCAGTAATATGCAAGACTAAGCAGCAAACTATCACCCAGAGTTATTCTAGATAATGTTCGGGCCCTTCTTAAATAGACAATTTTAAGCCACCCGAGAAGGTTATAGATGATCAAACTCAATACCTAGGGTCAATAAACCCTAATAATAGCTATAGAGTCGACTAAATACATCTTTGACAAATTATTTTAGATATTTCGGGTAGCCCAACTTCAAAAGGCCATAACTCTCAAGCCGTTGCTTTGATTGGCTATTATAACCACATTTTGAAAATGCCAGCTCTTGAACTATAGGCTTAGAGCTGTGGATGTACCCTTTCATCGAGTTTTCAGACCTCATCTAGGCACTCTAAGGCCTCCAATGGTGAGCCTTAAGATTTTTCTGCAAATTTTTCCACCAAAAGCCTGCAATGACTTCTCCAATACTTAAATGAGATTTTTATGATAAGCTTATAATTTCAAAATGAACCTTCATGTAGAAAATGAGAATATTCTGAGCTCGTATGAGAAACTTCATAAAAATAGCAAGTTCCCAAAAAATTTAACCATCCTTTCTACTAGTCCTTATTAAAATAGAAAAGACTGAAAAGAAAATATATTTGGGTGATGCAAGATTTCTCTTACACCCACGATGCTCTTGCATCATTTTCCCTAGGGTGATTAAATTTGATCATTCTTTTTTTTTTTTTTATTGCTTCCTCCAAGTTTTGAGGTTTGAGCGGTTTTGCCTGTGCTTTAATAGAATCCTTGAGTCCTTCTATAAAGAAGTAAGTGAGTTGGCTCTATGATAGGTTTGGAACCATTACCAATAGATCTCGAAATTGACTTGCAAATTCTTCTAATGACCTTGATTGCTTGAGGTGAGTGAGTTCTTGCAAGTACCATTCTGTGGATTTCTTTGATCAAACCTATTCATCAACCTTTGTGTAAATTCTCCATAGGTGGCAATTTTCTTATGTCCTTATGAATTTTTTCCATAGTGCCACCATTTATGTGTTGGCCCTCTTAAGTGGAGTATGGCGAACTTGATTGCACCTTCCTTAGTCATATGACTATATGACAGGTATGTATCTAATTTCTAGATCCGTGATTGAGCAATTTCTTCTCCTAAACCATTAAAATGTGATATTTTAATTTTATTCACTTTATTTTAAAGTTCTTTATCTATGTGGTTTTTCCTACTTTTTTCCATGCTTTTAGTTTTGTAGTACTCTTCAAAAGAAACATGTCAAATATTTGGTTCTAGATTTGCATATAGTTGCGCAATTTCTTCCACAGTATTTGAAGTAGTCTCTCTTCTTCTATATTAGTTTCTTCCCTAGGAATGAATGAGGGAAAGGACCCGAACTCTGAGATGAGGGTTCATTGCCTTCATGATTGGAGTGGCAATCCCTTTGTGGATTGATTCTTTCATTCTGGTTATTATTGTTGCTTACTCTTTATATGGCTTCTAGTAGTAATTTATTGGAGTTTTTGATTCTTTCATTGGTTTGTTCCATAAAGTTCCTTAGATCTTGGGCTAGTTGTTAGGAATTATTTATATAATCACCAAGCTTCCACAGGATGGCATGATTATGCTCTGATACCACTGCAATATCCCTTGCAAAAATATAGTTAGAATTCTTCAAATGAATCAAACTTATTATAATTAGCCACCCTCTAACCTAACCCTAAACCTTAAAGGTGTTACTAGATTGGGTTTCCCTAACATTAGTTATTGACCCATCCTTTCTAAAATGTAACCTTTAAGGTTCACATATACATATGTTGAAGCATTTGTACATATCAACATCTCTTGGTGTTTAGACAAATAGATATAATATCTATCTCTAATACCAACACGCATATCTTCCCTTAAAAGTTAGCCAAATAGGTATGATACATTTCTCTGATACCAACACATAAATTTTTCCTTAATAATTAGCCAAATAGGTATAATACCTATCTCTAATACCAATACATAAACCTTTCCTTAATAGTTGGCTAAATAGGTATACTACCTATCTCTTATACCAGCATTTAATATTCACACCTTCATCTCCTGGTACCAGCCAAATAGCAATAGACCTATCTCTGATACTAGTACAAGGGATGGAGTCTTCCTTATGATTTATTAATTCTATTCATTTATCTCCATATGTATCTTTAATTATTTCCTTTTTACAGATTTCTATATTTTCTAAATGCCAAGAAAATATAATAATCTTACACCTTAGAATTAACATCTTGTACTTACAATTTGACTTCCTGTTAGCATCGTATGGAATTGGGACGTGAGGAGAGGTTCAAGATACTTCTGTGACTACTGACATTATGATGATGTTCAGTGGTGATGTTATGCTTGAAGTACAGTTGTGAGGATGTTGTGTAGCCTGAGGGTGATGCTGTCAACTCTATTGTGGATGTTTCCTTCTTCAATTTTTCATACTCTCCTCATTCCTTGGATGGTCTTAATATACTTTTCGTATCATTGTGTCCTTTGGTCTCATCTTTAGGACATGTGATTTTAGGATTTACAAGAGGTGTCAACTATCAAATCCTTAAGACATAACTATCTTCCTAGTCATAATAAACTATTTTGGGATTATTCCTTTCTTTATTATGGAAACATTATATTATTTAAGGAAACACATAATATTGAAAAATAATCCATTCATTAAAAAAAATTGATATTCTATTATTAGTTCCTAGTGATACATAAAATTTATTAATTTTAATGTGTTAATAACAATAATGTATACATTTCATTAATTTTAATGTGGTAATAGCAATAATGTATACATTTCATTGGTATTTTATCACTTAATTTAGTTCCATTGCATTTACAAATGATCACGAAAGTTAATTTGTAAAGGCCCTCATCAAGAAATAGATCAAGGTCGCAATGAGTGTTATACCAATAGGCTCCCTCAATCTGGAACAAACATTGCATGAGAAGAGCATCATGCAACCAAACGATAAAGAAAGGAGCAAAGGTCCCTTACAACTTGGTGCAAAAGCACATATAGGTCAAAGAAGGTCTATGAAGAATTTTGTGTCTACAAAGGAAAACAAATATGTAATAAGGTCTTTTGCGGTATTTGGATGATACTTATGATTATTTGAAGTCACTTTGTAAGCCTAATAATCCAAATTGACATTGTAAGGCCAAAAATGACCTAGTAGGCCAAATCTAGTCAAATTGGTTAAATGGGTAAGACTTAGGTAGAATTAGCTTGAGTATCTTTTTCCATGTATGAAACAAGTTCAATGTAACAATAAGAGTAGAATGGGTAGAATGTCAAGTTGTACAAAAGTTGCAAAGTTGTCAAAACTTGCATCCAAACAACAAATTAATTCAAAAAAATGTTTTCTTTGGTTGTAAGGGTAAAGGAATGTCTACTTAACTTGCAAAGGAATGAGAACACTCATATTTGATGCAATTTTAATTAAGCAATAAAGGATTCATTCAGATTTTCTATTTTTTTCTTCATTTTACTATATTGTATAGATTGGTACATATTAGGAGAGTGGATTAATGCATATTTTTAGTAGCCTAAGGAGTTTTCATTCTAGTGCAAGTGATTTTTTGAACTTTTGTTAAGTTTTGATCAAGTCATAAACGGTTTTCAACAAATTGATTTAACACCCTTAATAACCTAGGGCTTAAACCAATTGAAAGTTAATCTATCATTTCACTAACCAAAATTGCTAATTCTTTGGGGACTAACGAGTCTAGGGGTGTACTTTAAGATTCTGAAGGTGTCTTAGTGGTCTCATAAAATGACAAATATTTGGAGCAAGCCTTAGGCCTGACATCTCTATGTGAAGGACCTAGGTTATAAGGCGAAGAAGTGTCAAGTATGTGAACGTAATATGTTTTCAAGGTTTAAGCACAACCCACATCATGTGTTGTTAGACTAGTGCAAAGGTGTCCCAATTGTTGATGAAGGTGTTTGGTACATTGGCCATAGGGTTTCTTTGTAAATGGAAACCTAATTGCTTAATTAGGACTTGGAGAAAAGTGAATCTTATCACACCAAATATCTTGATCAAAACTTAATTCTTACATATGTAAGTTCCAAACCAGTACTCTAAATGGTGATTTATTTCAAATTTCATCAAGAGGTTTATTTCAAAATACTCGTATGTAAGGGCTACAAGGAAAATAGACTTGTAAAGTAGCAAGGGTGCCTAAAAGGGTTGTCAATTATGTATTCTTGAGACAAACAAACTTGTCTGGATCCAAATAGGTGGGAAAATGAGATATTTCATGTTTGAGTCTTATTTGTATCACCCAAGTGTCTAAACCCTACAAACTAAGCCATGGGAGAGTGGCAAAGGGAAGACAACCTTTGGGGTAAGGTTGAAGTTTTTTAAAGTCCAATTGTGAGGGATGTAAAGGAGTCTTAGAGTTTGTCAAAACTTCTCATGTATTCATTTACATGCAGAAGTGGATAATAAGTGGTTTAGGGTTGTGTATGTTTCCTCCTCATCAGAACTATCCTAAAACTATGAAAAAATAAGATTTTCCTTTGGTCATTTTCTTGTGGAACCAAAGGGTCATACGAAAAGAGGAAGAAGACCTCGTAGAACTTTTACCTCTTACTGTAATCCAACCATCTTCCATCATTGTAGATGCATTATGCCAAGCTAACAAAACTAGCTCATAAATCCCAATACTTGTAAAGGGACAACACACTGCACAAAACTAAAGATGGGGCCGATAGAATCAGACCATAAATAGCCAAAGAGATAGCACTAGCTACATTTTCACCCAAGGGAGAAACCTATGAGAGATATGACCAACAAGCATCAAAGGAACAATACTAGTAGCACACTCAACAATGATATTCGTGTCACAGCCCTTCAAAGAAGCTACAAGTTTCGAAACAATAGTCTCAACAATTTGCAACCTCACACTAGTAACCTGTGGCACATTGGCATCCACACGACTTCCATTTAACAAAAAATATAGCCTTAAACCATTAAAGAAGTAGATGGAGGGCCATCCTATGCAACCACTTGAGAGAAGCTCTTCCAGGAAGAATTTCTCACAATAGTATAATGCTAATAAGAAGCTCATTTAAACCATGAAGTAGACCTTTTCATTTTTTCTAACTTAAAAAGAGTCACTACATGACTATTATTAAAGCATCTTCTACACCTAAAGACAATCCATTCATAGTCCAAAGGTTGGACCCAACTACCTTTATAAGAAACAAGCTTAATCTCTACAAGCAACCCCTAAGAAACATCAATATCCACACAAAAATCTAGGAAAGTGGAATGAAAAATGTGAGAAAAATCCTCATCCTTGATCAAAAAGTCCCCAACATCCTCAAGCACTTCCTCCAAAAAAGAATCAACCGATAGATGAAGTGGGGTAGGGAAGTCTAACCCAAATAGGTATCTTGTTGAAAGTTTGAGAAGTGTTGAAGTCAGGATGCCATGGTTTCACCATCAACATGAATCAATCTTCTCAAGTAAGGAAATAATCACACAAAATCTTATCTCTATCCAATATTTTATTGATTGTTGAACAATACATTAGGTTGCTTTTAGAGCAATTTTTCTTCCAAAAGGGTTTTCCCCGCATAATTATTGTGTTCTTGTATCCATGTTGTAAGGGAAAGCAAGTTTTGAAGGGACCCTAAAACCCTTCACAAATCAGGTTTAAGGGACATGAAACTCATTTTGAACACTACTCACAAGATAGAGCAAGACAAAGACAGAGAAGACCAAACCAAGAACAGAGGGCGGGCCACACAAGCTTCCCCAACAAAGACAAGAAGTTGCATGAGAAATGAAAAGAAAAAGTAAACCTGCATACAGCCTAAGCCAAGAAAACATGAGAACGCGGGGTCTTATCAAACAAGGATTGATGGTACTTGTAGCAATGTTATGTGTAAATTATGTTAAGTTTAGGTACTTGTTATAAATATCTTAGAAAAATGGTTTTACATCACCCTCTCATCAAGATTAGTGTGGAATGTTGTTCCTTTACTTCCTTGCAAGCGATATCAAAGCTTGAACACATTTGGTTTCAGGTGTCAATTTTTAGGTTTTTTGAACTTATCCAAATTCTAGTGGGAGCTTGTAGAAGATACTTTGTGATCTTGTTACAAGAATCTACAAATGACAAGTTTGTTAGGGGAAAAATGGAGGAAAACTCAATAGAAATAACTTTGACATGTGAAAGATGAAGATTGAGGATCTACTAACATGTCAAGATTTGTGGGATGATATTGATGAGAGTGTCATGAAACCTGTAGATCTAGATGAGGTTCCTAAATATGCTATTTTGTAGAAGATATTTTGTGATCTTGTTAAGTGAATCTACAAATGACAAGTTTGTTAGGGAGAAATGGACAAAAAGTTCAATAGAAATAACTTTGACATGTGAAAGATGAAGATGGTGGATCTGCTAACATGTCAAGATTTGTGGGATGATATTGATGAGAGTGTCATGAAACCTGTAGATCTAGATGAGGTTGCTAAATTTGTTATTTTGTAGAAGATACTTTGTGATCTTGTTAAGGGAATCTACAAATGACAAGTTTGTTAGGGGAAAATGGAGGAAAAGTTCAATAGAAATAACTTTGACATGTGAAAGATGAAGATGGAGGATCTGCTAACATGTTGAGATTTGTGGGATGATATTGATGAAAGTGTCATGAAACCTGTAGATCTAGATGAGGCTACTAAATATGTTATTTTGTAGAAGATACTTTGTGATCTTGTTACATGAATCTACAAATGACAAGTTTGTTAGGGAAAAAAGGAGGAAAAGTTCAAAAGAAATAACTTTGACATGTGAAAGATGAAGATGGAGGATCTGCTAACATGTGAAGATTTGTGGGATTGCTTTGATGAGAGTGTCATGAAACCTACAGATCAAGATGAGGCTGCGAAATATGCTATTATGGGTTATAAAGCTAAGGGTATAATCAAATTGTGTCTTGAAAACTCTATTGTAATCAATGTCCATTAAGAGTTCCTATACAAAAAGCTTTGGAAGAAGCTTGTGAAATGTATGAAGTGAAATCTTTATTAAATAAAATTTTCTTGAAGAGGAAGTTTAGTCCTTAAGAATGGAGGAGATCAGACAAATTGTAGACTACCTAGAAGTATTCAATATGTTGGTAGATCAGATGACATTATTTAGTGTTAAGATTGATTAGGAGGAGAAATGTCAGATTTTACTTTATTATTTTTCAGATCTATGGGACTCTCTTTTTATGCCTACTAGTAGTATATTTGTTGTTCTAAGAAACGAAGATGTTGTGGGTTATTTTCTTTCTTAAGAGATGAGGAGGAAGATATCCACCAGGGCCAATGAAGCCTAGTTTTTTTATGGGAAACCCAAGTTAAAAGGCTAAAAGAATGATAACTGTAATAAATCCAAATCTAGATGGGGGTCCAAATCTCCTAGAAAGTCCAAATTCATTTGTTATAATCATGGTAAGCTTATAAACATCTACACGGGTTGCAAAGAAGAGAACAAGAAAAAATAAGATCGGTTAGAAAATTGGAGTCTAAGAAGGAAGAGGTTAATGCATTCATTGCAGCTTTGGTCACTAATAAATGTGATTATACATGGCTAATGGATTGAGATGCCTCTTTTCATATGACCCCTAATATAAATTACTTTTCAAAATGCAAAGAATTTGAAGGTAGGGTGTACTTGGGAGAAAATTTTCATTTATAAATTGTTGGTCATAGTAAAGTTAAAATGAAATTTCCTAATGATAGAATAAGAACAATTAATGTTGTGTTGCATCTCCTTGGTATAAGAGAAAAATTGTAGTCATAGAGAAAATTGATAGATTAAGTATGCATGTAGTCTTTTCTGATGCAAAATGTAAAATGGTGAGGTGTTATGGTGGTTGGTAAAGGTTTCGAAATGGTATTTTGAATCAAATGCATGCATACATTACTAAGTGAAATAGTACTTTTGTGAAGACCAACTCTATAGATAGTTCGCAAAGGTGATGGTTTCAACTTCAGCAAACGACTGTGGGTTTTGGCTATCTAGAGTAGTTTTTTCTTCTAAATCAAAGTTACATGTAGATAAGACTATGACACCAAAGACTTGGTCACATTAGAGAAAAGGATCTAAGGACCTTGAAAAAGAAAAACCTTGTTTAAGTTTGAATGATTGTAATCATGATTTGATTTATGTGAGCATTGCATATTTGGAAAATAAAATCATGTTTAGTTGAGTTCTTATAAATCTTGTAGCATGTTAAACTTATTCATTTTGATGTGTTTGATTTCCTAGATGTTTCCTCCATTGGAAAATTCAAGTATTATGTTTCGTTTCGTAATTATTATAGCAAAATGACATGGGTATACTTTACAAAGAGAATCTAATATATTTGGATAATTTAAGGAATTTAAAGCAATGGTTGAATTGCAGACTAGAAGAAAAATAAAATAATTGGGGATTGATAATTATAGTGATTTTCTACAAAATAGATTTTGTAAAGCTTGTGGCCTTCATAGATAGAAATTAACTATGCATTCTCCATAACAAAATGGAGTTACAAAAATGATGAACTCAACCTTTCAGAAGGTTAGAAGTATGTTGAGTGGTGCTAGCCTAGAACAAAAGTTTTAGACTAAAGTTGTTTGTACTATTTGCTTCCTATTTAATTATTCATCTACATAAGCTCGCATTCATAAAACTCCTATGCAAGCTTGGTTGAGTCGTAAGCCTTCCTTGAGACATCTTAGAGTTTCAGCAACAAGGCATATTCATGTCCCAAAGGATAAGAAAAAAAAAGTTGGAGAACATGGTTGTAAAATGTATCTTTATCAATTATAGTCATAGTGTGAAGCAATACAAGCTTTGAAACCATGTTGCACAACAGATAATTCATAGTAGAAGTGTTATTTTTAGAGAAACTAAGTTTTCTTTTATTACATTCAGCTTGAACAAACTAAAAAATATGTGATTCAACTATCTTCTATGCTTGAGATAGTTGAATCAAGACCCCTAGCTAGACAAGAAGTTAAGGAAAGCTCACCTGGCTCAAAATCTTCAGAAGAGGGTGGGAAACCTTGAACTTGGCATGTTCAAATGTCTAGAAGGCGGAGACAACCACCTAAAAGGTATTCTCCATATAACTAAAGATGTATTTTTCTCTTTCAATACTAGTGTTGATGAACCTAGATCTGTAGAACAGACAAAAGTTATGAATAATAAGAATCCTAAAAGATTTTTTATGAGCAAAGAAATGATTCTTCTATGAATGATAAGAATCCTAAACGATTTGTTATGGGTGAAGAAATTATTCTTCTACAAAAGAATTATACATGAGATCTTGTACTATTGTTTGAGGGTCAAGAAACTATTGGTTGCAAGTGGGCATTCAAGAGAAAAATAGTTTCAAATCCAAGGATTGAAAAGTAAAAAGGAGGGTTGGTTGTGAAAGATTAGTCTTAGGTTGAGGGTGATGATTGTGGTGAGACAATCTCACCTATTGTAAAAAAGACATTCATTAGATTTTAGTTTTCTATTACTAGTGCTTATGATCTAGAGGTTGAGTAATTCATGTAAAAATGAATTTCCTTATGATGATTTGGAGAAGGATATTTACATGACATGGTTTCAGCACTATGTGATAAAAGATAAAAGTAATGCGGTTTAAAAATTGATGGAAACTTTGGATAGCCTAACACAAAGTCCTAGGATGTGGTATCAAAAATTTGATACATGTGTTGAGCTTGGATTTGAGGATTTTATATCAGATTATTGCATTTAAATTGTTTCTTGTACATTACATTATATGTTGACGATATGTTGCCTATTGTTAAAGGGAAAGTTATGATTTTGGAGCTTAAGTCTTTGTTTGTTATTAACGATGTGAAAGATCTTTGTCCAGCTAAACACATTATTGGGATGGAAATTAGAAGAGATAGATAAGATAAGATAAATTATTAATATCCAACAAGAGGCCACAAAAGGGCCTAAGGGACTGCAAATACAAGTAGGGGCCAGTATGCAACAGGACCACCAAATGGTGTTCGCATAAGAACAAGCACAAAAACAAAAAGAAGAAGCGAGCGAGAACCACCCCGACAAGGAGTAGGGATCGAGAGAGAGAGAGAGAGAGAGAGAGAGAGAGAGAGAGAGAGAGAGAGAGAGAGAGAGGGGCAATGATGTTTTCACCTAGGAATTGTTAGTAGCCTTTTAGGACCTACTTTGATCTCGACTCCCAACTAGCAGGGAAAGTGTCACGAATCACAACCTTGAGGTTTCTAATCACTACCCATTTACCCTCCTGTCTAGCAGCCACAACGAGAGCCTGAGCCTCCTTAAGTTCTGCCACCTACAATCTGGTGAGATCCTAGAGTGAATTGAAAGGTCCAACTAGGCAAGAGTAAGTATGTGAACTTAGTTTAACAAATGTTAACCATGCAGGATTCTAAACCATTATATATTCCTTTTATAATTGGAAGAAAATTTTCTATTTCGAATTGTCCTACATATTTATCAAAGATGGAAAACATGAGTAGAGTGCCTTACAAAACTGCAGTTGAAAGGTCAATGTATGTTATGGTCCCTACCAAACCAAAACTTGCATAACCAATGTCTAATACTAGTCAAGTTCATTAGGATTCAGTTAAAATAGTATTTAGATACTTAAAGTATTATTTTATGTGACCATGTTAATATGATAGGGGACAAAATTATCTCCCTTCATATTCGTGGTTATGAGAATTCAAATTGGGTTCATTTTATGGATAAAAGATCCACCAGTTCTTATGTGTTCAGTATGTGTTGGTGCAATATGTTGGACGAGTAAGAGATAATATGTGGTTGCTTTGTTCAATATTCAATCAAGGTATATGGTAGCTTCTAACGCTTGTAAAAAAGTCATTTGGTTTAAGTGATTGTTTTCAAACATTGGAATAAAACAAGGATTACTAATGATTTATTTTGACAATTAGAGAGTGGTTTGCATAGCGAGAGCCCAACTTTTCATGCGAGAACCAAGCACATTAATGTTTACTATCATTTGGTCAAAGGTATGGTTATGAAGCTAGTTAAGGTAGAGACTTTGATAGATGTTACATATTCATTAGCAAAGGTTGTGAGCACAAAGAGTTTCAAATGGTGTTCAAAGTCTGTAGGTCTCATGGCCCTAGAAATTAGATTATTGCACATATACTCCCTTTTTCCTTTATTGCAAGGAGTTTGACAAGTACGAGAATGTTGGAAATTAGGTTGCTATTTTTACTAAATTTTCATTGAGCACCAAATTTCCCTATTCTTTGGTAGAAAGTTCAAAATGGTTAGACAAGCATTACCATAGATTTCCATGGCAAAATCATGTCCAATTTGGAAGATATTAAAGTTTTACTTTTTGGAAATTGCCAAAAAAAGTCCCAAATCCAATTGTAAAGGATTTAGAGGCTATGAAACAAGGTCAAACAATGGACAAATGGCAAAGCAATTGGAACAGTATAGAGAACATTGTCAGCATCTGAACTATCAAACAAACACTTGAATTGAAAGTTGCAATCTCTCGAGTCTAGGTCTCTTGAAATAAGATGAGATAAGATAAGATAAACTTATTAATGTCCAATAGGAGACCAACGAGGGTCTAAGGGACTAGAAATAGTGCAAAGGGAAAATGCTAGCAAGAGGAGCACCAAACGGTGTCCGAAGAAAGAACATGAAAGCAAAAACAACAAAAGAACCAAAAAAAGGAATAACAACAACTAAGAACTCCGCACAAGCGAGAAGTAGTCCATAGTGGAAAGGTAGGCATTAGAGCAATCAGGTACTTTGGAAGGTCTTCTCTAAGGTCTACTAGAGCGACGTTGTCGAGTGTGATCTCTGCGGGGTCTCACATATCTGGTGTGAACCGAGATAGTGCAGGGAGGCTACTTCAATCCTCAAGCAAGGACCATAGGACTGAAGAAAGAGGTGATGAGCTGCATAGGGGTAAATGTCGAGAAAAGTTGGGATTGTATAGTGTGCTTGCGAAGCTACATGATCTCCTGAAGGTAGAGTGCAAGACAGTGCTTGTCAATATATTTGAAGAATGAGGGAAGAGACTGACACTCGGAACAAATAGGAAATGTAAAAATATGTTGAACATGTAAATGAGCTATAAAAGGGTATATTGACACATCATAGGGAATTTTTTACTGGAGATGGGTGCCTCTTTTAGGGTGGTTTTAGCTCATTCTTTTTCAATATTAGTTAAGGATTTCTTGTATTGTATCTTCAATAAATTAGGTGTGTGAGATGGAGGTTCCATGTAAGAGTCATAGCTTTTAGTTACCTTTGGATCTCTGATTGGTAGTACTTCTAAGAGAAGTTAATTCACAAGCATGGTGTAATATGTTATTGATTTTTGAGTAATATGTTGGGTTGCATTTGGACTGGGGATTTTGTCCCAAAAGACTTCTCCCTATGTAATTACCATGTTATGGTATGCATGTTATTTGTATTATTTTTATTAATTTTTTCTAACAATTAAAAAGATCTATTAAAGTATTAATAGTACCTTATCCTCAAGATTAGTGTAGGCAATGATTTTGCTAGTTAAGTTCCTTACAACATCATGTGTGCCTCTTTTGAAACCCTAATGAATAAAGTAGGACCAATAAAAGGGGAAACAACCACACCATCAACCTCATTAACAATGTCAAACTAAACAAATTCACCAACAACTAATTTAGTAACCCTTACAACTTCTTGAGTAGGAGCCACAAGCACCATCTTGTCATCATTTTTATTAATCGAAGAATGACCTATTAGAGCACAAGAAGCCTTTTCTCATCCCCTAAAATGGATCTCCCTCAAAGGCATCATTTGAACATTCTCACAAGTAACCCATCAATCTCATGTCTTTGCACCTTCAAATGAGCCTAAAAGAGAATATCAAGGAGAGGATTGTTCTCCTCAACAAACCATTACCTTGGCCAAACATCCTTTATGTGATTAGAACCACTAATCTCAACTGAGTTCACTTCAAATTCTCCATCTATAAAAGTAAAGGATACATCCTCCTCAATCTAGTCACAAGCCCAATGCTTCATCAGGGACGTCATCATCAAAGTCACTACAAATATCATCACCTAGATCACTATTGTCTACAACCAAGTTGCCTTCATCTTCACCAAAATCAACCTTTCTTAAATAGAGTTACCCCTTCTCTATGGGAAAGGATCCAAAACTTCAACACATTTTGATGGTTGTGTTAGAAGTTGATTTGGTACCTACACTTATTGATTCAATACCCACACTTGGTGATTGAATGCCCAATATTTTTTTACAACATTGTACCAATAATAGTGACTACAAAGTTGTTATTGCAATTATTAAAAATCATAATCGGATGAATGTGCCCTTAGTTGTAAAAAGAAACCAATATCGTGATGCCACATCAACTGCACAAATGTGTGTCCCTTTCTGCTCGAACATTGGCCTCACCTTTTATATTGGTTGTTTTGGTCACCTTGGCAAAACACATCTTGATGTGGCATCATATTTGATGATGTTGGCCTAAAACCATTATTATAAGAAGATGGCTTGCAAATTAAGTTGTGTAAAAAATTGGGAGTGATTTGAAATTTTCACGAACTTAGAGAAATGCAAAGTTAGGATGTTCAACTCTTCGGGTCTTCTCCCCTAAGGATCAAAGCATCACAATCATTATTGGGGCACTCATACATCAATAGTGGGGAGTTACACAATGAGCTAGTGTGAAATTAACTTTTTGAAAGTTGTGATATTGCTATCAAGATTTAACTGTGTAGTTTTTGAGTCAAACTTATTGACCCATATATCATGAGTAGTAATTCACACCTGAATCCATCTCTCGTGAGAATAAATGGAATCCTTAGCACTCAATGGTGACTCAAAAACTACATGGTTAAATCTTGATTGCAATATCACAATTTGACTTGTTGTGGAAAATATCTCCTACTCATCAATTTTTGGAAGTTATCAACAAAGGGATTAATGCAATCAAAAAAGTTAATGCAAACCAACGTAATGGTTGAGGTTGTAGCGATTTAAAATATGATGCTAGCAAAGAGTGATTTGACAAGACCAATTTATAATAGTGCAATACAATGAGTGGTCATAAATATGATAGAGATTATATCCTCTTTATCTTCAACCTCGGCATGCAATTTTAAAGTTTCAATGTTTAGATGGGCCTCAAACTAAAATTGTAATGTTCAACATGTTGATCAAATCCATGAAGAATTGACTTAGGTTAAAACCAAACCTACAAACTTGACCTCGCGAAAGACGTCAAATAATTTATAATTTGAGGATGAATTGACAAGAGTTGTTTTTTCTTTTTGAAAGTCAACAACAAATTTATCGAGTGCCAAATCAAATCAGATTTGTGTACTAGATTAATGTAATTGCCACACCCCAAAAATTAAATGAAAGGTAAAAATGAAGGCATGCACTTTGGACCTTTGCAATTCCATATTGATACATTTTAATTTGATATTAATTTAGTTAAAGAGAGAATAGGCATAATAAAAAGCCTAAAAAGGATTGTGTGATGCCCTTATCCAAAAGATAAAGAATTTTATAACATACGGTTGGTTTTGTTTGAATGTTTCTTGCAAAATAGGTAGGCCAAAAATGAAAGGTATTATTAAATTGATGAGATAAATTCCAAAACCTCTGGAGAACTTAAACTAGAGAATAAAATCTAATACAAATATTACTTTGGTATATAAGACCTTAGAAATAGGAAATGAAATTAAATAACTTATGCAGCACAATAATCTATTGTGAGTACATGACTTACGACGACAATATAATAATTAAGAGTAACATAGTGAGGACAACAACAATATAATGATCACTAATGTAGTGAAGACAGTAAATATATTGAGTATAATAATATAGAGAAGGTGGATTGATATAGCAAGTACTTCGCTTTAAGAAAACCCACTCCTAACTTCA
This sequence comes from Cupressus sempervirens, assembly GCA_028749045.1. Classification (NCBI taxonomy): domain Eukaryota; kingdom Viridiplantae; phylum Streptophyta; class Pinopsida; order Cupressales; family Cupressaceae; genus Cupressus; species Cupressus sempervirens. Next base: position 676,265,354 of record CM053785.1, read on the forward strand.
GCTTGTGTTCTTTTACCTGGTTCATCCTCCATGTTTCAAACCTATACCTTCAACTTCTATTCTTCACCTGGTTCATCATCCATCTTTCTAACCACTTTTTTTTTTAATTCATTGAATAACATAATATATGTATTGTTCTTGGTCCTATAACCTACATCATTTTCCATTTAAAAAAGAGTATGCAGGATATGTAAATCACATATGTGTGTGCACACCACAAAGATTTAATAATGTATGTTAGTTTCTTTGCTCTCCCAACCGAATAATTCATTGTTTAGCATCTTATATGACACCAGTTCTTTTCTAATAGATTTTCCATCATGCAATTGGCTGTTTACCACACTTTATTGGTTTAAAGAGGATTTGTTATTTCTCAATGATGTTTTCATTAAGATTCACATTTTGGCATGATTGTGGTGAGAAAAAGTAACCTTTAAAGAGGATTTGTTATTTCCCAATGATGTTTTCATTAAGATTCACGGTTTGGCATGATTGTGGTGAGAAAAAGTAACCACAAAGGTAGCCTGCACTACACGACACTAAGACAAGTCATCACATTACTCTTAAACGGGCAGCTAAAGACAATGTTTGTTAGTGTGACTATATTCTCGTCCCTCTGGTTTGTTGAAAATTTGGACTTTAAACAGCAACGAGAAGAGGATATGAGTATCATCCTCTTTGAAAACAGAGATTTAATTGTGGTAACAATTGGTAAATTCGAGAAGAGGATATGAGTATCATCCTCTTTGAAAACAGAGATTTAATTGTGGTAACAATTGGTAAATTCGAGCCTTTCACAAAGGCTCATATTTCCTAGACCAGTCTACTTTGTTCATGAAGCTCCACCATCTAGGAGTTCAAGCTCTCCTAGTGTAGGTCCACATGTTTAGACTATATAGGCATTGCCACCCACAATGAGAATATTCCCATATAATCTGTCTAAAATTATGAACTTTTATAGGAGAGTAGTTGTGGAGGTGAACCTAAGTATCTTTTATCATACTCCCACAGGATAACCATAACATTGATCAATTTTTTAACTGTAAATCCCAACCTCAAGAAGTAAAAACCATTGCACAAATAAAAGATTAGCCTAGCATTGCTTGTCCAAAAATAGGAGAGTTTCCCAGCCAAATAATATTAATTCCCAATAATCAAGGCAAAGACCATTGCATGGATCAATGGCCATTGCAATTGATATTATTGAGACATTTTATCAAAGATAAAATGTAAGTGGAAAAGAATCTTAAAAGCGGAATCCTAAAATTTCTCCTACGAGAAACACCGAGTCCATTAAACTCGATTGAGCAAACAAGAACAGTTTCAGTCTCCTCAATTACACTCCACTCCTATATATATACACGTGCATATTTGACTGCACTTGCTGATATGACAAAATTGATTGCAAGCAAATTCTTTTTCAGACCTTTGTGGGAGGAAAACAGTGAGCTATGAGATACAAGTTGCTACCCTCTAAATCTACAGACAACCCATTAAATGATGTGTATACAACACATACATGATAGGACTAGGTGTTCATGATTTAATATGTTATATAAAGGCAAAATCATAATAACATCATGACATTCTCTAGCTTGATATTTGAATTATCATATATTTATTGTGAGCGCGTTGCTATCATCATATGCGTCCTGATTTAAAATTATCTCTTTTTTCCCTCCTCTGTACATGGAAAATTTAGAAATGTGAGTCTATGACCTATGAAAACATATGTCAAGAAACGTTGGTTTCTTCCAAATTCCTAAATCAGAGCTCTGTTGTTACTCGTGTGAATGCATGCACAGTAAATAACTTCAAGAATAATCATATAAGACATCTAAAAATTCCAAAAATGGATGTATGACTTCATTCAGAAAACATTGCTGTCATACAAGTGCGAAAGATCAGAAGTTTTAAGTCTGATGAAAGAATATTACCAATTTTATTTGGACCATAATACTCAACTGCATGTTGGAAGCAATTCAGGGATCGCATTTATTGTTTTCTGACTGTGAATTCCCTAAGTGTACTAAGTTTCTTCTAACTGACCATTGAATCATCATTTGAAAATTGATTTTCAACAGTTTCTATCCTTTTTGGACACCAGATAATATGAGTGATTCTTCCCGTCGTCAGCCTAGAGCAATCTGCAAAAAATAGCACATACAAATTAAATTTTGGAATAGCTAAATTTGATCACTTCGGTTTTGCGAGGAAAGAATGGAAAGATGCAGCATATATCAAGCTTTGAGCATTAACAATTATCATCATCTAACTTAATGGAACAAATATTCGACATTAAAATTGGGAGCTTCACTGTCACCTTCAACCATAGTTCCACAGTGTTTTATAATGGGGGGGCATGGGGATGTAGCGATGGGTTTAGAATATGGACCAAGGGCCTATATTTGGGGGCAGAAAGCGAGCAGCAGAGAGACAGCCGAAGGAAAGTGGCGAAGCGGGTGACACTAACATACAAATAAAGGTGAATTGACATCTTCAAATTTAAATCTCCAATAAAACATTTTTGCAAGTGGCCAATGAAAAGCAAAGACATTTAGTATGTAATGGAATGTGTCATATAACAAGCAACCTGGAGGCATCTCCAACAAGGTGGGAGAGGCAAAGCTTCTATGGAGGGACATTTTCTTCAAATCCCCAAGTTCTGAAAACATCCACCTACAGAGGATGTGGATTATTTTTTTTTGTGGGGGACGAGGGGTGACACATCCTTGTGGAACACAACCTTGAACCCATTAATGACCCTTCGTCATTTTCGCTTGGTCTACAAAAATCCTTCTCCAAAATGACTTACTTCTTCTAAGCCCTATTGCAATGGTGTAGTGCTTCCCATGTTTGCATTTTGCCATTTGCTTTTTTTTTGTTCCATGCTAGACTCAGCATATGTTGTATAATGTAACTATTTGTATGTTTTTCTTTTGTATTAGCATTCTTGAGATACATTCAGTTACTGATATATTATTTTGTTCAATCATGTCACTGTTAATGTGGATAATATGATATACATGTGGTGCACTAATGATCACATATCCATGATGAAATCTAGTTTGAGGATCCGTTATATGTTCATTATTGATATTAAATGGTACTTGAAGTTATTTATTCATAATTTTTCATACCTAGCGTTAATAAATGATTATTCAGTTTTTCGGTGATTTGTGATATTTGACTGTATTATATGTGCTTCATGTAATGCCCCGCCAAGAGATCCAAAGAATTTCACTAAGTTTACCAAACAATTTTTTTTTTTTAAACATGAAATATAAATCATTCATAACATTTGCAGAAGCAATAGTAACATCCAACTGAAAGTAATCATAACATGACAGATTACATTCTTTAAAGATCCCTTAACGTTGAATTACATCTAAACTAACTATTCATCTAACATCACATCCTTATGAAATAACAATGATACATCCAATGTTCTTAAACAATATACAAGTATCTTTCTGTAATTACATTTTAATTTGGCTCAATCATCCGCTGTACATGTTACAAGGTATGAAAAAGCTTAAAAGAATAAACATCTATGTAAATAAAAAACATCATCATCCAATATTAATTCATGATGCAATTAAAGTAAATGAAACCATAAACCATTCATGATACTTCATCATCATAAAGATATAAACATTCATCACAAAAGATAACCATATATCACAAACATAAATAATTAAGTGCATGGTTCCTCCCAACCGTAAATAGCATCATTAGACCATCGTGGATCTTAACCATCCCTCTGTGCATAACATTCCAAAACACCGAAGAGATCATCGGTATTAACATAGTAGGAATGTCACTGTTAAAACATCCTACTAACATGCAAAGTAAAGCATAAGATACCATCATCTCACATATGCAAATCATCAATATAAGAAACATATCAATAAATACATCCATCATAAGGTATATCATCTATCATAATGATCCAAGAACATAATAAAGAGAAATACCAACCAAAAAAGCATCAGCCACGATGTCTCAGACGGATCTCAAATGATAAGAGTGAAAAATACACTACCACCCGACCGCGTGAAACCTAGGTGGTCCACTCCCATCGTGCTGAGGAGATAATCTCAAGTCCCAAACATGCTATCAAAATCACATAGCATAGATACTCTCGAAGTCCAAGAATCCTAAAAGTATACTAACTCAAAGGTTCCATCACACAAAACCGACATCTAATTCCCAGAGGCACAACAATGACATGTAGGAAACCTACTATGCAAGCGGAAAAATCTCATCGCAATTATCACGTACAAGTTACCCTGGCAATTAGCTAAACTCCACGGGTCCATACTGATCTCATGCAGCCACTAGTATCCTCTCATACTGACGAGGCATACTACGGAATGCACGGTCGCAACCATGTGTTATCACTACTCCCATCCTAACCTGTATAAGCGCTCAAGGCATAGGCGAGAATATCAAAACAATTATCTTTTTAGGTTCATTTAATCCCCATTTAGTATGTAAATGTTATCACTTATTAACAAAACTTACAATGAGTTACCCTGGCAGCCACTTAGGGCCCCGGCCCCCATTGCAAGCCACTTCCCGACACTACAAGTAGATTACCTACCCTAAGCTCATGGAATCATAAAACCACCACAATCCTGTACAAGCGACTGTAAAAAAAATTCAAAAGATAATCCATAAAAAGAATCATCAAATATCCATGATAAAAGCATCAAATATCAACAATAAGAATCATCAAATCACCAAGATAAGAATCATCAAATCTCCATGAGCATCTGAAAAAGCATCCATAGAAAATCATGACCACAACAGTTCTCTATTGGCAACTGAAAGCATCACTAATAATCATAAGTATCAATTGGTTCTCAATAACCAAAATATATCTCAAGATAAATGGTTCTCAACAAGCAACCAAGAATATCTCAAAATCATACTGATCGAAGACTCCAAAATGGTTGAGTCAAAACATGTCACAACATGACATCATCAAGAAATAAATCCACATTTCAGTCTCATCATAGCGACTAGAAAATAATCCAAGGATAACTGATCGATGACTCAAAAACAATTAGCTCGAGTGTCTCATACACATACATCTCAGCTTCACACATGAAGACTGATGAACAATAATAATCAGTAAATATAAATATTTCATATAGCACACAATCAAATAACCATGGTTGGGCTTATAAAGATCGAGATCAAATAAAATATCAACATGTCATCACATCTCATAACCCCGAGCCTCTAGTAACAACTTAGGACTGATCAACACTAGTTAACCCAAAACCCAAAACAAGAAGCATATAGAATACACGATGCAGACACATGTTTTGGTTTACTAAAATCTCATAGTTGAATAATGTGTAGGGGTTTCCAGTTTTCTGTATGCAAGTATACTTCAAGTGTCTTAAGTTTCATCATTTGACCTACAAGTCAACCCAATTGTTCCCCGATAGCATTATCCTTCCATTATACATTCTAAGAATAACTTAAGGATAAATATTCACTAAATTGATCATCATTGACCTTTAATTAACTTGTTCTCTTTATTTAATCATGATCCATATTCTAATTAATTAACCTTTCAACTTTTCTAAGATCATTATTCGTTATATTATAAGAGGACCAATTATCATTCTTCGAATAAGAGATTATAATTTTATTAAAACGATCAATTAAATCAATAGGTACATCATCCATGACCTATTAACATTCTAATAGTTTTCAATTAGAAACTTAATTAAGTATTACTAAAGTTTGAGTCTTTTAATTTAATCGTTATCATCGTTGACAACCATATAATATCTAAGTCATTATTCAAGTCATATGACTTATTAACTTCGATATAGATAATCTACAATCTCATTAAAAGAATTATATCATTAAATCTCTATTACATAACTTAATTATTAATTAAATCTAATTAACTCTCATTAATTGATTTAATTAATAATTGCATAACCATAGCAACGTTTCAATTAACATCAATTGACTAGAATTCTATAAGTTAAAAGTCAACTATAATTCAATATTCAAACGATCATATTAATAATTCAATAATAATAACTTGTGAATATTAATAACAAGCTATATTGAAAATCTTAATAATAATTTTGTATGACCACATTCGTCATCTTTCAAAGAATACCAACATTCCCTTGACAAATTCGTATTATCATTAATCTTTTCAAATAAGACTCTATCGCACAACTTAATTATTAATATCATAATTATAATATCAACTCAATGAATATCAATTGATTAAAAATCAATTATACTTCAAATCCAAAAATTATTATTTTTTACAAACTTCAATTAATAAATAATCTCCACTAGATTATCTCTAATCAAATTCGTTGATAACTATTTAAACCATTATTTATTAATAGTTTGCTAGCCCTTACAAACATTAATAAAAAATAAACTCATTAAACTATAAATACTCGATCTATAGAATTCTCCCATAAACTCATTAGTTAATATTTGGCTAACTCTTAACTCCATTAAGGTATTCAAATGTATTAAGTAATAACATAATAATTCATTCTTAATCCAATATCAATCAGAGTTTCTAAATTTAAATCAACATAATATAAATTATCATCTTACAATTATTTAATCAATATTAAAATCAATCATTAGACTCCATTTTCTAATTGTTCTAATAATATTTTGTCTATATAAACGTTATTTGAAAAAAATCCCTATCACAAACCAATAAGACTCATTGTAGATTTTAACATGAATAATCTCCAAATTCTTAACATTATCATCTTCATTAAACAACTCTAAAATTGTTTAATATATATTAAATAGTATTCAATATACATGATAAAAATTTCACTATATCAACTATATTAAAATCTTTTTTCTTTTAATTTTTCTTTCATTTAAAAATCCATTTACTTAGATTGACTAATAATTAATTACACTTCTTCTACTATTAACTAATCTTAATTAAATTTGATTTAATTAGATTAGATAATAAATCATATAAAACTAATGCATATTAATAAAATTCTAATAAGGGAAGATTACAATATTATCTTTTATTCATTCCATGCTTTGATATATTATTTTTGTGAAGTTTAAGTATAAAGAACTCTTGATTATGGGAAATAGAAAAATATCTGTCCTTGAATAAAACAGTCTCAGTACGACGGCCATATCTCCCTAATGAACCGTTGGATCGGGCTGAAATTGAAATATGTTGGAAAGGGCCAAGTTGCGCCAATTCTGACCGGAGCGATCGAATAAATTCGATCACGACAAAAAGTTATGAATGACTGAGTTTGGATTTATCCAAAGGGCAGCGACAGGACAATTTGTGATGAATTAAAAATTTTCTCTTAAAATAATTGTTCTCTAAATTTATCCAATAATTTCACTAATGGATTTGGCCATAAATCTTGAAACCATTTCCAAATCTATTTCAATTTGATTATAATTCGAACCCAAACCTGTTTAGATCTAATTTCTTCTTTAATTGGATCTAGGGTTTTTCTATTGTTTTCTTTGCAACCATACATATCTAGATTCCAATTTAATTATAGATTCAATCACAAAGAGTATTCAGACACATATAACAAGCATGATGAAGACAGGAAGAGAAATAGTGCAAAGAAAATGTGTGAATATCACGAGTGCACCTGGACACTGATGCTAATCCGACATGCCTCAGAAATCCATAGAAAATTCCTTCTTTATCTATCATTCGCAATTCCTCCAAGATCCAAGCCAATCGAATCCTCCAAGTGACTAGAAGAGCTAGAAGGAACATAGAAGCATGTAGAAAATATATGAGCATATGAATCTTCTCCAATGCATGTAAGCTTTGAAGTTTCCATTTTTAGCTTGAAGCTTGTAGCTTCCATTAAACTTTCATTTAAGCTTGTCCAAACACACTAGGAGAGCCTCTATTTAAATGTCTCTAAGATGCATCTATAGTGTCTCTAGAAACAACTAGAAGATAAGCATGACAACCAAGCATGGGTCTTCTCCAACCTTCTAAATAAGTCTTAAGGTTGCAGACACCATGTGCTCAAATAAAATGCTAACTTCTAAGTGTAGACAACTAGTGCATTCTTAGAGTACAAACTCTTGTGTTGTCTACATGACAACTTTCGAGAATTTGCCAACTCCTATGTGAGCAAATATTAAAATAATGCACATTAATTAATTTAATATTTACTTTACTCTTTCCAATTTAATTTATTTATTTATTAAATCTCATACACTTACTTTAATAATTCCACTTTTCAATCTTAATATATTTATATTTTAATCACATGAGATTTAGAATCTTTTAATAATTTAAAATATATTTTCCACTTTTAAATTTCATTTTTCAAAACTTAATTGCTAAAATATTTATTAGCTTTAATAATAATATTATTTAGTCATTTATTTAAAAATGAACTCCAATATATATTATTATTAAAATAAATAGTGTCACATTCCAAATTTAATATTATAACTTTTATTTTCAAATTTAATTATTTTATTTAATTAATTGAAAAATTAATTAAATAAAATAAATATTAAAATATCATATTAATTTTTCATTAAATTAAACCATTAATTAAATCTTTTAAGTAGGCTTAATTGATAGAAAATACTCCAAAGACTTCACAAGGTAAAAATATGAAAACCCATCATAGCCAAAATACTTACAAAATCAAACCAAAGGTTTAAATCACGAATTACGTCATCTGACACCTTCGAAGGGTACTCAACTCGGATACTTGTCCTAATTTTCCAATTAGAACAAATGTTTTAAGGGTTGAGATTTGGACTTGAGAATTTATCTCCCCTCTCTTATCATTGAGATAATGTGATAGGGTACGCTTATCCTGACAATTCAGGGAAGTCGATACCCGGTACCTGCAACCTGCATAAAAACCATGCATGTACAAACACAATATATACTAAACTAAATAGGCAATGGCTGGAAGTGGTGCATCGTGTAGATCCCGACTAGCAGGTGACCGCGACTCCTTTCCTTAACCACATCAGACACACCATACAAAAGAAAACACGCAAAGCAAACACGCACACCATACACATGCAAGTATGGGGTAAGTATCCATAAGAAAACACATATGATAAATCATCTTACTAATCATCATTAATAACTGCAAACACTAAAGATAATCATTATGCATACATGAAATCTAAGATACCAAGTAATCTCATCACATATCAACTGAATCCATAGCACAATATCTAATAGTCTCAAAACAATGCTACTAACCAACAACATAAAACTAACTCTAAAAGAGTTCAACAACGATAACAAAATATGAACCAGGGGCAAGCACTATACTTCAGCTATTTATATGAGCAACTGCCATTTGACCTGAATTTTTGAGTGATGGCAGTACTAGGCATTGACTCTACCTAGCTTCACGAATCTGAACATACCTAGAATATCATCGACAGTGTCAAATAGGAGGTATTTATATGGCCATTCATATTATCTTAGCCTAATTGTCATCCCTATTCTCAAGTGACAATTGCTTTGTCGTGTCTACCTATCCGGTTACCCTGTGGTAATGTCCACATACCCTTGCATATTATTTTAAACCAGTGACAAGTGTTGTGCATTATTGGTTATCCACAATTGTCACAATTGAGTATTTAAATAAATAATAAATAAAATTAATATAATGTATTCCCTGGCAGCTTATTGGTATTGAAATTTTATAATTTAATATACTGTATTGAGATTTTATAATTTATCTGGCTATTTGATTCCATTAGTTTAATTTATAAATTTGAGTTGGGACGCTTTAATACACTTTGTTATTTTAAAAAAAGAGCCTTTTATTATGCTAAAAGTTCAATTTTTATTTCAATTTTCATTTTCATTTTGTTGGGTGTTATATAGCCTCTCTTCACAATTTGGTTTGCTTGTGTTTTAAGTTGGAATTGGAAAGATTTTGTAGGTTTTGGCTCATTGGTTTTCTCTCATCAAATTCTACTCAATCTCCAGGCTGTCATTTCATTTGGTGGAGCACTTTGCTTCTTCATCATATTTTGAGAATTTGCTTGAGATGAGGTAGATTCTTCATGTTTCTCCCTTGGTCTTTGATTTAACGGTTATAAATTATAAGATAATTGGAGATGTTTTATTTGATGAATTTAAGCATGATGCAAACTTATTTCAGAGATTTTGATTGAGATTTAAATATATCCCCATTTTGGTTGTGAAAGGAGCATTTTTCTGCCATTTTGCTGTTGGGTTTATATCGGGCAGTGTTTTGTGTCATGTTTTGCCCAGAAAATAGAGATAACAGCTATAAGGAAAGCCAAGACAAATATAAGAGACACAAAAATATACTAGGAAAACCTTTAGAGAATTGAAGGGAAAAACCCATCCACACACAACAAAGTATCATTTTATTAATAAAGAAATTCAAGTGTACAATGCCTTTCACTAGATACGATATATATAACACAAGAGAGGCTCTTCACTTTTCAATGGAAGGTCTCTTGAAATTCTCAGTATTACAACTCTTCATATTTCCATGACTTAACGCATGATGAAAGACACGTCTTATATTTAATATTAAAATTATCATAAATGTCCTTTTCAGTTGAAGGTGACCATAACGATAATAACATCCATATTTCTAGAGATAAAAATCTTTATCGCAGTTACAATCTCCAACAATCCCTCTTGGCTAGAGAGAGAGATCTTTAGCTGAACAGTCACACAAGGCTGCAACCAAAATGTCTAATCATATAGATCCTATGAAGACCCTGCAAGAAACAGTTGTCATGATGTTGTCGTTGAATCTCTCAACATGACACTAAGAGAACAATAAACTCATTGTTAATAATCATGGAATCACTCAACATGATAGTCTTGTAACAATTACTCATAATCATGGAATCACTCAACATGATAGATCTGTATGAATCACTCAACATGATAGACTTGTAAGAATCACAGCTAAGCCATTAATCATAGACTCAACGTGAACTATCATGGAATCCCTTAATATGACATCCAACTCCCATCACAGAATCTCTCAACGTGGTGCCATCATGGATTCTCTCGACATGATGTTCAATTCCCAGGGTGAGAGTTATCATAGCTGATTCTTACAACCTTATTTACTAACACAAGAATAGAAATAGGCATAGCAAAAAGCAAGACTTAGTTCCATTATGAGTTTTAAGTTTTACAAATACCACAAGCATTACAAGTATGAATAAGAAAGGCAAGGATTCCACAAATACTTTCTCTTAATCAATAATTATTTTGATCACAACAATAAGAAAGAGAAAGCAACCTCCTTCTGAGGTTGAGCATCTCCCTCTGAATATTTAACATTAAGGCAACATACCCATCTCATAGATTCTTGTTGCATCCTGCTTTTGGAACCAAGAAAAATAAACTTATCATCAATAACAAGGGCATGAGTTATACAAAACTACAATACTTATCATTTTGATGTACATATCTCCTTGTTGATGTTATGAACCAGAATCGAAGACCATAGGTGTTTGCCTAGATTTTCCAATTAATAAAAAGTTATACACTCATCTCTGCTGCCCAAACATTATAAATATAGATTTTGATTGCTTGGCCTATATGACGGATCATGCATGGCTAAAATGGAATTAGATCATAAATTCCATCAGCATAGTAACGAGCAGGGTTGGCAGAGAACTCGACCATTACCACATCAAGGAAGGGATATGACTTGAGCACATGCAAGGGAAAAAAAAAAAAAAAAAAACCGTCTTGTCCTCCTCCTTACTAACATACAAAAAATACTCTTTAAATTCTTCGAATTTCTCAAACTCATCCATTTCTTCAATTTCCCATCAAAGTCATTGTCTACAGGATCTAAAAGTGAATCAAACAGATGACATACCAAACACTTCTGAGGTCCCATCTTTCATTCTTTTCTTCCTCTCCCTTCTATCATGATCACCAAATGCTCTCAGACTTGTCGTAAAAGGCAAAAAAATCTTCATCTGATAACTTGGTCTGCCAAACTTATTGTGGAAACCAATACCTTAGTCATTTTTCAGTCTTAACAAGAGAATGAATCGCAGAGTCTTTCAAGATTTGAATTCAGGGGCTGAAGTCAAAAGTAACACTCTTGAACTTTTTAGTTACCACTGAGCTTGAAAGGAGAGGGAGAGTTGTCAACGACTTTAAATAATTAATAGTGACGGTCTTTTTTTTCAACTTGAATGCCACATAGGCATCACCATTTGAATCCATGCAAAAGTAAGTGACGGCAGTTACAAGAACCATTCAATTTTCCTGATGATATGTGTGCTACATTCCTTGGCAGTTTTTGTTTCCTGACAGACAACAGCAGCTATGATTGTGATGTGAGGACCAATCTATGTGAAGTCACAACCTCTCTACAATCAGTTGTCACTCTGTATGGTGAGCCTTGTCGCACATCAAAGATGCATGATAATCGGCTTCCACATAGATACCAGATATGTCTGCACAAGAAAGAGGTACATAAGACTCCAAAACAAATCATAGAGAAAGTAGAATAGACTGACATACTAACCAAAAGAACATCTTTGTATGAATACAAGAGAAAGCTGGTAACAGTATGCCCTAGATGTTGACGACCCAAAATAGACAAAACAGAGGGTTGATAACAGCAAACTTTCACTGAACTTGAACAAGGAGAATATCTGAAGCGGCACAAGATCACAGAAATCTCTTCCATCAAAGAAAATTAAACCATCATTTTCTTTAAACGAATTGCAAAGAAAGAAGGCCAGATTGAATTCTTCGAATAATAAGAACCCATCCCTATAATAAACTTTATTCGTCACACAATGAATAAAGGCCCCACAATCAAGGCTAAACTGATCTTTCAAGAAGCTAGCGCTAAAAACCATACATAGGTTGTAAAAAGATGAAAAAAGATACTCTTTGTCTCTCTAGACCAAAACACCATGCAAAGAAATCGATCTTCAAAAATGATGCATAAGCCTATTGATAACCTGAGAAATGATATAAAAAATTTGAAGGCAGCTACACTAAACTTGCAGGCTTCATTGTTGAAATCAAACCCTGCTCTCATACCTGTTGATGTAAGTTTTATTCCACTACAACATACAGAATCAAACACTTGATGTTTTGGATTGAAACACCAAATATTCAATCATCTCTTGAGATAAGGTCATTTCTCATGCTAAGCTTGCAAAGTAAGATTATGAAACGACTTCAAGGTTCCCTTCAAAGGTGGATACATGCTCAGTGAAATAATGTGATTTGCTAGTAATCACTTAGGGGACTTACGCAACTCTCAACTGCTTGCACTTCTAAAGATTAAGCTTCACAATGTGCAATGAAAATATGTTTTGACTTTTCCACTTGAGCTAGCTTAAACTTCTAACCTCTATTACTACTACTATGAATGCAAGGAAACATGGATGGACTTGGACTGTACTAGATGTAGCTTAGTCAGCAACTCCACCCACCTAGTGCAAGCTTCTAAGGATATACTTTAATGGTTTTCAAATCAATATCTACCCTCCTCAATCCCATCAATGGATGCAAACTAAAGATTGGATATCAATTGAATTTAACTACTTTCACTAGCTCACCACACAAGGCACTCCTACCATCAGCAAGAGGTTAGTGGCCTAGTCTATATTGGAGTCAAACAAGTAAACATCCACAGTTCTTTCATCCAACTAAACTACTTCTAAACAACATGAGGAGAAATCCTAAGTGAGGAAATGTGGATCACCATGCAATAATGCAAACTTGATCACAACAATTCACTATGCAAGACAACAATGAAAAGTAGAGAGAATTTGGCATTATATTAGCAACAATTCTCCAACAAGTCCTACTTTACAAATGAGAGGAGTGGGATTTATATAGGAGCCCCAATTACAATTAACGGACAAGATTGATTTAAAACCAAGGGCCTAGATTAATCTATCACAAACCCTAATTAGGGCAACCAAAAGTAGCCAATAGAAAAGAAGCACCACCAAATGAGCCAATGAAAAATTCGAAGGCTTACAACCTCTTTTGTTCACTTCTTTGTGACTATCCCTGCTCTTGGTCCAAACATGATTCCTAGTACAAAGCTCAAAGTTAGTAAGGAATAAAGACTTATCAAAATATTCAATCTATATCATGAAACTGCTTGAATGTATCCATGGATTAAATAATTAATTTCACACTTAGTTTTAGTGAGCTAATCCAAGGGAAGCAACAAAAAAAATGCACACAAGAATATCAAAGACCAAAGATCTGTAATACTTAGCAAACTTATGAATTATGATTTTCAAATCAGCCATGATAGAGTCCTCAAATCAATCCTACTAACTTACTAAATAAACTCCAAATCATGACCTAAGATTCAAACAAGACCTTGGAAGCAAATAACGATCCAATCATGACAATGAACTAATTGCTTGGGATGCTTAAAACTTCTGAAGACAAGTACGCAATTTCATTTTAATTTCTCTTATGATGATCCCAGCATTCCAAACTAAGCAAAGTCCATGTTTTAGGACCCATTGATGAACAACGAACAAAATCATCAAGTGCTAAAACTGAGTTCATGATCAAAACTAACCAAAACTTTTCTGAGGACAAGCATGAAAATAAATTGTAACTGATCCAAACCATGCTCAAAATCCATGCACAATAATTGTAATTAAGGTTTGGAACCCGAGTTTGTGCTTATCCGTGAGTTAGAACAATAATCCATCACTTAGAATAATAGAATCAGACCTTGGCAAAGTTCTGATTTTCTGAAGACAATCCATTGAAAGTCTGAAAATGCCCACATACGAGTCCCAATTTATCTTAGATCATGACTCAAAGTCTCACTATGGAGTAAGAATCAAGTTGGATATCAAACATAACAGCAAATTCATCATCATTATTCTGAAATTCTTCCGAAGACAAGGCATGGTAAGTCTGAAGACATGCCTGCAACATACATCCACCATGGCAATTTGTCTTAAAAGTTAGTGATCCTCGCAGATGAATAAGCCCCTAACACTTAGTAATGACCCTTAAGATGATCTTTCAAGTTGGTCACTTATGGGGGTTTTTCTTCAGAATCGCAACTGTACATGGATGCCTCATATTTGTTTTGTAACTTTCATTTTCTGACTTGCAGATGGCTTAGAATGTGCCTTAAGATGTTACCTAAAGCCTTTAACAAGGTTAGGATCAGATTGCAAACCAAAAAAACAAACCCAGATTTTTTTTGAAAGAAAATTAGATTTTCAGACCCAGTCCTTCGATTTTTATTCATGGCAGCCTTACCAGACTTCTACTATCCGAAAATGGTTTGAAATGATGAGCAATGGGCAGGGAAAGACTCAGCAAGCAAGTTTGGACATGTTGGAAAAAAAAGGTGATTTTTGGTGATTTTTTTGACAAAATCGCCCCTGTTCATGAAATTTCAGATCTGGGCCTGTTTACCCCTGATTTGACCCTTAAATGGTGTCCAAATAGATGCCCAAGGATGGGGTATTGGTCTGGAATGCATGCTTGGCAATCTGGACACCTGAAAAAATATTCATGGGTTTCTAAAAAAAATTTACCAAACTCAGAAGTCTGCAGATCTGAATTGTAAAATCTGTCCTTGGCCTTCCAGTGGCCTTCAATGTCTAAAAAATTCACTCCACAAGTCTCAGACTTTAGCAATATCAGGCCTCTTCCAATGGCAGCCACCTTCCTTGTTCACCTAGACTCCTATCACCAATGTTGGATCATGCTTCACCTTGGTCACCTGCTCCAGATTTTCAGCCACTTAGCCTTTACCTTTATAAATCCTTACAATTTCTTCTCTCAGTTCATGGCCTTTTAGAGGGGTTCAGCTTGTTGATTTGTCTCCCACAAGCAATGTCCAATAAAAGTTTGATACCCTTCTAGAGACTTCTTACTTTACCCTATCAATTTCCCTTTATTTACTTTATTTAATGGTGTAAAGGGCCTTAAAAGGGAGAAACGACCCAGGTATGGATTCCACCACCACCCCCACCCGCCAAAAGAAAAGGCGAAGTCCACATTTCCCTCTCCAACACATCATCCACGAACCCGAAGGTCACATCCATACTCTACCTCCATCCTTGCAAAGTTGGAAAATCAATTAGGATTTGTATAGGATTCATTATGTACTTAGTAAAATTCGATCTTGTTTTGCTATCACAAGGGGGAAAATCCACCCTTGTATGGACACTCTAAACATTGCGGAAAAAAAAACCACATTTTTCTCTTGGAGGGAAAATCCACCTTAGTCCAGACATTTCCAACACTTAGAAAAATTTCCACCCATCCAAACTCTCATTGAGGGAAAAATCACCCTAGTTAGAACAAATTTGACACTCACAAAAAATTTGGACTCCATACTTGCCTCCTGGGGAAAAATGACCCTACTTTGGACAATTTCTAAACTTAGAAAAAAAATTCATGTTCCGCTCTTGATCTTGGGGGATAAACAACCCATGTCTGGATTTTTCCAAGAGTTAGAAAAAAATTGAGTTCCAAACTTCCTACAAGGGAAAAACGACCCAACTCTGGACAAATTCAACACTTGGAAAATTTTCAAGTTCACATTTGGACAAAAATCACTTGTTCGGCTTTTTCAAACACTTGGAAAATTTTCAAGCCAAGATCATGCAAAGTGGTGGAAATTCATGATATGCTCAGATTTTGACTTCCAACACTTAGAATTTTTCTTGAAAATGCCAAAATAAAAAGGGAAATTTGTGTATAGTCTGGATTTTGGCCAAAATATGAAGGGAAAATCAATTTTATAAGGATTTTAAAGCCCTTGCGCATGATATAGGCCTTTATATTGAGTTTTAGAATAATTGACTAACCAAAATTTAAATACACTTATGATTTTGTGTTCAACCCATTATAACATAACCCCAACAGACTTACATTTTAAACGTCCCCACTTCAAAATCCCAACTTGGAAATTTGGCCACTGTATTACCCCTTTGTTTTAAAACTTTCAACCGCACAAACTTACCACTAAAACCTTAGTCCACCTTAGTCCAAACATTTCCAACACTTAGAAAAATTTCCACCCATCCAAACTCTCATTGAGGGAAAAATCACCCTAGTTAGAACAAATTTGACACTTACAAAAAATTTGGACTCCATACTTGCCTCCTGGGGAAAAATGACCCTACTCTGGACAATTTCTAAACTTAGAAAAAAATTCATGTTCCGCTCTTGATCTTGGGGGAACAACCCATGTCTGGATTTTTCCAAGAGTTAGAAAAATATTGAGTTCCAAACTTCCTACAAGGGAAAAACGACCCAACTCTGGACAAATTCAACACTTGGAAAATTTTCAAGTTCACATTTGGACGAAAATCACTTGTTCGGCTTTTTCAAACACTTGGAAAATTTTCAAGCCAAGATCATGCAAAGTGGTGGAAATTCATGATATGCTCAGATTTTGACTTCCAACACTTAGAATTTTTCTTGAAAATGCCAAAATAAAAAGGGAAATTTGTATATAGTCTGGATTTTGGCCAAAATATGAAGGGAAAATCAATTTTATAAGGATTTTAAAGCCCTTGCGCATGATATATGCCTTTATATTGAGTTTTGGAATAATTGACTAACCAAAATTTAAATACACTTATGATTTTGTGTTCAACCCATTATAACATAACCCCAACAGACTTACATTTTAAACGTCCCCACTTCAAAATCCCAACTTGGAAATTTGGCCACTGTATTACCCCTTTGTTTTAAAACTTTCAACCGCACAAACTTACCACTAAAACCTAACCGGCCTAATAACTACAAGCAAAAAGAGGGGGTCCCCATTTGCAATGGGGTGATGGTGTGAAAACCTTAGAACAATACTATGTTGTGTTTTGTCCAGAAAATAGGGATAACAGCAATAAGGAAAGCTAAGACAGATACAAGAGACACACAGATATATCCTAAAAGCCTTTGAGAATTGAAGGGGAAAACCAGCCACACACAACAAAGTATCATTTTATTGATGAAGAAATTCAAGTGTACAATGCCTTCTGCTAGATGAGATATATATAATACAAGAGAGGCTCTTCAATTTACAATGAAAGGTCCCTTGAAATTCTCAACATTACAACTCTTCGTATTTCCATGCCTTAACGTATGATGAAAGAAACATGTCTTTATATTTAATATTACAATTATCATAAACGTCCTTTTCAATTGAAGGTGACTATAACGATAATAATGTCCATATTTGTAGAGATAAAGATCTCTATCAGATCTGGAATCTTTAATACTGTGTTGATTTGATTGCATTTATGTGATGTGGTATGTATGGGAACCAATGGGTTTTCTCAAAAAAATGATTTGCTTCGTATTAAATTCAGCAGCCTAAGAAGGGGGCTGACTCTTACATAACCACAAGCAAAAGACAGCAAGAGACCAACAACACATTAAAAGAAGTAGGTTCCAAGTCCTTGTAAAACCTGGGCGTGTTTGGTTTAAAATTGCAATTTCAGGTCCTTGTAAAACCTAGTTTTTCGTGCTTTTTGCTTTACTCTAGGTTTCAGGTCCTTGTAAAACCTAGTAGAACTAATGCTAATCCTATGCTTTTGTTAAAGGGTTTCGGGTGCCTTCAAAACATGTTTTTACCTTAATCTAAAACACATAAATAGAAGTGTTTGCTATTATAAGTGAGGGATTAATGACAAGGTCAAGAACACATCATTTAACATCACACCAACAGCAGAACTAGTAACCCACATCAAGAGTGGAAATTCAAATTTCTCACAGCAAAAGGGGAAGAAATGAGAGGTAGTACAATTCTTCCTTTGCCAATGGGCAATTGTCCAAGCGATAGTAATGCTAGGGTTCCACCACACGACAATGAGGCCCCCATTATGTGACCATCAACACCAAGAACAAAGTGTTGGCAACACTATGTACCAATTGTCGAGCAGTAGTCGAAGAAAAGTCTTTGTGGTCAGAAGGGATTGCACCACTAGCAGGAGATGGGGTCAAGTCCATCTGATCAAAGGAAGTTAAATCAGTAGGAGTCCCACCCTGCAAGGATCATCTTAGCCTGTGAGGAGTTCTCCAAGTCACTCAGTGATGCAGATCAGAAGAGAAGGACAGGGACCAATGAATCTAAAGACTAACCCACAACATTGGTAGAAATCCACATTATCCACCACATTCATGCTACAAATCACCATAGGGGAGGTCTTGGCACGGACAATGGATCGACCTTTCACATCTAGAGGTATGGTAGTACTAGATTTGGTTGCATGTTCATAGCTACGTCCACTACCAGCAACAAAATTTGGGAAGGGAATCCCATCAAACCCAAAGGCAGAGACTCATCCACTACAAAAACAAGTGGTAGAAGGAACAAGGAAAGAAGCCCCCCGCCCCAGAGACAGCAGAAGGATGCAAGTGTCCCCTGCAACAAAGAGTTATCCAATTGCTCCTTAAAGACGACACATCCCTAGTAGCAGCAGCAGTAGCTAGAGACAATGTAGGAGGTGCAATTGGGTTGGAATGTGTGGGAAGCAAATTCATCGTGCTAGCGGAATGAGTGAGAGGCAAAGTAATTGGGATAGCAAGACAAGCCAGGGACATTTTTAAAAATTTGATTTTTTATTTCTTGAGAGAAATTTTAGTCATTTTGGAATAATTGGGTTTTCATGCCCGATTTTGAGCCACTTTGATCCATATATATATATATATATATATATATATATATATATATATATATATATATATATATATATATATATATATATATATATATATATATATATATATATATATATATATATATATATATATATAGGTGTGTATGTATATATTTACTAGGATACCGAATCGTCCCCTACAGACTAGGCTTCCACATCCGATGCAGATGGATGTCGAATGTGTCCAGAAGGATGTTGACCGGAAGCCAGCCACCTGCTCTCAGATGCGTCTCTAGCTTCCAAATGCATTCAGGAGCCTGAGGTTGGCTTCCGGCCAGCATCCGCAGGGTTTTCAGACACGTCCGGGAGCATCCACGGGCCCAACAGCCGGAAAAGCCAAAAAAGAACAATAAGAAAACATTTTAAAACACTTAAGTTACCCATTAAATATGTGTTGTAATTGCATTTTTAGGTTATTTTTTGCTATGAAACCCTATAATGACCCTAAAAGTGAATATTGAAGCATTCACAACTCATTTTAGAACTTTGTTTGCACCTACAGCCACTTCTCATTTTGTCTCTAGTTTGCATTGTCATTGTGAAGCCAAATTCAGCATTTTCGAACAGGATCAATTGAAGAGGGAGATATAGCTTTCTCAAAGGAGTTTAAATCATTCAAGGTAAGTGATCAATCCCATTTTTGAGTATTTTAATGAATTTTTTAGAGTTTTTGATGAATTTTTTCAAGTTCTTGAAGATTTTTTTCAAGTTTTTCTTCTTTTTTTTGAAAGATATGTAGAAGCAATTTTAGGTATCTAGTCTAGTAGTTTTTTCTCACTTCTTTCCACTTGTATGCATGATGTTCATAGTTGTTAGGACCTAGTTAAAATTTATTTATTTTCTTATAGAATAGGTTGCAAAAAACTAGGCAAGAATGGATATCAGTGGTAGTGCTAGTCAAAGTTTAGTGGGGCCCAAGGAGGGGAAGGGATTGATAATTTCAAAATTGATATAGATTCTTCTTCGTGGAGACATACAACACAGACATCACAGGTTTCAGGAGGTGGCTCATACTATTGGAAGTGCAATTATTGTCAAAGTAACAAAGGAAAAGCTTTCAATAGCTCATATTCCCGAGTGAAGCTTCATTTTATGGGCCCTACTAGCAAAGGATTTGGAATGTGCAAAGGCAAAAATGGTACTGGGATGACTAGTGCAAAAATACTTACATTTGTAAGAGAACAAGAAGCTGCTGATGCATTGATTGATAGATCAAAAAAAAGCTACTATCAAGGTCCTTCCTCAAAGAGCAAGCTGCATGCACCCACTGAACCAATTGCATCCTCCCAACACCCATTCTTTCAAGTACCTATGCCAAGAGAGGATAAGGAAGAAGTGGGAATTTCAACCGGTAAAAGGCCCATTGCACACCACATTTGAAATGGAGGCAAGAGACCGTGCTAATGAAGCTATCACTTGTTGCCTCTATGCGAATGGGCTTCCTTTCAACTTGGTGAGATTGCCATATTGGAAGGAAATGGTGGCAACAATCAAAGAATCACCAATTGACTACACAAGCCCGGGGTATGAAAAGGTGTGTAGGACTCTATTGCAACAAAGGAAGACACATATAGAGAAAGACCTTCAACCTATCAAAAAATCTTGGAAAACTTCAGGTCTAACTATTGTGTCAAATGGTTGGAAGGATACAAGAAACCAGCCACTGATTAATGTGATTGCAATTTCCCCCAAACAGGCAATGTTTTTGAAGGCTATTGCTTGTGAGGGGCAAGTGAAGGATTTCAAATTCATTTCTAGAATTCTCAGCGAGGCCATCGAGATGGTGGGTAGTGAGAATGTGGTATAGGTGGTCACAAACAATGCCAAAAATTGCAGGGGTTGTGTGCTTTAGTTGAGAGTCAGTATGAGCATATTTTTTGGACCCCATGCACTATTCACTCCCTTAGCTTGATCATGCAGAGGATTGGCATTGAAATAGAGTGAGTGAAAAAAATATACCAAGAGGGGGAGGACATATAGATGTTTGTGACCAACCACCACATGTCATTGTCCATTTTTAGAACATACTCCAAATTGGAGTTGCAAGGTAAATTGCTTTTTTTAAATTACTAAGTTTCATGGATTTGTAATTTAGTTAAAATTTATAATTTATAATTATATTGTCAATTGACATATTGTTAACTTGCTTAGGTTGCTAAGACCCATTTTGCATCTCGTACAATTGTTATGAGATGACTCCTCAAGGTAAAAGATGCATTGGGCCAAATGGTCATCGGTAAGCAATGGGGCATATGGAAGATCTCAAATTCAGAAACAGCACAAAGGATCAAGTATTTAAATCTTGAATGAGAGTTGGTGGGCTCATGTGGCACATGTATTGGATTTCATTGAGCCCATCATGACTATGCTCCATTTTGCTGATATAGATACACCTTGCTTGGGGGATGTGTATGATGGCATGGACACCATGGTTGAAAAGGTAAAAAAAATTATATACAAGCACATAAGAGTGACCCCACACAATGCGAAGCCTTATGCAAACAAGTGCAAGCAATTATCCACCATCGCTAGAATAAGATGAGAACCCCATTGCACCTCCTTGCATATGCCTTATCTCCTAGGTACTATAGTGAGGAGGTAGTCGGTATGTTGGGTAGAGTTGCACCATTTGCGGATGAGGAGGTTGTTGAGGGGTGCCACAAATCTCTTACAAGACTCTTCCCACTAAAAGAAATGCATGAAAAAGTGAGGGAAGAATTTGAGTTGTTTGCTTTGGGGTTAAGGCATTCTTCATTTGCACTAAAGGACCAAAATAGAATGGGAGCTTTCACATGGTGGTACATGTATGGTCAACCTTTCAAGCATCTTCAACCTCTTGCAATCAAGGTCCTATCACAAGTAAGTTTTTTATTTTGTTTTGTAAATTTGTTTTAAACTTTTATGTTTACACTTGCATTCTAGAATTTAGTGTTTCACACATTCTTTAAAATTAATTTGCTTTTCATTTGTATGTTTTGTGACAACTATCTAGGTTGCTAGTTCTTCTGCTGCTGAAAGGAGTTGGAGTACATACTCCTTTAGCCATTCAGTGAAGCACAACCGGTTGGGCTCCAAGAAAGTTGAGGACTTGGTGTTTGTCCACACCAACTTGCGTCTTTTGTCATGTAAGAATGATCATTACAAGGAAGGGGCAACAAAGCTTTGGGATGTAGGCCCTAAGTGTGCAGATTTGGATGCAATACTTCATGATCTTATTACAGTCAGAGATGATGATGATAGTGTGGCACGTGGTGCATCTAGCATTAGTAGAACCATGTTTGCTTCAAATGATCTTTCAGCAGTTGGAGATAATGATGAGAATGTGGATTTCCTTGTCAATCCCTATGATTCAGAGTTAGACTCTAATGCAAGTTGATTGAATCTTCAATCATTAACTATGTTTTTATTTTGTTGGAATCTTGAACATGACTTATTTGAACTTATTGTCTAAGACTAAATGCTAATGTTGGACAAGCAAATATTGATATATGATATGAATTTTGATATATCTTGAATTTTGATAAAGGGTTAAGTATCATAGATTCATAGTCATACTATCAAATGATTTGTTATTGTATATTTCTTGCATTTCTTTGCATATATGATATATTAGTATATTTCTAGTACATAATTCTTCATCCCTGCATCCCGTATCCGCTTCGGAATCCCCATCTGAATTAGTAACTTAGTATGTGTGTTGTTTGCATGTGCGCGCATGCGTATATATGTATGTATATAAAATCCCTTGGCTGTGAATGAACTTAGACATGGATATATGATAATGTGATATGGTTCATGAGATGTATTGAGGGATCAACGAGGATCTGAGCTATCGGTTTGGTACCACTGCAACATATGGTATGATCATCATTGGCAAGTATATAGTGATGAATTAGAACTATAACATATGATAACTTTTATGTTGTGCCATTGTGATTTCTAATTTGTTCATGAGCTTGGGATGGGTGTAGAACCTGAACTAGGGAGTGGCTCTCAATAGGTTTCAAGGCGCAAAGGGGCTGATGGAAAGTCCATTGGAGAGTTGCTTAATGGTGATAACATAAATAAAATTAATGGGGTAAACTCATAATAATAA
Source organism: Cupressus sempervirens (assembly GCA_028749045.1). Classification (NCBI taxonomy): domain Eukaryota; kingdom Viridiplantae; phylum Streptophyta; class Pinopsida; order Cupressales; family Cupressaceae; genus Cupressus; species Cupressus sempervirens. Next base: position 676,289,166 of record CM053785.1, read on the forward strand.
GATAATGAGTATTCCTTATGCATGCTTTGAGTGCCCCAATAGACTAAGGATGCATTTGAAAAGGCCTCGTGATCTAACAAATCAAGCCTCCTTCTCTCAAGAAAAGGATTGCTTAGATTTGCATGAGTCATTCTTAGAAGTATGTGATGATACTCCTACTTCCAAACTCTCCAATCATACCCTATGTAGGTTTGAGTAGGGACCCTATGGGAATTAAGTATGTGGTCGTGAGTTATGGTTGGCTTCCATGTTGGGCATCCATGTGATTGTCCCGCATACTTGTGTCTTGCATGTTCATAACCCTTATTGCATTGATTCTTTTGTAACTGTTTTGGCCATATAGTTATCTTTGTGAGCATGGTGGAGTGGCCCTAAGGATACCATGTGGTCGATTACGTGACAAGCCACCATTCAGGGCCGGTGTACAGGTTCAAGCAGTCCAAAAATCTACTCCATCCTTACCGTGTACCACTATCTTACCATTGGTGTATTTATGTTCATTATATTGCTCTTATAATACCTCATTATGTACTTAATTATGTACAGATGGATATTCAATTAACATGGAGTGGTTTGAGCCTCGGTATGATGTAATTTTGTAAGTTTATAGTAGATTAGATTATACTGTAATCATGAGTTCGATTTGGTTAAAATTACATGTTTAGCACCCCTTACTTTTTAGGTGGAATTCATAGAATGGTGCTTGGGGCTGTCCTTCAACGCTTGTGTTGTTTGGTGTCTCCACCTTACTGGTCTTAGACTATCTCAAGCTGATGGTTCAGCTAACTGTAAAGTGGCACCTCCACTTCCAAAATGGCGCTTGCACTTTTTGACATCTCCACCTAATCATTGGCACTTGTGCAACCACAAGACTTGGCATCCCTTATGAATCGTAGCCTATGCCTATCCTTCGGTGCCTCTGTTCTGCTTAGAAAAAATGATGATTTGGGCTTATGATTTGATCTCGAGGCTAGATTGTTTAGTGTTGTAGCTGTTCAAAAGGTAGTTACTTGTCATGTGCTTGCTGGTATTATGACTATTGCATGATTGAGCTCCACAGATGTTGCAGAACCCTTGGAAGTATATGGCAGTCTTCTGCAATACTTGGGTATGTAGTATTCAATGATTATCTAAACTTCATGAGCAAATGTCGCTAAGTTATGCTTGAACATATGTTAATGTTATGTTATTGATAAGGAAAAATGAAATTCCATCTCAAATAGAATATGTTCCTTGGTGGGGAATCACAAATGGTGCTCAGAATAAACCAGGATTGGAGTAAAAGAAAGTTTTCAACTAGCAATTCTAAAGAAGTTTTCTAAGAGGGCTCTATCCATTAAAAATTACTTAATGGGAAGGGAAAAACAAATATCACCCTACTAAAATACTATACTAAACAATTTTACAGCAGGGAAATATTGTTTCCTAAAAGGCTCAATAGCATCAATGGCACCATATATGATTTAAATATCCACAGTTCTAGTATATAATTCTTCATCCTAATGATGAAACATTGAATGCAATTCAAAGTATTCATGTTAAAATCTCCAAAAAGTTTTTTCAAAAACCTTACTTCAGAACTCAGGATTTTTGAAAACCTTATCATCTTAATGTCTTCATTCTGAAGAATGAATACAAACCATGAAAACAATCTTATGATGCACAAATAATAAAAATCTTTGATAATTAATTGCAGCCATTCAAAACCAAAACCCAATATTATGTCGCTTTTTCAGTATTTTCTAAGTAAATAATAATATATCGGTGTACAATTATTGAAGAAGCATTTAACAATTGCACTTCAATGGGGTAGCAGAAAACTTGGTTATAGTACTTACTCCTCTGCCCAACTAATAACACTGGTTCTCCAAAGATTTCTATGCTAAGATCAATTCAGCCCCCTAGCCCAAATACCTTCCATTAAATTGGTATTTCCCTCCTCTCCCTATATATATATATATATATATATATATATATATATATATATATATCTTTGTGTGCATGTGTTATTTTGACAATATGAACACTTACTGATGTCACAACATGAACTGAAACCAGATTATTATTATTAATTTTGTGGGAATGGAGCAATTCAGTGAAATAAAGAATTATGGATTACAAATTGCAACCCATAAATCTTCTCACAACTATAAAAACAATCACAATCATAGAAGTAAACTGAAATATCTCTGAGGAGTTCTTTGGCAAACTAAAAGGTAACAGATAAAGATACTTAAGATTATCAGGAAAATAACAGGAACATGAAACAATACTAAAAATGGGAAAATAACAAATGGGTTTTATGTTCAAAGCCATCTAAATTGCATACAGAACGTACAAAATGAATTTTGAAATATAGATTTTTCTTGACAATTTTGAGGTTGCTGATTACAGTGCATACAGCATAACCATTCAGTTTGAACGTCAAAATAGTTACAAAATATAAATTACAACTGTCATCCTACAAATTCCAAACACACCCTCAAATGCAGAAGAAAAAATTGAGTAGTGTGTCGGTCACTCAGTACACCCTCACCAAAAAGCCATCAGGATTTCCTGTTTGCAATGCTGGCATGATTTCTCTTGCCATTAGGTATACTTCAGGACATTAAAATTCCTACCTCTGTTTGTAAGGCCAATTGAATCTGCAACCTGTCATATTCAATGTAGCCATTTATACCATTGATACCTATTATGATAAGTCATGATTAGATTTTAAATATGATTTTTATAGATGTTTTATAATGTTTATGGGTTCTGCTAACTGATTTAAAAATGTTCTCATATCCATTGAAATTTCATGTGAAGTCGGTTGACTAGTAAATTAGTTAAAACATTATGGTTTCATGTGTAATGGAAAAGTTGGTTATTCGTTATATTTCATGTAAAATGAAATGGTGGTTAATCATTATGATGTTTTATGAAAATGATTACTTGCTATAGTAACCTTGATTTTATAATCAGGCATATGTTATTACCGTGGCAATTCTCTTTTTACAGGAGCGTGATGAAGGGGCGGAAGCATTGCCAAAGAGGGAATTGGATAAAGGACACCAATCTGCCTATGGGTTGACAGGCATGAATTCTAACCACCAAGGCTAAGGGATAAACAGCTAGGCAACCAAGAGTATACTACGGATTACCATGAGCTAACCAGTCAATAAATATGTATTATTGAAGGAAAGATCACTAAGCATTTAATTAAAAACTAAGACTAATGTGTTACCTTATAAATTGGATGATCTCAAAGCTTCTTGTGATATTTGTCATATCCGAGTATAACAATACCATAGTATCTACATATGCTTGCATATGTTATGCACATATATGTATGTATGCGTAAATTCAAATGGGACGTATGTGTACACCCACTCAATATATGACATATGTACTAGATATGTTGTTGGAATATCATGCATATATATACATACATACATATATTAATATGCAATATTATCCCTCCTTGGCAATAGTTTTATTAATTTATCTTGAGCGGCCATTTTAATAATATTGCCACATATATGTCAATGGCTTTTGGTTGTAACTCCTTGCCACCTTCATACTTTCTTGCTCGTAACCAGACATGCAACCGAGTAAGGCAAAGATCTATTTCGTGTTGTGTTTCATATTGAGCAACTTTCATATCATTGGCAGAGTTATTACAACTTCATACTACCTGCATTGTCTTTGCACATTGCTTCACATATTCTCATCTCACCCGCAAATTCCTTTTATATTTCTTGCATTTGCATACATAGCTACTATTTTCCATATTGCTTTTGGATAGTTCTTTCGCCTTAAATATTGAATCGGGCGTGACCGTAGAGTAAGCATACAAGGTATCCTTTTGTTCATATATGCCATAATGGTGTCGGACTTAATGCTAGAACATACAAGCATGGAGGTGTCGTCCTATTTCACCAGCATTGCTTAAAGACCAACTGAGCTTTTCAAGAAGCAACATTCAATCAAGTCATGAAAATATTTCTTCTTAATTATGCTCTTTAAATTTGATATAATGAGGCTCATAGTTATTAGCTTGGAATTAAAAAGGCAATGTTAACATTGATAGAGTCTTGATCTAAAATGATATAATGGTTTTTCATTTGTATAAGATTTATAAATATACTCTAGATCGAGCAAGTTGTGGCACTTTGCATATATACATTTTCTTTTAAGAATTTTTATTTAACTTGAACTAACATCTGACAATGCAAGCTTATACAAAGGTATCTAGTACATACTCCCTGAGATAAGAGACAACACCCTTATGAAAGTCAAGAATAAATTACAGATATTATAAATCTTTTGTAAAGCCATAGGCCCAAGTCGAGCAGAATGCATTTGCTGTGATTATATAAAGTTTAGACAATCACCTCAAAAATTCATCAAGGAAGAACAACATGGTCGAGATGAAGGGTGTATATTGATAACCATAGAACACAGGTTTTCCCTGCATGATAAGAAAAAGAAAAGTTAGTAACAAATAAGAAAGTAATAAAAGTGTTTCAAAATTGAGTCAGCTCATGGTAGTCCATTGTCTACGGTCTTGTTGTCAAGTCGAGAGGTGGGTTATCAGGTACATGGTGTCCATAGAAATCCTTGGCCAAAGTAAGTTAGTGGCATGCTTGTTGTTGTGATCACTAGAGATCAAGGCTGCTAGTAGTTGGCAGATAGGTGCATGGAAGGTATCCAAAGCCTAGCTGGTTGTCTAACTGACACTCTAACACCAGGATGTTCATTGGCTAGACAGTAGTGTCCCAAGTCTAATCCCAGGGTAGGGAGGGCTTTTCCCAATAGAGATTGTGTGGGGATACTTAAGGGTCCACGGTTGGGAGGTTAAGCCCTTGGCAATACTTCTCCTCTCTTTTGGATGCCAAGCCTTGCATAACTCAAGGATAAGATCTACATGCAAGATAACTACATTTTGGGTATTTTACTTTTATGTTTTTCTGCATTCTAATTTATGTATTCTATATGGTTATTATAGTTAAGTTAGTTTCTCTTTCATTGGTTTAAGAATCAGCTAAATCTATTATTCCTTTTACTTGAATATATAAATTGAAATGAATCTGTATTTCATGTGTAAATGATATTATGGTTGTCATAACTGTCCTCCTTATGAATTTGAAAGAAACCGTTACTTTGTTACTTTAATCCATCAAAATAGGACTGGAAAATTTAGCATGTTACAGTTTGTTTATAAGTTGATTTAAAGGACTTTAATTAGATGTTGGATATGTTAGAATATATAGTCCACCAATATAACAGAGAGGGGAGGGGTGAATCAATTATCCAACTATTATCACAATTATCAACCTCATTAAAACTTAACCATATGAGGAATATAATCAGAAAGCACAACAAGATACTCATGCACAATAACACCAGATATGTTAACTAGGGAAGCTCTTGATCAGAGGGAAAACCCCAGTGGGGATGGTAGCCACAAGATGATGTACTGATATAAATATTCCTTATTAAAGGATGGACCTTGTTAGGAGTCTATGAAATACATTCAGTACATATCACTCTCTGTTAGGAGACTTTGAATCCCTATTAGGAGATTCCAACCCTATTAAGAGTTGTAGAAGGCAGATGGACCCACTATCCAAATAGCTTTAGGGGCAAGACCAATGAACCCATTGTCCAAATAATCTTTGTATTATTCCTTGCAGAATAATAGAATTGTACTATACTGCTCCTTCCTCTTTCTGTGTCCTGTCAACCGGACTTCTCCTCCTTCAAATCTCAATATCCGATCACAAACTTCGCATCCAATAATCCCTTGCATCACTTACTTGCACTTACCAAATACTCTGCTCTTGTTCACACTTCCTTGCACACTTGCATCACACTTGGACACTATACAATAAAGGAAAATACTTTCCTTTATACCAAGTCCTTAAAACAATTCCTTGAGTCGGCCTTGAGGCTTTCCCAATTAATTATAATAGGACCATAATAAAATAATTAATTACAATCCCGATAGCACTGTCGGCTCACAGTCTATGCAACTCTTCACACGTGACTTTAGGGCTTGCGCACTTACAGACGTCATCATCAGACTGTCTTCTTCCACTCTGTAACTTCGTGTATCCAGATTATATCTCTGTTAGAAGATATAATGCAATCATCAAAAATTGCTTCCCAAGTGCTCTGTTTCTGTATTGCTCGCTATAAATCACATATAACTTTTGTATCTCTTCGACTTAGGTTACGCACACTTAACCTCACTATCAGGACACTGTGGGGAACGCGTCCTTAACTTCGCATAATCTGATTGTCAAACTTCTATCTGTACTACCTTGATCTATGTTTGCTACTTTGTCAATCTTCACAGAATTATTGTTATGTTGACATCAATGACAAACATAGTCATGAATGCAACATGTCAATGTTGCCAAATGCTCTCCAATGCTTAGGATAATCCCCCAAAGGGATACCATCAGCATTCATGCTAACAGGTTCTTACTCGGATTTAAAACTCAAATCTTGATATTTAAATTTAATGATGTTTAAAATGTTGATTTTAAGCTAAATTGCCAATTTGGATTTAAGTTCAGGGTTTTGGTTCACTACTATGGAGGATATTTTTGAAAAAAATTCAATACAGTTGGGTCTGGCCACACACACAAAATATTTGAAATATACAATTATGCTTAACATTAAAATATTAAAACTTTAATGTTATGCTGAATATCAAAAGAATGAGATTTAATATTTAAAAATATAATTTAGTTAAATAAATTTTTAAATGCGAATTACACTAGATAAATGATTAAAACTAAAAGTTTATAATTTTTAAATATTTACCAAACCTCTTGCGAAATTATAAATGGAATATTTCATAGATAAACTTGGTATGACTAAGATGTAAATGTAATTCCTAAGATTAAATCTCAATTTTGTTTTATACATATATACATATATATATATATATATATATATATATATATATATATATATATATATATATATATATATATAGTGTTATTACTCTTGTGCACATGTGTATTATTTTATGAAAGATGACAATCTTTCTTTTAGATGTAAGGTCTCTATGGTAAGGTGACAATCTCAACTATAGATTTACCTGCTATCTTATGACTTCATTAAGTTGTCCTGGAATGAGCTAGAAATCATGATGCTACTTGTGATTGTTCTTGAGTGATTAAGTAGTTGTCCCAAATTGTGCTAGATTTCATGACAATAAGTAAATCACCATAGATTAATTTAGTCCCGAAGTGAGTCAGAGATCATGATACTTGCTATTTAAGATCAAGACTGACTATCTAATAGAGTATGTTTTGTCCCGGAATGTGCTGAAAACCAGGTAGACTATATTCTTAAGAGGATATAATTGTGGATAAGTATTTTTGATACAACCTCAAGTATGGGTTATTGAGATTGAGAAATTGATCGTATCCTCCCTCGCTAAGAGCAAGTGTTAAAGTAATAGCTTTGATTGGATCTGATACCAGTATATAGACCAAGCCTATACATACATATATGTATGTATTTATATATATGCATACGTATGTATGTATGTATATATATGCATACATATATATGTATTTGGCTTCCTCTGTATACTGATATTACAAACTATTCTAATCCTTGTGATCATGCCCAGATCGAGCTTCATATATATAATATGAATTAATTCATGAATTGATCTGTCCAAAGCAGATTAACTACCTTATCCTCACCCATGATCGAGTTTGAGAATTGCACAGCAACATGTATTATATATTTTGCTTTGTGTTAGCATTGATATTGACAGACATGCCCGAAAACTATGTGTTATATACTACCTTCATCGAATGGCAAGTTATGTCTGTAATGTATGTGCTAGTCACCAACAGAGGTTGACTAAAAGTATTAGTTAGCATCATGTAGGGTCATAACCCTATGTGGCAAAGGCCACGTAAGGGTCATGTCCCTACATGAATGGAACATAAAAACGAGATATATATATATATATATATATATATATATATATATATATATATATATATGTTGAGTATTTGTTGTGCGAAAAACATCAATCAACGTGGCATGTGATTACCCCAGCAAAATACACATTACAATCTATAGTCTCTTAGTAATCCATTTAACATATCAAAGTCAGTAGTCAAGATCAGATTTTACAATAGTTAGTGTTAGAATATTTAGAATAACTGAGGAGAGGGGGGGGGGGGGGTGAATCAGTTATCCTCAAATCCAAATGTACTAATTCAACTTGTACTAACTTCAAACAACTTAAAAAATCTCATTAAACCACTCGGTCCATATAGCAATTCATCAGCAATTTAACATTTTGTTCATTACTTAACTCTTTGTTCAGTATATGCCAACTAACAATAAATAAATAACACTAAATAGTATGCATCACACATATATGACACCAAGATTTCACACGGAAACTCAATTTGGGAAAAACCACCAAGTAACATGCTACAACTTTTCACTCTTCTGAAGTGAGTTTGATTAAGAGCCAACCCTGTTAAAGGTTACAAAACACACTGAAGGTGTGACAAATTTCTTATAGTCCTCATCAATCCTCATCTATTTCAGCTCCTTCATTAGGCTTTGCTTGTGTTTAACTCAATACTTCTATACTCCATATTATGATTGAGCAATGCATCATCTTGTCATAGACTAATTGATCAAGTGCCTATTGTAATTCCAACATACTTGCTCCTATTCACTCAACGACTCCACTAGTTCATCTAGTTATCTCTCTTTTCAAATCCTCTTCATCAATCAACCAATATGGCACTGTACACTATAAGTAAATGTCTCTCCAATAGGTTTGACATCAATGACAACATTCCGACAATCTCCCTCTTTAGCATTGATGGCAACACCTCTAGTTACCATGCAAATGCAAAAGACATTCTCATGATTTATCATTAATAGCTTAATCTATCATTAGATCTTCATTAATATTCTTTGTTTCATTCTGATTCTCATCTTGCACTCGCACTTCTCCCTATATGATATCAATTGTATATTCTTCAATGCTAACACCAAATGTTATACCAACTGTATTGGAAAAACCTCCAATTGTATTCATTGCCAGTTTCATATGTCTCCCTCTTTGGACAACAATCACTTCATATAGATTCTCCCCCTTTCATTCAGATATAAGATGGCAACTACATAACTTCTTCCCTCTTTGACAACAATGCCAACAACATCAACCATCAACATACAAAACATCCTCATGTCACTGTTTAACTGATATAGAAATGTTACTTTCTTTTTCATCTTTACCTTAATTCCTTAAAGTTTCATCTGCACATGCTTCTATCCATCTCTTCACAATCTTTAGGCAGCTCCTATAGTGTGGCTTCCTGCATCAATGTGTAAGATATTTTGATCATATCATTTGATACAATGCAACATCTCTTCTTAGCTTGCTTTAGATAGGGGAATAACCCCTAACTTACCTCTTAGGCAATCAAAAGTATCCTTTGGTAATACCTTAGTGAATATATCAGCTATCTGCTCCTTTGTGTTCACATACTCCAATCTCACTTCCTTGTCTTGGACCAACTCTCTCAGGTTTCTTTGATATGTTTATAGCAATGTGTTATCACAATATATCACAACAGGTTCAGTAATTTGTTCTGTCATACCTTTCAACAATTGTTTGATCCACACAATGTTTGAACAATTGACTACTACAGCAACATACTCAGTCTCTGCTATGGATTGAGAATTATAGTTTTGCTTCTTGCTTGTCCATGAAATCAGTCTTCTGACTAAAATGAAAGTGCCACCACTTGTACTCTTTCTGTCATCAATGTTTCCAGCCCCATCAGCATCTATGTATACTTTTAGCTCAAATTTGTCACTCTTTTTGTACCATAATCAATAGTCTTTTGTTTGTTTCAGATATCTCAATATTCTTTTCACAGCCATCATGTGATTTTCTCTAAGATTAGCAAAAAATCTAGCAACAATACCAACTGCTAATGCAATATCAGGTCTTCTGTGTACAACATATTGCAATTTTCCAATCATTGATCTGTCTAATGTTTGATACACTTCAGCAGAATCATCACTCTTTAATAGTTTATGACCAATAACCATAGGTGTTCCAATTGGTCTTGAGTCGTCCATTCCAAAAGCCTTCAATATCTCTTTAATATACTTTGATTGTGTAAGGTAAATACCCTTCTTCATATGATAAACTTGTAATCCAACAAAGAACTTGATCTCTCCAAATATTAACATCTCAAGTTCTTTCTTCATCTCATTAGAAAATGATTTACACAACAAATCATGTCCTCCAAATATGATATCATCAACAAAAATTTCAACTAACAATATCTTGTTCTCAGATTCACTTTTCATATACAGATTGTTATTATCATTAGTTCTTACGAAACCAGTTTTCACCAAATAAGTGTATAATCTTTCATACCAAGCTCTAGGGGCTTGCTTCAAACCATAAAAAACTGTGTAGTTTGCATACCATATTCCTCTTGCTAGCATCAACAAATCCTTCAATTGATCAACGTAGACTTCTTCTAATATTTCATTCAAAAATGCAGATTTGACATCCATTTGATATACCTTGAATCCTTTGTAAGCAGCATATGCAAGCAAAGTTCTCACTCCTTCCAACCTCGCAATTGAGGCAAATGTCTCACCATAATCAACTCCTTCCTCTTGTGCATATCCCTTACAAACCAGTCTTGCCTTGTTTCTTGTGACTTCACCTTTCTCATTCAACTTGTTTTTGAATACTCACTTGGTTCCAATCGCATTCTTGTCCTTTGGTTTGGGTACCAATGTCCATGTCTTGTTCTTCTCTATTTAATCAGTTTTCTTATTCATTGTCTTAATCCAATCTTCAATCTCCAAAGCATCTTTAACTGATTTAGGTTCTACCTCACATAGTAAAAATGTATCATTCTTCAACTTACTTCTTGTCATGACTCTTGAATCTTTGCTTCCAATAATTTGGTTTGGTGTATGATTCCTCCTTAAATACTTTGCAAAGACAAGTTCAAATCTTTCCTCTTCATGTATTTCACTTAGTTTTGCATGCTCTTCTTCTATAAGTATCTCTAGTTGCAACTCGGCTTGGTCTGTCTACTGTTCGGTTTCCTCTCTCTGATGTTCAACTCATGTTGTCTATAACTTGGCTCCTATATAGCCTAATGCTCACAAAGCTCTACTGTTGCACCTCGGCAATGCTTGACTGCTAATGCTCAGCAGTCTCTTTATGTGGTTCAGGTAAGGTGCTAGGTTCACCTTCATATATATATAGACAAAGTTTATGTAGTCTTCAAGTTCTTTCTTGCATTCCTCCTGATTCTTTTTTGCAAATTCAACTCTAACATTTGCAATTTCCACACTTTTCTAAGTGTTTGAACTCTAACACCTTTTATGCCTTGCTTTTACTAGAAAATCTAGGAATATGACTTCGTCACTTTTTGCTTCAAGTTTTCCATTCCTCACATCTTTCAATATGTAACATTTGCTTCCAAAACCATTGAAATAATTGACATTAGGTGCATAGCCATACCAAAGTTCAAAAGGTGTTTTGTTTGTACCTTTCTTCACTTGAACTCAGTTCAGAGTATAAACTGCAGTACTCACAATTTTTCTCCAGTACTTTTGTGAAACATTCTTCTCCATCATCAGTGTCCTTGCACAGTCCATGATTGATCTATTCCTTCTTTCAGCTATCACATTCTACGGTGGAGTCCTTGGTGCACTCATTTGTCTCTTGATTCCTTTGTCATTGCATAATATGTTGAACTCATCTGTGTTAAGGTTATAGTTTCAGTCAGACTAATTTCACCATGAGATACTTCGTTGATAAGTCATTAAGATAAATATTTTATATATATAATATATATTATATATGTAATATAATATATATTATATATGTAATATAATATATATTATATATATTATATTCTATTATATTATATTATATAATAATATATTATATTATATAATAATATATTATATATATGATTATTTATATTACTAATATATTAATATGTTAACTAGTGATGATTAACCGTAGAGACATGTCTCTTCATGAGACATGTCTCCTCTCTTATTTATAAATCTTCATTTGCATTTGGAACACAATCAATACAATGGCATTGTTAGTACATTTGCAGCAATCCTAGAATTCAACATGGTATCAGAGCCAAGCCGCAAATGAACAAAAGGAATAAAGAAGAGAAAGAGAGACACTTAGATTTAAAGTGTGAGAGAAAATCGTACCAAAAGCATATCTTAAATGGCAACCAAATATAATATGTTAAGGAGCACAGAAACAATGAGTTGAGAAGGGAACACAATCAATAATCGGGAGTGTAACATATCCCACCAGAGTCTTCACAGAAATGACAATTGTCACTAATATTCCATGTGATTTCAAAACCCAAGAGGAGGGCCCCCAAAGATTCTTTTCATGGCTGACGTTGTCTTTTTTGTTGGTCAAAATAACATCATATTGGTCTCTCAAACTTCCATGGTATGATCCACCGTAAAATTTAGAAGGGAGGCAATAGCGTAAATCGTTTGTTATTCTACATTCTGAACACTTAATGGGTTGGAGATTTTCATTATATGAAAGTGTGTTGTTGAAGATAAGAATAGTTCCCCATTTGTATTTATGTGAAAGAGCAAATTGTCTACTATACTTGGTGAAATGATTAACCCATCAGCTGAAATTATTTGGATGTTGTCATTTATACACTAGATGGAATCAGTCATACCGGAAACATTTAAGGGTAAAACGGAAGTATAAGGAACAGAGCGAATAGCATGGCAAGATATCAATTAATAAAACACACATTGAGAAAACTATGTCCAAGCCTGTGCATTGTGTGCGAAGACCATACAGATAGAAGTGCTAGTGAAAGGAGATTAAAGGATAGTTAAAGAAAAACGATACATGAGGCATCCCATATAACTAAGGTGAGGAGGAAAACCCTTGCTAAAAATTAAAATTAGTGAACCATATCCCATGTAAAGTTGAGATTGAACATAACCACAACCATGAAAGAAGACGTGACGTGGAATAAAGACCACCGAACCACACACAAGGGTTGTCCACCAAGGACGGATTCAAAGTGGTACAGATTGGAATACAAAGAGGAACATGATAATAAGATGCCCGAATAAGAAGAAAAATCACAAGTATTCATTGTTTGACACATAAAGAGTCACTCAATGCAACACATGGAAATTACAAACCTTGGTCCAAGAATGGGCATAAAAGGCTAACTATGCATTAGCTAATATGATAATTACCACGCCATTCATACAATTTGCGAGGATGTACTTGTTATTACTTGGAAAAGTCATCACATCATGCTTATCAATACCTGGCTCATTAAAAATTTGTTTAAGATTTCATGGGAGTTGTCACAATGCCAAATATTAGTCAGAAATTTAATGGTAGAAGAAAATGTTTTTGTTTATACATATAAGCTTTGACGCTTTGTGGCTGCAATAGAATGTTCGATGGAAGGGGAAGATTAATTGACGTGGAGATATATGAATATTAATTGGTATTTATACAAGGAGTAACATCCCAATTCAACTTGACAAGTCATATCGGAGTAAGAACCAAAGTTTGATGAGTGTGGATATCAGACACTTTGAAATGGAAAATGTGCATGTCAGAAATCAATACTTTAAGGCAATAAGTACAAGTCACTAATACCAAGGACCCACCACCTACCAAGTAGCTATAAAGGTAATACTTGATATGGTTATAATATCTTCTTATATATAATTTATATTAAAGAATAGTATTATTTAATATTCTTTACTATATATTATGAAGAGTTAAGATATAGTTGATTATAATAGATATCAAATATTTTTATGAACCTCTCATGTTATTATCTTTGATAAAAGCAATATTGTAAATATTCTTTCATAATTATTATTCTTATTGAATGGTATAATATATGTGTTCATTATATACATATAAAGAGGGAAAATTTTGTGTATATATATATATATATACACATTAGAAAATTTATAATAGATCATTTATATATAGATGATTTTAATCATCTATTTAAATGGAATATATGTATATATATGTTCAAAGTATAGATTTTTATCTATATTTTATTGGAAAGATCATACTTTTAATATTATATTAGTCTCTCTCTTATTTGCATTTGCATATGTACTATAAGAGCTATGATCTTGATCTTTTCCTCTAAGAATGCTATTGCAAACAAGGGGAGGTTGAGATTTGGAGGGAGCCTGACATTTCATTACAAGTAACCATGAAAGATAAGAAGCAGATGGAGATATGGTTCAGTAAACCTTCGATGATCTCAATCGTGTTGATTGAGAGGGAGTAGACCATGTTGAGATGGTTTCTTCAATGATCAGATGTGATGTCAAACCCCTTTTTTAGTACTTGGTGAATATCTTGTGTTGATATTCTGGAAGACCAATACTCGTGATATCGAATGTGATATCAAATGGTGGAAAAATTTTGAGATATCTGTAAAATTTATCATTCCTAATATTACCTATGGTGTAATATCTGTCTTTTGTTTATCCTCCCTAGCTAAGAGGGAGTGTTGATGATTAGTAGCTTTTGTTGGATAAACATATATATAATTAAATGAGATATATATATATATATATATGAGAGTAAAAAATATACGATCTCCTTAAAACCAAGGTAAACCCTACTACATATCAAAGTGAAAGGTGAGAAATATTCTACAAGGAAACATTCTCAAGATACAAATTGCATAGAACGAAATTTTTGCTCATGAGAACTAAGCATCACTAACAATGTTGATGGAATGAGTGCGAATTTTAAATTGTTGGGGGGAATAATAACAAATGTTTCATTCCCTGACAGATGTTTATATAGAGACATCATCTTATTTGATACATATGGACCTTCATTGGAGCAATTTGTATCAAGAACATTAATGTACAAATATGTATTTATTATCCTTGAGTATTATATTTACTTGCTTATTGTATTCTTTCTCTTATTTGTAATTCTACACACTATAAGAGTTATTTGCCTTGATGTTTGCCCTTGTATCTGAGGTTAATGTTGCAGGAAAAGAAGAATGACACATTAGGCAACTTATGTCACTAGCTTAAAAGAAGTTTGATTAGGCTGGATAAAGTGAGGCTCTTGAAGCAAATATCTTTGATGATTGAGATTATGAGTATCCTTCTACATTGACAGAGACTATGACACTTCTTCGAAGGCATCATAGGAGCTTAGAAGATTAATAATCAGAGGGAGTCTAGAAATACAAGTGTGTGACTGCATAATTTTGATAGGCCTACGCTTGAGTGCATCATGAGGACATATTGACTTATCACTAGAAATTTGGAAGATTGATAATAGATTCAATGTGAGTCTAACAAGAATCCTTGGGGGAAGAGAGCTTCTACGGGAGTAACTACTAAACCTGACTTCCTAGGATCATTATTCAAAGGGAGAATTTTAAGGTGCAATCCTTTGTGAATGATATCTTCTCTATGAGGAGAAGCACTAAGGGAAATTCCTTGTAATGCATTCCTCTATGAGAGAGAATTGTGTTGAAAGCCTTTGCACCACCCTATGACTTGGTTCATGGTGGTTACTATTTCACATATGATATGAAATGAAAGGTGACAATCTTTCATTGACATATATAAACAGAAGGTAATCATTGTAAGGTGACAATCTTATAAATGGTAGACCTATTATCATGACAAACTTCATTAAGTTGTTGTCCCAGAGTGTTGGAAGTCATGATAAAGAACGTATATAAATAGAAGGTAGCCATTGTAAGGTGACTATCTTATAAATGGCCTACTTGTTATCACAACAAACTTCATTAAGTTGTTGTCTCAGAGTGCTGAAAATCATGATAACAAATGTATCACACAAAAGGTAACCATTATAAGGTGGCGATCTTATAAATAGTAGACCTATTATCATGACAAACTTCATTAAGTTATTGCCCCAGAGTACTGGAAGTCATGATAACGAACATGTCATGATCAAACTTCATTAAGTTGTTGTCTTGAAGTACCGGAGATCATGATACTTGTCATGATAGAGACGATGACATCGTGATATCTTGTTATCTGATAAACTATTTTAAATTGTTGTCCCGAAGTGCCAGAGATCAAATAACTCATATCCTTTCTAGGTTATAACATATTCTTTTGGTAGGCATCAAGGATTTGATGCCAATGCACATACCAAATGAATATACGTATGATGAATATTATATGATTGATATTTCTTGTTGAATCATACTTCGAATTATATCAAAAGGTAACATCTAAGTTGATGGATTTATGTTGATATCCCTAAATATGTCATTCCATACTGAGATGATATCTCTTCATATACATAAGGGCATAATGTGTTCTACATCAATCCTCCCTAACTACGAGGGAGTGTTAAGGTTGTAGTTTCAGTGGTATTGATTTACCATGAGATACTTTGTTGATAAGTCATCATTAAGATAAATATCTTATATATATAATATATATTATATAAATAATATAATATATATAACATATATTATATTATATTATATTATATTATATATATTATTATTATATTGATATGTTAACCAGTGATGATTAACCATAGAGACATGTCTCTTGAAGAGACATGTCTCCTCCTCTCTTATTTATAAGCCTTTATTTGCATTAGGAACACAATCAATACAATCACATTGTTAGTACATTTGCAGCGATCCTAGAATTCAACAATCTGATATGAATTCACCTCTGATCTCAAGGACTTCAAACTCTTTCCTTGTTACATCCCAATTTTTGGCTCAATTTAAAATTCTTCATATAGTCGTTGAGGTTTCCTGTGAAGTCAGTTAGCAGGTGAAATTAGTTACGATCGTGTGAAAGGGTAAGATGGTTAATCGTTATAATTTCATATGAAGTTGCATGCTAGTTAGCCGTTAGGATGGTTTATGAATAATGACTTGTCATTATATTGAAGAATATGATATAATCGTGGAGAGTTCCCTTGTAGGAGCACATCAAAGGGGAGAAGCATTGCCAGAAAGAAATTGGGCACGGGTGGCACCACCATCACTAAGCAAATAGGTACGAGCCCTGAACCACCATGGCTAAGGGTAAACGACTAGGCAAGCAAGAGTGTACATTGGACGACCATGAGCTAACCTGTTAAATTGATGGAGACACAACCCAAGAACAGAATGGACACAATAGGAAAGGGAAAATTAATTAATTATGAAAATATGCCAATACACTTAGTGCAGAGAAAACAGACTCCAAAACATGCCCTATGGGCTTACAATAGTACAAATTTGGAGATAATTTCTTCTCCCAGTACCTTCTCTCAAACTCCACTCTGAACTGCCTTTTACAATGCCAAAAATGTTCTTAAATAGACCCCAAAGGGTTATGGATTAGGAATACATTCTAGAAAGTGCTAGTTGGCATCCACTGCCAAAATGGAAGGCTCCAGAAGTTGCTTTAGAAATCGGTGCAAAATTAGAAGAATCCAAAAACGGTAGCCAAACTTCCGGGAGGCATAACTTTTGAACCATAGCTCCGATTGACGAACCGTTTACATTTTCGGAAAGCTCTCGGAGTGCTCTATAGCCTTATGGACCAGCTTCGCTCGTCCCCCATTTTCAGGCCCGTACGAGATCGTTTAGTGCCTCGAACCTGACTTTGAAGCATTCTTAGGAGGTCTCCAAAAATTGAAAAACTGCGATAACTTTCAAACCGTGCAACCTTTTGACCTGATTCTTTTTCTGGAATGTTCTACATTACAATTATAATCATCCCTCCAATTTACACCTTTTAACTCACCATAATTATGGCTCAATTACATAGTCCTATTTTTTCGGCATTTACACATATCCCAAGGTGCTTAAATACTCTAACCTAGAACACTAATAGTGGAACTGTGAGAGTTGGAACCTTTATTTGACCCAAATGGGTATCCAGAAATGAAAACACATGAAATAGAAACTATGTCTAGGTACATTTTTTTGGATGACACAGGATTTCCCTTATACCTTTGGATGCTCCTGCATCATAAATACACATCATCTAATAGTAAAAGAGATCACTAAGCATGAATTGAAAGTTGAGCGAATTTGCACCTCTGTAATTGTGTTATTGTTTGGAGCCTCCTGATGTATGAGCATGTCTCATCATATCAACATCATGATACCTACATATCTATACATGTACATACATATGTTTACATACGTAAAACAATTTTATATATATAAGGATGTATACGCATACTTGATATTGGGCATATACGTAAGAAATATATGGTTGGGATTTACACATGTACACGTATATATATACATACATATATAGGTATCTATAGATACCATGGTGTTATATATTAAGACAATATTATTATTTCTTTCACCTTGGTTATGGTTTAATATTATTTCACGTATGGCCACTTTTCATGTTTCTATTCATTTTCCATCGAGCCTTTTATTTTGAGATGGTCATTTCAAATATTTGGGCGAATGACTTCTTGTTGGTGTTATACCTCTCACCGCCACTTCTCCCTAAGTCCTTATTTTGACTCCATATCAATAAGCAATGGCCACCTCCTTATCGGCATCAATCTTTTTATTTTGAATTTATAAAGCTCATCTTGTAACCGATCTCAAGCTTCTTTTTGTAACTGGAGGCATGGGAGACCATATATTCTTCCGCCACGGCTATAGAAAGAGACAAGCAAATTTCACTTACCTTGTTGCCATGCAATTTTGCTGAACCAAAAAGATCTTTACCTCCTCTCTCTCATTATTGTTTTCAGAAACATATTGGCAGATTTGGTCCGTGATTGGGGCCACGCTGATGGAAGCAGTGTCATGTGGAATCATTGCCACAACAGATTGGATTGATTTGCAAGTCATAAACCATTCATACCAGTTTTTCTTTTCATGATTGTCTGTCAATACAAGTTTCTTCTTGTTCTTGTCATGACGAGCTATGGGATTGATACTCTACGTACCAAGATGCTCAGTGGTTGGACAAGGTGTTCCATTGTCTATTTGTGGGTAGGGAGGGCCTTTCTTGATTGAGATTGTGTGGGGATACTCAAGGGTCTACAGTTGGGAGCTAAAACCCCTAACAATGCTTCTCTTCTCCACCAGATGCCAAGACATGCACAAGTCAAAGATAAGTTATGCATTCAACATCTAGCGGTAACAAGTATTTTACTTCTATGATATTTGAAATTACAAGTAGAAGATATGATGGATTGATTTATATCATTGATTCAATTATTCCTTTAATGAAAGCAACTGTTCTCGCCAATGTAATTGGTAACCAGTTAGAGCGATTGATCTTCCAACTGAACATGAATTATGTCTATATGCAAGAGATAGGTTTATCTGATGGACTGTTATTTCTATCTTTCATCTATGTGAATAATGAATATGAGCGTACCTTCTAACTGTACATTATTGCCATAGTTAGCAATAGAAAGAAAGGGGATGATACAATGGTATTTGAAGCCCTAAATGATACAGTGGTATTTGGTGCCCTAAATGATACAGTGGTATTTGATGTCCTAAATGATACAGTGGTATTTGATGCCCTAAATGATATGGTGGTATTTGATGCTCTAAATGATATAGTGGTATTTCATGGTATTTGTCATTTCGATAAAGTGGTATAGCTATTTGTTCCTAAGCGGTATATATGAACTAACCTGGGTTTTGCCAAAGCATCCCTAGACGGATTTCGATTTTGAATTCTACAATATGTAGATTTTAAATTCCTCATTAAATTGATTGATGATGTCTTCAATAGTTAGTTATGATGTGCACTTAAATTGGTAATAATCGATAATCTTTTTCACCTGAACATAACTGTTATAAATGCCTTCTCATAAATATGAATTAGTAAGATATGCTAGTTGTTAGTTAGGACCCGGAAAAAGTGGATGTTACATTCTTTTTTTTTCTCAACTCTAGCCAAATACCACTTAAACATTTTAAATGCATCAAATTTTTCTTTTAAAAACATCACAGTCATCATTCTAGAAATGTCATCAACAAACAGAATGAAGTATGTCACCATAATAGCTTTGCACTCCAATAGGACCACATAAATCAGTATGAACCAATTCAAGGATATGATCAGAACAATAAGTCTTACTCTTGAAACTAGACTTTGTCATGCTTCCCATTTGACATTGTTTGCACATCACCTTATCAGGTTTGCTCAATCTTGGTAACCCTCTTACTCTTTCCATCTTACTAATGCTTACCAAATTATCAAAGTTCACATGACATAGGCTCTTATGCCATAACCAAATATCTTCAAATTGTGCAACTAGACAAGTATCTTCAAATAGGTCTAGATAGAACAAGGTAAATCTTATTTGATCACCACTTCCAAGTAGTTCACTAGTGGCATCATAAATCTTTACCAACTTGTTCTGAAATTCAACTCGGTAGCCTGAACTAATCAATTGTGCCACACTCGACAAGTTATATTTTAAACCATCAACCCAATATGCATTGTCACATCTGATCTTATCATTCAGTATAATTGATCCTTTACTTTTCACATAACATGGTGCATCATTTCAGGCAAAAGCCTAAAACACAACAGTAAATTGTGAGTCCCTCATTGGGGAGGTCTTGCGTTCGAATCTACTCGAGCTTAACGCATAATAATAATTAATCTAAATAATAATAAATAAATAAAGAATAAAAATAATCTCCAAGCTTTGGCCTATTACCTATCAAAAAAAAAATATGGTGCATCATTTCCAAACTTAACATTACTTCCATTATAATGTTCTAACTTTTCAAACTTATTTGTGTCACCAATCATATGATGTGAACAAACACTATCAATTATCCATCTGTCATTTTTGTTCACATGTGAAATCAAAACAGTTTTCTCATCTTCATCAAATTTATCTTTCATTGCAACATACACAACTTCTTCATCGTTTTCATTAGAATCACTATCAAAACCATCTTCTTCAGCAATGTAACAGGATTTCTTACCTTTGCCTTTGTAGTCTTTGTTACCTCGATTACCTTTGTTGTCTATTCTTCCTTTGTATTTGTTATCCTTCCTTTCGTCCTTCTCATCTCTGTTAGGACATCTTGCAACCAATGACCAACTTTCTTACATGTAAAACAAATAATGGAGAGTTTAGCTTTGTATTTGTATTTTCCTCTTAGTAGTCTTCTTGCCAGTAATGCTTCAAGATCATCATCTGATTTACTATCACTGTCCACATGTTTGCTCTTCTTCTTTCTATTATAGATCATCAGGGGTTAGTTGAGACTTGAAAGCACATTCAATATTAGCATGAGAATAATTATCAAAATTTGACAACTCAAATGCAGTGAGTCTACCAATTACACTATCCAAGGTCAAATCATTACTAGGTGTACATCTCAATTCTTGAATTGCAAATACTCTAAATGCATAGATAGGAAGTAAAGTCCTCAATGTAATAACCCCAACTGGTTATAACTTCATCAAACACCAAATGCTTTTATAGTTCAATTGTTTGACATTTCGTCAAACACTTTGCAAGCAAGTTTTGATACCACTGTAATGAGCCCTGTTGGCTCTCAAACAATCTATGCCAAAGAAATGATTCCTTTTTTTTGTTTTTCAGGTTTTGCAATTTATGATACAACAATATAGCTAGAAATATAGAAGATATTACATTAATAATTTCAACTCAAATACTTGGATATTACATAGGGAATATATAGCTGAAAATTCCAGATTTTAATAACAACTTAGATACTGAGTATTTTCACAAAATACCAACAACCCAGGTGATAAAATATCCCCTATTCTCTAAATCAACAATACCCCGAAAAATTAGAAGTTATAATCCATGAACATATAGGTAAGACGTGCCTTGACACCCTTTGAAATGAAGTCTAGCAGCAGCAAAAGAATTCTCCAACAAACAAATGCAATTGCAAATATGTAAAACGTTGGTCCCAAAGTGCAGATAGAAGATAAGGCCTAGCAGCAAATATAAATGGGTGCTCAACCAACTCCAAATTAACTAGCACCCAACTGCTTCTCAGCAACAGTAATAACAATATAAGAAGACGTCAAATTCCAAATTCCCAACACCACAATATCTCCCGATCACAGTGTATGCAGCAATGGAGGTGAAGAACAATTCTCAGAAAACTAATTCACAATACCTCAGCTGTGAATTACAATGAACTTCTCAAGAGCAAACCCTTATACTTCAGCAAGGGCACAGAAAAATCAAACTTCAAAAATGCCACAAAGACGACAAAGCAAAATAAGATAATCAAATAATCGGATGCTTTAGTCATCAAATGAGCTCATATTTATAATCTCCAAATGGCACAAAGCTTCCCAAATGAACTTCACTCAAGAAGCTTCCAATACACAACATTAAAATATAATAAAATGCCATTATAATCTAATTTATTAATTGCCTTTGGCTCCAACAATGACATTTTCCACCATAACTTAATATTCTGACACGTAAGGTCATTGTTTCTTGTTCCCACGATTTAAAAAATTTTGCCCCGATTCCAACGAGCTATTATACTGAGGTGACCAACAAAAAACATCAACAAAAATAGCAACCTCAGCATATTTAGATGAACAATAATAATTCACCCATCTTGCGAAAACAACTGAAGAAGCATCAGAATTGAAATCTGACAACACCAAAGTGATTGTGATGATGAAAGATGATGAATGAACCTGACAAGGTGAATTACTTTAAATATACGCTCCCTCTAATATTCTTGGAGCTCAAACTAGAAGCCCAAAATAAAAACTGATGCCCTAACTCCTCTAACTCAACTGAGCTCATCAAAACCAACAAATTGAATAGTAAGTCTCTCAAACGGAGCCAAAACACACTATAGGTTGTTGGAAAGCCTATAACCACACAACTGAGACCCTCAAATCCCACTGTCATCTCACAAAGGTCGCAATGGTGAACTCACCTGGCCAACTGCAAGACCGTGCTAAAAATGGGGACATTACACTCAATACCTTACTCATCATAGTCTCATCAGATATGATGCCTCCAACTCTTCTAATTGCATTCACAATCTCCTTGATTCCGCCACAATACTGTGCAATAGTTTCACCTTCTTTCATTCTCATGGCATCAAATTTGCCTCTCAAACTTTCAACTTTAGCTCTCAACACATTTTTGTCTCCTCCATGGATTTGTGCCAACTTGTCCCACATTTGCTTTGCAGTAGTACATTCCTTCACATCATCAAATAAAGCACAACTCAGAGAAAATGTTAGATTATCATCCTTTGATTATGCTCCTACTTCTCCTTCATTTGTTCAACAGTCATGGGTCTAAGAACTTTAAAGTATTTATTTTTCAGATACTACAATGCAAAATCTTCAACTCTAGGTAGATGTAATGCTGAGAAGTTCTCCTTATTCAACTTAAGTATCTCTCTCTTGTACATCTTGATCTTTAGCTTAAGTCCTTTAAACTTTCCTTACAAGCACCACATGTTCTGATACCAATTGTTAGAAAGTTTAGAATAATTGACAGGGGGGTGAATCAGTTATCCTCAGGTCCAGATGTATCAATTCAACTTTTACTAACTTCAAACAATTCAAACAATCTCATTAAACCACTCGGTCCATATAGCAACTCATCAACAATTCAACATTTTGTTCATTGCTTAACTCTATGTTCAGTATATGCTAACCAATAGTAAATAAATAACAAGAAATAACAAGAATCTATGTTCACACATATATGACACCAGGATTTAACGTGGAAACCCGATTTGGGAAAAACCACCAAGTGACATGCTACCACTTTTCACTCTTCTGAAGTGAGCTCGGTTAAGAGCCAACCCTATTAAAGGCTACAAAACACACTGTTAGGTGTGACCCTATTAAAGGATTTAATCACTCTACTAGGAGTCGCATAGTTAGAGGACTTTGGATCATTCCATTAGAATGTCACCTTGATAAAAAGATTTACAAAATGATTGTTAGCTCAACCTT
Source organism: Cupressus sempervirens (assembly GCA_028749045.1). Classification (NCBI taxonomy): domain Eukaryota; kingdom Viridiplantae; phylum Streptophyta; class Pinopsida; order Cupressales; family Cupressaceae; genus Cupressus; species Cupressus sempervirens. Next base: position 676,313,205 of record CM053785.1, read on the forward strand.
GATTAATGGATTTTGACTGCCACAATGGTTAGAAAGTAACAACAGGTTTGATCTATAAAACACAATTCACTTTGTAAATTCAAATCTCCATTTGGCTCATTTGTTGGTTCATTGACTAGACTTCATTAACATCTACATCACTGATCTGCTTGGCATTCCTTCGAGCAATCACACTTCACCAATCTCTTCACTTCTCCTCTACTACTCTGTTCATCATAGGTTCCCCTTAAAATCGCCAATCAACAACGAACACACCTTCAAAAACATCTTTTATGCCTCCTTAAACAGATAATTTTGATCTTTTGTCGCTTCAACATCATCATAGATCTTAGGGTTAGGTTAAATCCAACAAATCTATCCATCATTTTTGGCTACTCCTTTCTTCATACTTCTAAAAACTTCTCCTTAAATCCTTGCCTTTGATTACATAACAAACTCATTTTGTGCATTAAATATGCCAGCTCATCAATCCTTATCATCCACACATTTTGATTAATCCAAAAATTCAACTATGTCAACCTCAAACTTGATTCTTTCACAAACTGTAACTGTGCTAACACTCAGTCATCACTATGTTCTTTTGCTCTGTCGTCACTATGTAGCTCAATCTCTATTGTTCTATCGTGCTCAACTTCCACTTGCTCACTTGGTCTTCACTACGCTTGGTCGCTACTATATTTTGCTTCTTCAACTTGCTCGGCAATAATGTAATGTCCCCTTTTTTGGACGTTTCCTTACTCGTTCCGTATTTGATGGATTTTGATAATAATCTATATATCATATCCCTTAATGATAAAATCCTCTATGTATATATAGTTTTCAATTCTAGGAGTCACGTCTTTTAATTAGTTCATCAATATTATTTATATATTTTCTAAATAATCAATAATAGAATTACCATTATATTTTAATTATATAATTTTATTCAATATAGATTAAAAGTGTTTTATAATCGTAGTTTATGTATATTGAATAATAGCTATATTTTATAGGGTATATGTTATCATTAAATATGTTATATAATATTGTATGTTAAACATATTCAAATATATGTTGTTATAAATATAATACCATATTGTATTATTGTTTTTTATTAATTCTTGTATCATTAATATATATTATATTGATTAGTCTATTAATCAATTTATTATAATTATCATTAGTTATTAATATCATATATATTCAAATGTGAATATATTATAATCTTCTTTGGTTTCATAATGTAATTATAATATTTATTATTATCTATTCATTATTATTCTTAATTATTATCATTGTATAATATGTTATTCAAATATTCATATATCCTTAAATTTGGGCTCATGACAAATAACTATCACTTGGTTAATACTGTTTGCTTGGCTAACTCTTAAGTTCCTCAATCTTTTGTTCAGCTCCTTCATTGACCGACCACTATTCACTAGGCTTTGCTTGTGTATAAATCAATACTTCTATACTCCATATGATGATTGAACAATACACCATCTTGTCAAAGACTAACTGATCAAGTGCCCATTGTAATTCCAATATACTTGCTCCTCTTCACTCAACAAGTCCACTAGTTTATCTAGTTACCTCTCTTTTCAAATCTTCTTCATCAATCAACTAATATGGCACTCTACATTGTTAGTAAATGTCTCTCTAGTAGGTTTAACATCAATAACAACATAAGAATTATTCTTATTGTAGTTTCCAACAGTTAGTTCATAGAAAATACTATAATCTATGATAATGTATATAGTTGTATATTGCAAGTATATACCTATAACAAAGAAAGAAATTCTCATCAGATTGAGTCTGAAAATAGACTATTTTATTCTCTCTCTCTAATCCTCAATTCCTTAACATGTACACATTTGAACTCATATGTGAGATTACCAACCCTAATATATACAATAATGATTAATATGATTGAAGGACATAAATCAGGATTTATTTTGTTGAAAGGCATTACAATTGGCAAGAAATGAAAATTCCTTTACTATTTTGATTTACCTACAATCCAAGAAAGAAATTGAACTCAGCAAGAAGACATCTTGAATTTCTTTTGCATCGCTTCTACAAATTGTTTGCATAAGTCATCTCTTCCTCCAAAAAAATGTCATAAACATAAATCACAACTATTATGATTTGATGTGAATAAATTCTATGATACGAATTATTGTTAGTTGATCCTTTCTGAAATAATTGTCCATTCAAATACTTATCCAATTTGTCATCTTGATTTAGGTCTTGCAATCATGTCAAACAATATTATATATATACATTAGGGTTGTCACGCATATGAATAGAAATGTGTACAATCAATATTATACATTAGATAACCCAAGTCACATCTGTATCCAATCACAATAGGTTTTGAATGCCTAACTCTTCATATTCTTTTTCTCTGGCTATTTACTTGCCCTTTTTTAAATAAATGAAAATCCCTTGACTATTTTCATTTACCTACAAGCCAAGAAAGAAATTCAACTCACTAATCATAGACATCTTAAATTTCTTATGCATCTCCTCTGCAAATTTTATGCACAAGTCATCTTTTCCTCCAATTATAAACATAAACCACAACAATTATGATTTGATCTGACTAAATTCTGTAGTTTGAAATACTGTTAACTGATCCTCGTTGAAATACTTACCCAATCCGCCACACCTCCAGGTGCAGATTGCTTGAGGGCAAGCAATCTCTGGATAGTCCTGTAATGTTCCCTTTTGGGGGCATTAGTAGATTAGTAGTCAATTAAATAATCAAATTTAAGTTGTCAGATTATATCAAATTTAAAGATGACTTAATATAATTATTTAATAAGTATTAAAATGACTTAACAAGTCAATATTACAAAGGACAAATAAAGAAGCCAAAGAAAATGAATATGGAGGGACAGGCACCCAAGACCTATTGTGATTGGATACTAAAAATTGAATATACATGTGACCTAACTTATCTAATGTATTATGATGATTGTCCACATTTGTACTCATTTGTGTGATTACTAACCCTAATATATACAATATTGTCTAATATGATTGCAGGACCTAAATTAGAATTTATTTTGTTGAAAGGCATAAAAGTGGTCTTTTTACCACCTTGGCCCCAAGCCGCAGGCACATTGGCCATCCATCATGAGGTGGTCTACCTAGTGTCTTTGCCCTCCTTATTCACGTTTTTCCTTCTTTGCTCTTTTATTACTCCAATTTCTCCAACAATCAACCATCATAGAGGTTGGAAAACAAACCACAATATGGTGCCCAAAAATTTTCCTATCTATGCCCAAGAATGGACCTTTAACCTCTTGGCCCCAAGAGGCAGACACATTTAAACATCCATCATGGGGTGGTCTACTTAGATGGTGATCTCATATCTGTCCCCTTTCTTGCACTTTCTTCTCTTCTACACATGATTGCTTGCCAGTTATAGATAGATTAACGATTTAGAATATTATCACTATTTCATAGCACTAAACTTTTAGAATATGTAAGTATTCCAGGTTATATATTTTCAATTGCTGTTGCAAATTTAGACAGATCTGACTTGATGCTGTTTCCTTCTTTGTATTCTAATTGCTGCTCTTTTGGATGAGTGCTTATGCTGATGGGACTGATGGCTTTCTTCAATCAAACTCTCCCCTTAAATATTTTTGTCTTATTGCTTAAGGGTTTTTTTAGGTGGCCAACCTCTCTTCAAGAGCAGGATCTCTTACCAACTCTAAATGTCCCATTAGCTAATCTTAATTGTTGTTAAGCATATTTCATTTTTGGGTTAAGGGATTTAGAGTAATCACAATTGATTCAAAAATAGAATCTCTGTTTTACCTATTATTGATCTTCATAACCTCTGTCCTCCAAGAAATTACTTCTGCTTCATCAATTGCTGTCTGATTGCTGCCTAATCATGCTGGTTTAACGTATTGTTTTGTACAAAATTGTTAAGTCATATACCTAAGATGATTTTCTTTATTATTGGCATCTTGCTGATTGTGTCAGGAGTGTATTATTAAATTAATTTTCCTGATTGCTGGGCCAGTATATATATACACATATATGTATGTATGTATATACATAATATACATACATATATGTATGTATATACATATATATACATACATACATATATAAATATATATGGTGCTTAGGTACAGGGGTATGACAATCCTCCCTGGAAAAGTCAGACTCTACTGAAAAAGTCACATTCTACTTTTGCTTGTAATCTCGTATAGGCAGACTCACCTTTGGATTGAGAACTGAAATTAGGTTGAAAGTAGAAAATAGTATATGGAACCAACATTTGGATTATTAAAAAGGTAGGTTTTAGATGTAAAAAATGTTTTGGTTTTGGACATTTGTCTGCTTCATCCAGGAAGAATAAGGAAATCTTTTGGAAATGGGTTTTATGGAATAATGTGGAGAAACAGATAATGGAGAAGGATTCTCAAATTATTCATACTTTTCCCTCTTCCAATAAAAATCATGGAAGAGGTATCTAAGGTTTCTGTGGGTGTTTTGTAAGAGAAGGCAAAATTCCACAAGGCTGAGCAGTCTAACTAGCAGAACAAGTTTTCTCTCAAAAATCTTCTCCTATTGAAGGTACCAAAAGTAACATTCTTTTGGCAGAATCAAAAGAATATACCTCCTAATGCTCCAACTACAAAATTGGCAGTTCCTCAAAAAGAAAATAAGGTGGTTCTTACAGCGCAAAAGTTTTGAGAGAGATCTATGTATTAGAAATCTCGAAAGAGTGATATGGTGAGTTATGAGGATTTGCCCAAGGGAGAGTGGGGCTATGAATATAGAAATCTAGATTCTCTTCAAATCTCAGTGGTTAGAATTCTATGATTATGGGTTTGCTTACTTCATATGTGTGACAATTTGTGTGCATATCTGTTTTTTTTCCTTGGTACATTGAAATTAAAATTATAAATCTATGAACCTGTGCAAATACAAGCAAAAAAATATTGTTTTATCCCTTGTTCCTACATCAAAGCTTTGTAACCATTCATGAAACACTTGCCAACTAAATTAATCCTCTATAATCGTATGACAAGATATTAATACAATAATCAAAATGGATGTAAGGTCAAACCCAGAGAACATTTCTATAATACATTAATCAATTGATGCAGATGAAACGCTTTCATTTTGACAACTGGAATTTAATCTTTGGACCATAGTACTTTATTGCATATTGCAAACTCAGATCTATTGTCTTATGACTCAAATGATATTAAATGTGACAAATTTAAAGCTACTCTAAGTATTCAAATCAAATGATAAAAATCTTCTTTATTCTTGTCATACCAATTACCTATGAATCATTAGAAAGATACACGTTCCTTTGGAAATCGTCTCTCAATCGCCCCTATTCGTTTTGGAGGCCAGACAATATGAGTGGCCCTACCAATCATTAGCCCTAGTGGAATCTGCCAAAAAAGAACATAAAGAAGTGCATTTAGAAAAATGCTAAATAAGATCATAATTCTCAATTTGGAGGGAATGAATGATGAAGCATTTATCATCAAGAATTGAGCATTGAGAAATATTAACATACAGCTTACCGGGCCAAATAATCTTGAGTCAAGACTGGGAGCTTCATTGTCACCTTCAACCCAGCAATGACCCTTGGGAATTTTCACGATGTCACATGTTCCAGGTATACTTACCCAGTCACCTTGCAGGGCTATCAGTCGCTTTACAAATCGCTCATTACGATCATATGGAGATCTGACATTCACTAATGTTTCATTAATTTCAAAGTGATTTTTTCGTGCATGTCATAAATAGAGCGTCCAGAACTGTACAAAAAAATCAATTGCATGATAATTTTCCTACTAAACAATTGTCATTTGCAAAAGACATAAAATACTGGTTTTCAACTTGTGTAAAAATGCCACCTGAATATAACAACATCACCATGAGAAAATTTGTATTTTTCCAGACAAAACTTCTCCAACAAAACAAAGTCTCCTTTCAATGATCCAAATAGATTCCTAGAACCAGGACTCAATGTAGGTTGCATGGAAGCACCCTCAATTGCAGCAAAACTTGCATATCTGTCTGATATTGCTAGACCAATTATTAGACCAGACAACGACTGCTTTGACACCATCCATAGCAAATCCCATGCTCCCATGTTACCTAGTGGCAAATTGTATCATAACTGCAGTCTCAAAGACCTCAAATCTGCACACCATAGGTCAATTTCAGGAGTATATAGCATAATCATTTTCAACAAGCTAAGCTCATTTATTAACTTTTTAAATTTGTAATTCCTAAACCACCCCAAACTGCAAATTCAATGAAAAATATACTTCTTTGACTCAAAGTAACTTAAAATTTTCTTCAAAAAAGTAGATAGCACACAAGCATGTCAAAGATTTGCATTTTGCATTCAATATGAATATGTCTTCTACCTGTACACGAATAAGGCAATAAGTATTTTTGAAATTCAAATTTGTTAGAAAAACGGATTCAATCAAGTTAAGGAGGCACCAATTCTCAAAAAGTTTAGGATCTGGGAATGCATTTATACAATTATAGATATCTTAAACACTTCTATATAAAAGACCTTGAAAAGCTAATATAATAATCTTAGTTAACATTTTAAATTCATGTTCAAGTACACTGCTACTGCAAAAAAGATTTATGAATTATACACATGCATGCAGTGCGTCAATGTCAATTTGTCAAACTTAAATGTTGTGATAAAAATTAATTGTTGAGTATTAAAATAATTAAATCAGCAAGCAATGTCATATAGTCTTCATAAATATCAGAATCATCATAATAGACTCACAAAGACTGCCACTAACTCTCACACAAAGAACATGTTGACTGTTTGCCTCCTCAAAAAATGAAGAATGTTAGAAGGGAAAAGAATTTAAGTAAACCTGCTTTGGCTCTACATCCTACAACTTCATTGCCCTTCCTTGTAGTGCTTTTCGTTGTGCAAACGTAGGCACAAGTCGGAATGCACATTCACTAACTCCTCGAACTTGGTAAGCGAATGATGTATGTACTCTAATCCTGTTCATTTGAACATGAACCAACAACCTATTGGCTATTACAGCAACAATGTGGAGATGGTCGCTGTGTAGGGATTGGGATGGGGTTGAAGGTTTGTTGTTGTTGACCTCTTTCAGGTTAGATGGCTATTTGTTGTTCTCTCCTTGCAGCTGTGTTTCTTCCCCTATCCTTCTATTTAGGTGGAGACTTTAGTTGTGCTCTCCTGCTTAGAAGGGAATTGGTCATAGCCTATGCTCCATGGAGTTTCTGGGACGGGGACGTTTTAGGGGACAGGAACATGTTTCCGGTACGGGCACGGGTCGAAGCCAAAATTTTGGGAACGGAACCTCAAGGGATGGCTATAAAATATAGGGGATTTTAAATTTTTATATATGGGGTATTAGACTTTAGAGATATATTTCAAATATGCATATCATAACATTGATAAACCATTCACCATATTATACATGGAAATTGAAAACTATAAAATCAAAATGAGAATATGATATAATAATATATCCGAATATGGTGTATAATTAGCAAAAAGGCGGACGGCCAAAAGGGGTACCTGCGTCCTCGTTTCGTACCTGATACGGGTACGAGGGTAAAACCCCAAGAAATGCGTCCCCGTGGAGTACAGGTCATAGCCTCTTCCTTTGCTTTCTTGGCTGATGGATTCCATCCCTTCCAGTCCTTTGGAGGTTGACTCCTACCTTTTTATGGTGGATAGGTGCTTGCTCTTTGCAATCTAAAATGTCCCCATTTTTAGCAGGTTCCTGTAGTTGGCCAGGTTAGTTCACCATTGCAACCCTCGTGAGCTGGCAATAGGATTTGAGGGTCTCAATTATTTGGTTATAGGCTTTCCAGGAGCCTATGGTGTGTTTTGGCTCCATTTGAGGCACTTACTACTTATAGTACGTCAAACTGTTCATTCCGATGAGCTCAGTTGAGTTAGAGGATTTGGGTGATGCTCTCAGTTTTTATTTTGGGCTTCCGATTTGGGCTCCAAGAATCTTGAAGGGAGCGTCTATTTATAGTAAGTCACCTTGTCAAGTTCATTCATCATCTTTCATCATCAGGATCACTTGGGTGTTGTAAGATTTCGATTCTGATGCTTCTTCAATTGTTTTCGCAAGACAGGTGAATTATTATTATTATTCATCTAAATACGCTGAGGTTGCTATGATTGTTAGTGTTGTTTGCTGGTCACCTCGCTATCATAGCTCATTGGAACCGAGATGAAAAGTTTTAAATGGGAACAAGAAACAGTGGCCTTGCATGTCAAAATTTTAAGTTATGGTGGACGAAGTCATTTTCTAGAGCCAAAAGCAATTAATAAATTATATTAATGACACTTTAATATATTCTAATGTTGTGTAGAGTAAGCTTTTTAAGTGGAGTTCTTTTGGGAAACCGGTGCCATTTGGAGATTATAAATATCAGGACATTTGATGAGAAAAGCATCTGATTATTTGATTATCTTATTTTACTCTTGTTGTCTTTGTGACATTTCTAACTCTGAAGGTTGTGCCCTTGCTGAAGTATAAGGGTTTTGGATCTACAACTGAAGTATTGTAGATTTTATTCTGAGAATCCACAACTGAGGTATTGTGGACTTTTGAGTTTTATTATCGTCTCCTCTTTCTGTATTAACTGTGGCTGAGGAGCATTTATACAATTGAATATTCTAATTTCTCTGTTGTTGGACGAGGGTTTAGTCTACATATTGGAGATTGGTAATTTTGGATATCCCAGTTTGTTCGATTTGCATCAGAATTAGTGTGTTGGATTTACAACTTGAATGCCAAGGGTTCTTGTATTTGGCATGATTTCTATATCAGTTTTGGGCAGCAGTTGTAAGGGTAGACTATGAACGCCAGATTTAGATTGGACCAGGTGGCTTTCAATTTGACTTTGCAATTACATTCTATGGCAAAGACCAAGTTTTTAATTTGTAAAATTCAGTTTATATTACATAGTTTGAAATTAAACAAGCTGGCTTCAAATTCTGATTTATACCAATCAGCCAACAATTAAATTCCCTTTTCATTATATTGCTATATGGTTTGTTGATGAATGAATTTAAAGGCTGGTGTGAATCATTTCAGAATTGTTTATTGGCGTTTGGTATTTATTTATTCAAAACTTATAAGGCCAAAATTAAATAAATTTTTGATCAGTTTGTTGTACATCCTAATATTGTGTTTGAAAATTTAAGACATCATATATTCCGTGGTAATTGGGCTACTTGCCAAGTTTTTGACAAAATGTCAAACCATTGAAATGTGAAAGAAATTGATGCTTGATTTAGCTATAACCAAACCAAGGTTATTACACAATTTGTGGTGCCTTCTAAAACCCAAAATGGTGTGTTCTCACCCTCTAGCTCTGTGGAAATTGATTACTCTGCTCCTCTTCTCTTCTTGTTTGCTTCCTATTGAGGTGGAAGTTCCTATTAAGGTGGAGGCTCAGCCTATTGAGGTGGTTTGTAGTCGGCAAAGAAGGTTTCAATGGCAAGTTTTAACAGCCATGACATAACCCAACGTTAAGTTTTCTGAGATTATCCTGCAATTCACTTCCTCGAGGAAGATTCTCTTGGTGTTGGGTACCAGGATTGGTCCAAATGTTGTGGTAGAGGGAACCCTTGAATACTCATTTTGTGCTTTGTTATTTCTTTACAAACTGTGATCTTGGTGATATCCATAGTTCCAAGAATTGCGGCAATTCACGCAATTCGGCAATTCAATTCAAGCCAAACATTTTTTTGTGAATCGGTGAATCGAATCAGTGATAACAGGTTTATGAAATAAGTTACTAAATTTCAAGGGTTTTTTTAATTTGTCGATTCATGGCAAATTCGATTCCGATTCATGGTCGATTCACAATTCGATTCGGCCTTGCTAATTTTGATAGGATTCTGATTCTCATTACTTTGGTGATATCTATCTGCTCGGCTCTTGGAGGGTTTTGTTGGTTTGGGTTCCTATCAAAACCCCTTGTTGGTTATGGGTTCCTTGTTTCAACCCATGTTTGTTCTGTCCTTGACCAAATGGATGCTAACAATTTTCGAGAGCCCACTTTGGTGGTTGGTCATTATTTCTGGTTAAGGTTGGTGGTAGGTTTTGGGACTTTCCTATCCCTTGATGGAGTCCACATCTTTTCTTTCCAAATGATTTGGCAAGCTCTCATGGTTTGTAGTGATCGTTCTGGGAGCCATGTCAAAACTCAAACTAATGGTTTGGGGAGCCTCAAAACCCCAAAGATCTCTATTCTGCAGAGATTAGTTCTACAATGTAAGGCTTTGGCCGTTTTTGCTGGTTTTTTAATGACAATTGGTGCTTAGCTTGTCTTCTTTTTCTAGGCTACAGATTATTTGTTGGATTTGAGCTGCTAGACTGTTAATGTTGTCTCTGTGGCATCATCTCGTCTTAGTAGGGCTCTAGATCCCCTTTAAATTCTACTTGTTAAGGGTTTTGGGTCCCCTCAAAACAATCTTTTACCTTAATCAAAAACAACCTATAACGATAAAATAATAGAAATATTATTTTAGATTTGTAGATGATATTTCAAACTTGAAAAATAAGATTTCAAAGTTATATTATTTCACTTCTCTTCAACAGCTCCAATTTGGAAAATGATCTAAACATCTGGTTGGTAATAACATTTGCATATCATCAGCCTCCACATATACATGTTTGGTCCAATCACTTTTATCACAGGTAACAAAAAATGAGAAATGTGATTATGCAATAGAAATGACAAAAGTAAAAGTGTGACAAAAGGAAGATGATGAAAGAAAGATATTCTCACGACAAAAGGAAGTTGACGAATATGATGAGTTGCTCCTATGCTTCTACAAAAGCTGCAAACAAGGAAACAAGGAGAAGTGTTGGGGCTGTTCAGAGACTTGCTTTAGTCAAGCCTCTACTTTGGTGTTTCCACCTCTACAACAATTGGTTAAACAAACAATTGGTGATATATAACTGAAAGATTATGGAACAATGAAAACAATAATAAAGATGACAAGATCATTAGACTATGATATGCAAAACAAAATGAAATGCAATGAAGTGAGTAACTCCCCTTTGAAGCCTCAAAGTCAAAGCTCAATGGAGTGAAGGCAACATGATGATGGTGGTGAAGCCAATATGTTGTGAAGATCAAGAATGTTGTCTACAAGCTGTCCCAATACAATAGTGAACTCTAGAAGGTTACAAAATGTTGTAGAAGGAAGCCAACATGTTTATGAGAGAATTAGGGAGCCTCCAAAAGGACAAGATAAAGTTCAAATCTCATCTTATAAGCTAGCTGGATGATTCTCGACGTCGTTGGGTAGTCATAAGAGGCATTACATTGCAAGAGAGGCAATTGTAACATCTCAACAGCTCACTACATGTCTATAGATTTGCATGAGTGCACATCGTACAAACATCTCCACAATGTACACGTTTTATGCCAACCCGGTTGCATGGTCAAGAATCTTAGTAAAAAGGAGTACAAACATCTCCACAATGTACATGTTTTATGCCAACCCGGCTGCATGGTCAAGAATCTCAGTAAAAAGGACAAGGAAACGAAAGGAGGTGAAGGCTTACATGGAATTCTATTAGTAGGAGCATCACTTAATGGTAAATTACACTAGTTGCATTTTACTACACTAAAGTGAGAAAGGCTATATGTTGTAATAAACAAACTTGGTCGACTTTGCTAGGGATGTTTAGTTTATTTCTTTGGTAACACTTAATGAGACATTCTAGAAAACATGATTTACCTTGCTAGCTTTGTCATTTGGTTAAGACTTATCCTCAACATGGAAGGGAATTAACAATTGTATCTTAGATACTCAAGCTTCTAATTACTATATTTTACACACATAATTGTGTACTCTAAGTCATTGAGGCTTCTTACAAGAAATCATGGCTAGAGAAAAATCTTGAAACCTTACTTTAGCGCCACTATAATTCTCAACCCCTCTATGAGCTTCACTGCTTATGAGCCGAAATGAAAAATCTGAGATACACGGTATCAAAAAAAATAAAGAAAAAAACAAATAAGAAAATGAAGTCAAACGGAAATAACAAGATATTTGACTTCAAAATTTTGTGAATCTCTATCTGGTTGGAAATTGAGTAATATTTGTGACAATTACAGCAATAACCTCATCATGATTGTGTATGCTTGGCTCGTAATAGAGCAATGTTCATGAGAATTTCAGCAATAACCTCATCGAGGTTATATAAGCCTAGCCGGCATCAAGGCAATATCTAGGATGCTTTTGGAGTAAGACAACTCATTTAGCTCGTCATGATGGATTCTGGGAGTTCCAAAGGTCTTGTCAAATGGGATAAACACATTTGCACACACTTGGGTAATTAAACATGAGGTCTCTTGATCCAATCTGTGTAATTTCTTCCCTTTTGATGATATTCTTAGTTTCTCAATGAGGTTGGAAGGAATTAATCAAAAAACTTAAGTTTAGAATTGGTTTATTCCTCAGTGGAGTCGCCAAATGTTGTGACATTTTCACACACTGCATCATTGCACATGGGGTCCCCTTCTTTTGCCCTGCTAATTTAGTTGTTTTCTTGGGCTAGTTTTAGTCTAGCAACAATTTGACAGCTCTAATTGAGATGATGATGATGAGCATTCATGAAAATGAAGTAATTTGGAAATATGAGAAATCATAATCATTCAAAACAAATGGATAGTTTCAAAAGAGTTGATCAAAGTTAGAAGGACAATGATGAGTATCAAGAGATATCTTTCATCTTTGTTGAACTGTGATTATGCTTTAGAACAAAAAAGTCTAGGAAAAGAAAGGAAAGTGTAAATCGAATCCTTATGGGGTTTCTGGGTCAATTTGCAAAGTGATGAAGTGAGCAATGAAAAAAGAAATTCCTTACAAAACTTCAAGCTTTGAAATAAAAATCCTTCGAAGAATTAAGAATTCTAGAGATGAAATGTGAAAATTCTTATAAAACTCCAAATCCTTAACAAAGATAGGAAGTTCAAAGAGCAATAGTGGAAAATCTTTGGCAACAAAGAGTTTCCTCTGACGAAGGTTTTGAGATCCTTATGAAAATAAGCATTTTGCTAGCATGAGGAGGAGATGTAGTGCGTCTCCCATTTGATTTTTGTAAGTCATCCTGATGGATGCAATCTTAATGATCTTGCTTGGTGAGTGATCATTAGTGGGGCCATGAGTGTTCTACATCCTTGAGGTGTTTGGATTTATGTTAACTGTATCAGTTTCTTTGATTATGCTTATGGTTGATTTATGAGATTATGATGTGTTAGATGGTTCGTTGAGGTTTGTGCCAGTGGTTACCATGATTGATATGGTATCATGTGTTGTTCCGTGATTACCTTGAGATGTATGTAGAGATTGCATTGTGTACTACTATCTTGCTACGCTGGACTAGGTCCTGGTAACAGTGGTTAGTCATGTGTTTGACCATTTTCACTTGTGTTTTGAATGCCTTTTTAATGTTGTTTAAAACAATCATTATTAAATGCTTATATTTTTAGAAATGGATTGTCCATGTTGGATTCATTGGTTACGCATTGCGGATATTTACCTTGTTATATTTTGATCCGAAAGATACTTGTTACTTATGTTATGTTTTACATTTGAGATGACCTGAGGGTCAAATGTTATACTTTGATTTAGTATCATAGATGTTAAAATACTATGTTGTTTAGTTTATCATATTTGCATGATGATGTCATTTTGAGATGATAGTATGTTTTGTGATGATATCTAGTTATCCAGTATTTGGACATATCTCTGATCAGGTTTATGTGGTATATTTAATGCTATGGTTATTTACTTCATTCTTGATTCTTTATGATTTATGTGAAAGTGAGTGATGTAAATGAATTATTTCAATGTAATTGAATAAATGGTTAAATTGGGTATTTAATGCATTTATTGCTTCAGCTATGTTATTATATGCAATTGCACTTGATCATGTGTTTTAGTGTGAGGATTTATATCCCTGGCGGTGGCACATGGAGTTAGTGATTCAACTATTCATATTTACCAATGTCGTCCCTGTATGGCTGACGTATCTTATTTAAATGTTTAAATTAAACCTTCCAATGATTTGATAAATCCAGACTCATTTGCATTATGTGATTAGACTACTAAACATATCTGTGCATTTAGAGTTTCACCTTGTCACGAAATTGTTAAGGATTCTGTGGCTTTGGTTTCTGGGTTTGCAGGCTTTATTTTGATTAATTTTAATTTCTAGCAACTTTGCCATAGATGAATTCCAATTACTTGGAATAGCCTGTTTTCGTTTGGGTTGATTCGAGGTTTAACTAGGTTGCCTGGTTATTTTCCCTAATTGATTATTCACTCGAAAAGTGAATAAGTATACAAAAAGGAATTTAATTCCTCGCTTCTTACTTTTGAATTAGAAAGTTTGAGAGTAAAACCCAAAATTCTCTTCATGAGGATTTACTATTTTGTTTGTTGTGGGAGCTACGAGCGTGGAATTGTCGCGAAATCAGTCTTGTTGGATCAGCTCAGGGAGACCTTGGATTGCTGCGATTTTTGGCTCTTCTGCGGGATTTTTATTTTATGGTTCAGATTCTCGTTTTGTCCTTTTGATTGAGAGGTAGGGCTCTCCCGTTTTATTGTTTCGGCTTAATTTCTACTTCTATTTTTGGTAGTCGTTTGTTAGGAAGCTAAGAACTAGTGTTCCCCTCCATTTCTATATGCTAGCTCTACCCAGTTGGGCGGTATGAACATTTCCTTATTTTCAGGGATGAGGGATTGGGGTTTTGCACCATTATGCTGGCAATTTTTGCATATGGACTCCAAACCCAGATTTTATTGGATTTTCAAGGCTTTTGTGCCCTAGGACCAAATGAGTTTAAATTTCAAAGTTTTTTAGTTTTTGGGATTTTCACCTCGATTTGCATGTTGCCTAGTTTTCTCAAATTTTCTTGGCATGATGTTGGTCGTGGACTTGGATTATCTGTAGGATGTCAGTCAGACCATTGTTGCACTTTTATATTGCATTGGGATGTGTGTCACATCCATACTCCTAACTTTTTGTTTGGTTGAGTCATGTTTTTATCTCGTATTATTGTTTTTTTTGGACTCTTGTTATTATTTCATGGACACTAGGATTTGTATAGAATCCATACTCCCAGATTGAGGCCGGTTGAGTGAGTTCATGATGTTTGGTTTTGTTGCATCATTGGGATTTGTGTAGAATCCATACTCCCAGATTGAGGCCAATTGAATGAGTTCATGATGTATGGTTTTTTTGTTTATTGGGATTTGTGTAGAATCTGTCCTCCCAAGTTTATTTTTGGTTGAGTGATATTTTGCTTGTGTTCTCATCCAGTCCTTATGATCTTCATGATGGTGGTGTTCCACACACGAGTACGTACACATACATTGTCGGGTGACTTATGAGGCCCGATCTCCCGCTTGTACTTCAGTGGAGTTATGATCATTTGGGGTTGGGTTGGGAATATGCATGCCTATGGGCACTCATCGTTGGATGAGCATGGGTAGCGTAGGGTAGCACATGGAGGGTCTTCTATCTCACAGCCTAGTGACCATTCCCAAGGTTGGTAGAGGAAGTTTAAGTGATAACCAAATAAAAATATTGGGTGGTAATAAATTTAAGATAATTAAAAAGTGGGAATTGTGCGCCTTCAGTTGGGGAGTGTTGCTGCCCGGATTGTGCGCCTTCTATTGGGGAGTGTTGTTGCCAATACTAGCTTGGGTTTTTCGATGCCAAGCGACTCTCCATGATGTCAACCCTTACATGGTAGCCCATTGAGTGTCTAACCAGGACCTATAGTTTATGCATTGTCTTTCATCTTGGTTTCAATCATCATTACTGTCTAGCGTGAGTGTTAGCCATGGATGTTTGTTTTATGTGTGTTTGTTGTTGGATCATTATCTCCATTACCACGACTCCATCAACACAGCGGAAGTGGACCTATGGGTTTCACGTGGTTGGGAGGCGTAGCTACCTATACCACTGCTGGGGACCAGTGTACAGAGACAATCTATTATCCCAATACGACCATTGCGGGATGTTTTCACTTGGTACTTCAAGATTTGGAGTATGGTTCCTTGTGATTTATGCTTTCATTAGAATGCTTGTATATCATGTTGAGATGATGTTAATATTGATGCATTTCCTTATTATGATGTTTAGCACATGATGTTATGATGTTATCTGCTTAGTTGGAGCATCTATTGCTGTTGGTTTAGCATGTTAGATTTCTTGTTCTCATGATGTTATTACGCTTTAGTAGTGACGTCCTTATACGACAGCTATGACTATCTAGTTGGCAGTTTGGGATGATACGCACGGGGGATGGGTAGGGCCTTGAGGTCTTATGATGCTATTACGGTTGGAGGAATTGTGCACTTAGTTTGTTATTTCAATACATTGTGATGTTGCTTTATGTCCTTTTTCTTTTCACTGCTATGTTTAGATGGTTAGATTCAGTTTCCGTCTTTCGGTTGTTATGATTCGAGTGGCTATGCCTCGATTGTGGATCCGGTACTCCCCGGTGTGAAGGAATCATCTTTTCTAGCTTTTTATTCATTGTTTTTCTACTGTGTTGTTGTGGTTCCTCACGTGAGATTGTACTTTCTCGCGTGAGATTGTGGAAGTTTCGCGCAGGGCCTTGCATTTCCTCGCGTGGCTCCTGGCACTTCCTCGTGCGAACCTCAACACCAATGCAGTGCTTTTGACTGTTGATCCCGACATTTCCTTGCATGAGATGATGTTTCCTCGTGTGGCATGTACTTTCTGGCACGAAGAGGTACTTCCTCGTGCGAAACTATCAGTTGTTATTCTCTCATGCAAAAAACAAGGGGTTATCTCTGCAGTTTTTTGGAGAGCACAATTTGGACTTTTGAGTACCCTTTAGGAATGCTAGTGGTTTCATGCTTCGACTAAATGGAGATTTTGGGTTCTATTGTCGTCTTGGGTTTTCGTTGTCGATTTGGTCGTGTCAATTAGGTAGTGGCATTTGGAGATTTGTTAGTTGTTGGGATTGTTGGTTAAGTCTTGCTTTGCAATCTTTGTTATCACTATATGATGTTGTCATGTGCATTCATACTTGTAAAAAAAAAAATCTTGGCTTGTATTGAATCCTTGTTCCAAGGATCTCCAGGCGGGGCATTACATGAAAATCCTCAAATATATGGAATTTGCACCCACCTCCTAGAGGAAAATCCTTCAACAAGAAATTTGCATACTGTTGGTAAACAGATTGTCCTTTTTTATTTAACTCTTTAGATGCCCAAATTCATGAACAAAATCTGATTACAACAGTTGGAAAGTTGCTTCTAAAAAGACTAACCTTCCTCTGAATTATTAGGGACAGCTACCTATTGCAGATTTGCAATGAATTATGCTTGTTCTTAAAACTAAAACAGGGTATGTTCTTAACCCGAGAACAAGAGAGGTAAACCGAGCCAAGCCTAAATGGAAACTAACTCGGGCAAGAAAAGGTTTTGTAAAATTAAATAAGTTTATGGGCTCACACATCTTATGAACTCATAAGGCTTATCGATTCAATAGTGCATGCTAACTAATACTAAACTGATTCAGCGGGAAACTACCTACAGAGAAAGAAAAACTAAATTAAAGGGAGACAAAAAGGGATTTCTCTTTGAACCTATGATGACAATGCTTATCATATTCAGTTTGCTGCCTTAAAACAGGGGAATGAAGCTCTGTTCGTTCCTTGTTTTAATTTAGATAAAAGAGAGAACATATAACTAACATTAACAGAATGGAACAGAAAATAATTGACACAAAATACCATTCAATTGGCTTTGCAACATCCAGTATTTCACACCAAAAATTAGCCAACCCTTCATTAAATTTTCATTCCAATACATATAGGATTTTGAGATGACCGTTACAAAGGAAGTTTAATCAGTTCATCTCTTCAAAAATGACAAATGGTAAGGAGTCCATTTGTCTATTGCAATGATTACACCAAAAGATGAAAACGGCGAAATATGAATCACTTCACCTTCTTTCCTTTTTCTACTTTTGTCCTATAGGCCTTGGTGGCAACAATGATTGGAATTAATTCTTCATGCCTATGGACGTGTACATTAGTGTATCTCAAGAGCCATTTAGAATGCTCTCAGGCCAAATCTTTGACAGGACCCAACCAATCTTTTATTTCCTCCATGGCCACGTGTACGCAACCACCAAGCATCTAGAGTTCGGAGACTCTGTTTTGGTGACAGGAAGATATCCCTGTCAGAATATCTATGAAGTTGGAGAAATTTGTCTGCATGACAGCTGCTCCAATGATTGCTTTTCCTTGCCCAATAGTCTGCGAATCAGTATGCAAACCTCTTAGGAGTTCATAATCTCTATCTTGCTCCTTCTTTACTTTGGCTTCAGTTTCTTTAAACCCTTCCTCTGCTGCCATGATCATTTCGGACTTGAACTACATGCTTTAAAACCATTCAACTAAGGGCTCATCTCCTTTAGGCAAGACTTTCACCTCGATAGCCTCCTTTACCTTCATGTGGATGATCATCTTCAGCAGAGAGATACAATCTTCATTCTTAGTTTTCTCCATAGCCAAGGTGGCTCTATTTGCTGTAATGTTATCCTTCTCAGTCTCCAACCTCAATATAGCATTGCCAATTTGCTCTATAATGGAGAGTCCTTCCAGCTTGATTTTCCTGCTCCACTCTCTACCGATATGCCCAAAGTGTTTATCTTCTTGGAGCTGAGAGATGAGTGCTTGAACATTTGCAGCAGTAGGATCACTAGTAATAAGCATTATGGAGATGCTTGCCAACGGGGTGACCAGTTGCCTAATGAAACCATTCAGTTCTTGTATTTCCGCATTCATCCTGACCTTTGACAATTTAAGGCTTTCCAATTGTCCTTCAATCACCTCATTTGTTGACTTCCATAAGCCAAACTTGGTGCCATGTCTGGCATCCCCAAATTCTACGGAGTGCAAGGCAAAATCATATGTAGACATATCTTCAATTCTTCCCTCTTTGGTGGGCATTGCAATCTCCATCGTCAGATGCCCTATTTCAGGGTCTTGTCCGAGGATGGACAAGGTATTCTTCTTTTTAAACTTGCTTAATGCCGATCCAGAGCAGATAGCAAGAGACAGAGTATCCTTGTTGGGAGCTCCTTCATCCCTCCTCTTTCTCTTTCTGTCTAGGGTGTCCTCCAACCATGATTCTTCGGAGTCTATGAAACAAGCTTTGAAGAATCTTGGCCTTTTTCTTCCTCTGAAGTCTTCTTCGCTGCTTCATCGGATTCAGTAGACTCGCTCTCACTCCACCATCTCCCAAATCCACTACTTGCACTTGAGGGCTACTCAACAAGAGAAGTGTAGGGCTTACAGATGGGACTGGGCTGCTATAAGGCAAGAGGGGAGGAGTGGCTGCACCATATTTTGATTCTTTTGCCTTCTTCTCTGCTTCTGATGGGGTTCTGATTACTAGGAGGGAGCCGCCCTAGCAAGTCTGAGCTAAGGGAATGTTTTTTTCGGGAGGTTGATCACCTCCAGTTGATGGTTGAGCTGGTCCTTGGGTAATGGCCAAAGTTACACTTGATGTGCCACCTTAAGGGGGAGGAAGTTGCTGCAACTATTCGGGAAGCTTGAGAGGTGGCACTTTTGCTTTGACTCTTCTTGGTTGTGGTCCATTTGACCCATTTTCCAGTCCTTTTGATGATCCGAGCCATCATCATATCTAGCTCTTCCCCTACACCTCCATAAGGTCTCGAGCTTATCAAAGCGCCTCTTAGCTTAGGCAGAAAGGTGTTACTATACATATTTTGACCATCATCTTCTACTCCTACATTGATATTAACTTTATACATCTTTACTTGGTCAACTGTCAACCTGGCAAAAGCACGATCACGACTCTCGAACTCATCTTTCCAATCGGCCCAATAGTCTTCAATGGTGGTGACGTACTTGATAAGACTTTCGATTTGCAAAACATCCCTTGCATATCCATCTGGATCAAACATGGACCTCAAGACTTCGTACATCTCCAACTTGTACTTCATTTCAAACACTTTTAGCATATTCTTGGCATTAGAACAAGTCTCACAACTAAAAGCTCCCACCTTCATAGGAAATTTCTATCCTTTCTTCTTCACACTCCCGCTTAGCACATTTACTTCGATTGCTTGCCGCACTATCTCAATCAGGACGATCATATCACTAGTATAGCTCAGCAACTTCAAGGGAAAACCATCAAAAGCTGCAAGACGCAAATACAAAAAGGATGAGAATTAAATGAAGTAACTCCCAAATTGGCGGATGGTTGCCATGGCTTCAAGGCTAGATCTCATCTCTGGACATCCCTGTAGCTCCCTGCAAATTCTCATAGTGAATGCATCACTAACCTTCACATACTCTGCATAGCTATTTTCCAATTGTAAGCATAGGTAAAACTCATAGGATTTCACATCATCAAGAAAATTTCCCACCCGTGGGAGGCCTGGCCATAATTGTAGAGAAGCTAACATGTAAATGAGGAAAGAGGACATATAGAATGTGTTGTAGAATTTTGCAGCACGAAGAGGATTGGACAGATTCTCGCTTACCTCATGAGCCCAATCAATATATTGGATGTCAAAGCAGATGACTTGCACCAAAAAGAAATATTTAAAGCTTCTACCTCACCTTTCAATCTATATAAGAGGACCAAGATATTGACGATCTCAGGTTTGAAATTAGTCCCAAACAGAGTCTTAGGAACCTTATTCGTGGCGCTCCGTGGTTTTTGGAACCATGTCTGCATGATTTCCTTCCTCCAGGTCATCTACTTGGCGGAGAACTCGGAAGGGGAGCAAATCTAAGAATTCCTCACTCTGGAACTCGAAGGCAATTCACCACAACTTGCTTGTCTATGAAAATCAACATTGTGTCATCTGGTAGCACAATTTGCCTCGTGTCCAGGTTGTATCGATTTATGCATTCATAGATTATCTCTGGGGCTTAGACCGCAACCGGAAAACCAGTTGCCTCAACCAACCCGCATCCTTGTAGCTTCTCAGTAATGGGATGGATCGGCTCCGACCTCACTCTTCTTTGGAAATCCTTCATGTCATAAAAACGAAGGAATGTATCTATAAAGTTCTGCGATTGGGACTTGATCCTGTTCAACCCGTCAGAGCCCGCAAATCTAGTTGCCATTCTTTTGAAAATGAATTTTGAATTAAGAAATTGAAAGGGATAGCTAATGCAACAAATACTGGCTTTTTGAAAAACTTATGCACATTTACAGAATAACAATTCAAGGAAAAGAGCGGTAGTTTATTAAACTGTTCATATTTCCATATATATGGGAACCTCAATTTATCTGTTAATCTTCAAAATTCATGCCACACGAATGAATTAAAGGAGACATCCGTTGAAATAGTAAATGCATGGTTTTAACGGATATCTCGAAACTTTTTCACTATTTCGTTGGCCTAACAGTAACATTCTATCTCCCCCTTTTTACTTTCCCGGTCTCCTTTAAGTTTCGGGAAGTTATCAACAGTGTACTCCATGCGAAAATATTCGCTGAGTTGAATTCCACTCATTAACTCTTTCCTACAAATGATTAGATTATTTCTATTATCATCCTCAGATGTTTTGTGCACAAACTGTGGGTCCAATCTGCTTACTAGCCTAATTTTCTTTGAAATCTAGAAAATTGTCTTCATGGGTTGAAAACCCGTCGAGAAGAAGACAATTTGTGTTTTTTTGTCAACGCTTCCCTTTTAATTGTCCTTTAGACCAATGTCTTTTTTTGAGTTTGGAAATGTCTAAGTAAGGTGCAGATCGTAGGGTCCCCACCTTCTGTTTCTTTTCCTTCAGAATTGTCTTTTACAGAAAACCGACTTCATGGGTTGAAAAGTCGCTGAGGAGAAGTTCATTCTGAGTTTTCCGCTAAATTCAATTATGAAAGCCGTGACGAATATTTAACCTTTTCTGAGGCACATAATTGTAAGGGAATATGGATCCATCGTAAGGTAGCTTACTATTTTCTTGTTTTTGATCCGTATGCATCATTTGGTGCCCTTCATAGGAAATCGTCTTCATGCGTTGAGGACCCGCCGCAAGCTTCTGTTTTCATCGAGAGAATGATAGGCCGCGAGTGGATATAACTTTCTAAATGATCTTTGTATGAGTAACATGAATCTCCATCAGAGTAGGAGCTTACCTAACCATGAGACCATTTCGACACAAAGGAAAACCACCCGACTATGAAATGTGGATAAGGGGAAAATGAAAAATCCGATGGAGACTCATTCCACCTAAGGGGGTTTAGACTTAGTCTCAAACACAACTAGGAATTCCCTAAGACTCAAATAATCACTTTTACAACTTGGGTAGAGGTGAAGGTGGGGCAACACATATACTTTCCCCTTGAGAAAATAAAACTCCAAGGCCAAAAGTTTTGCATGTCAAGAGAAAATCAAAAATCAAATTGACAATTGAAAATCCTTAATGATGATTATCAATTTCAAGTGTTAGATGAAAGAATATAGTGAGATGAGGAAAAGAAATCCTCTATGAAAATGGAAATTCCAAACGATTGAATCAAAATCCTTGAATAAAATCGGAAGCTTGAGATACAAAAATCCTTGCAAAGTTGAGGAATTCACTCATCAAGAATGGAAATTCCTTACACCTATGGAAAATCACTCATGCTTGGGAGTAAAATCCTCATGTTTCTGTTAATTCCTCCCCCAAGGAGTTTGCGCACGAATTTGTCCTTATCCATATCAAAATCCTGCCCAACAATGAAAAATCCTTAGAAACCTCTCAAACATGCCCAGTGTTGCCCAAATTTCACCCCTTATTGAAATTTGATTTTTCCTTATCTTCTTACAAGGTTGGAAAAGCTTATTTTCTAGAGTATTGATTTTTAAGTGAAATTTTAAAACACTTCTCATTCTGGTAGCTCATTTCGAATAAGTCTAAGCCTTATAGTTCAATTGTCAATCTTGTTCAAAAGTTCCACTTCATAGGCCAAGCTCCAACACTTTGCCTCACGTTAAGCTTTCAACATATGTCCCTTTGTCCGATTTTGATCACAAGGTCTATTCTGTGTTGAAGTCAAGGTTCAATGGAGCATTAAATTTTGACATTGGTTCTCAAAACTTTATTGGGATTCGACATTGAAAATGGTATTGTAATACCTTTAAAGGATCAAGTGAAATGTTATGAAGAGTCCATTTTAAAAGAGCTAGCAAAACTGGGTAGAGACTATTAGGAACTTCTTATGAAACATTTAGAGTCAAAAGGACAATTCGCAAGCTGAAGTACGTTGCAACATCACATAATGAATTGTTCTTTTCTTTGTAAAGAAGAGCACCATTAATGGAAATTTTGCCCACATCCCGATAGAGTGAATTCATGAGCATGAAGCGAAACCTGACAAAGCAACCAAAAGTTTTTGAAAAGGGGCTAGGTGACATAAGAAAGGCCAGATCCAAACATTAATGGTGAAGTGGCAGGTATAGTATTGAATGCTTAAGCATTAATTGCAAATTCTTTCGTTCTAATGCCCCTATGTTTACTACTTGTAGTTCACCATATCAAAGACAAAAGAAAAGAAACTAGGGTGACAAAGGAATTATACAAATAGTAATCTCTAATGTTAAGCAATTATAACTGGGTATTATTTTCTGTTTCATTTGGAAATTGCTAGGGAAGGAAGAAAGATTTGTGGCTTGTAATTTGGGTTGTCGTGGATTTAGCAAAGTAAAAATAAATATTGTGATGGATTTAACAAAGTAGGAATAAACTGGAACCATTAAGTATAAATATTTCGAAAATAATCAACTCAATGGTCTAGAGTACTCAATGTTATGTAACTTAGATGAGTTCTGGTAGAGAGTAAATGACCCAATTTGTCACCTAGTTACCCAAAAAATAGTGGAGGATAAATTGCTTAAGGCAATAGTGTTACGTGTAGTTGTATAATGCATAGATTTGGTACTAGAGTGCATTCACAGATACAACCCAAATACCAGAGAAATCAAAACTCACAATAATAGGGTCTTGGTAACCCTTGATTATGTCACAAATTGGAATTTCTTCCAACTCCCCAATAGAGCAAAGCATGCTCATTAGGACTTTGTTTTTTCTCAATGTGAATTTAGCATTAAGAGAGGAGTGTATAGATGCATAAGCACTAGAGAGTGGTTTGCACCGCTAACCAAGCTGCCTCAAACAATTCACATGTCTTCTTGGAGGGAGAATTCACAGATATGACTGTCTTGCTCGATCACAAGATCAAAGGTGAAGATGCCTTCAACTTAAAGTAGTGGAGTTTTTTCTTCATTGAGGTGATGTTGTGCTAAAACTTCATTAGTTGACTAGGGTAGCTTGATCGACTACATGATATGATCATTGGGTTTCACAGGAATAAGTTTCTCTATGTCCTCTTACATGTTATATGCCCTAGCCTATACTTGATATTGCTCGAGTTCTTCTCAGTACGAATTTAGCATTGGGAAAGGAGTGTATAGAAGCATAGCAGATACCTATAAGGGCACCCAAGATAGAAGAATCTCTTCTAAATAAGCTTCTCTAATTAAAGAATATAGTAGTTGCTTTCTCCAGTTTCCCACTACTACCTAAATATGTCGATGACAAATTCATTATTGTCAAACTATGTCAACAAACATGCGAAGTTAACAAAATGTGCAATGAAAGAGGGAAGGTGGGTATCCAATTCCCTATCCATTTGGGAGTGTATTGTTGTCGGTGCCAATCCAATGCACTTAATATCGTGAAGGTAGAAAACATGTATACTATGGATACCTATAATGTTATGAGATTAAATTTTGATCTCAAAAACTTTGTTAAGAATATTTTGCATATTGGACCTTCATCCCATCATGTCTCACAATCGTAAGATTATTGGGAAGACAGTTTGGATGACTTGGAGGTTAGGAAACAAGATTGGTCAAGTATGATTTTGAAGAAAACAATTGACTACAAGCTCCCACTTGGTGTTACTGGAGTTACAGATGATGGATCTAATGTAGTGGATCCTACATACATGTCTCGTGTGCAAGTGCAATCCTTAGGTTCTATTGACTGGAGTTAGTCAGACGAATAGATTTTTAATGAAATGAACTTTGTTGTTAAAAGAACCCAAATGCGGGCCACTAAGAAGAAAGAAAACAATCAAAAACCCACAAGCGAAGAAGAATAAATCATCTAGACATGGCAGCTCTAGCAATCTTAGTTCTTCCTATGGTGACAACTTCCCAAGCACCACCTTCATCCAATCCTAGTGCAGGTGGGGAGGAATAGCCTACTAGGAAAAACCCAAGTTTAGACAAAACTTATGGAAATGGTTATGCTCTAGACCAAAAGGACCAAGGAAAGGGCAAGAAGGCAAAGGAGAAAAGGGAGCAGAAAATCAACAACAATCTTAGAAAAGGGGTTCAGATGCAACCTCAACCCAAGATGCAAGACATTACCACACTACTAAGTCTATGCCTCATATTCCCTTTTTTGAGAAAAAAGTTGATAAAACTCCTCTTGTCAAAAGAACCTCCTTACTTAGTTCAAATGCCTTGAAAAGTGCATCCCAAACCTTATGACCTCCCTCGCATTCATAGATATCTTTGTCCAATAAGAGATAACACCATTAGACAACCTAATAAGGATGTTGTGTCCTAGCTAACACAATTTGTCCCCACCTCTAGAAGCAAGAAACTCAAGACCATCTCCAAATTGATAGAGAAAGATACTTTTAGTCATCTATCTCTAGTTGTTGCCCATCCTTACTCCCAAAAAGAACCTAATCGGGCTACCAGAACTAAATTTAACATTACTCAAGTTTATATGGACTGAGCTAGTGCTGCAAGTTTTGTCTAATAGAATAAGGGATAGGGTTGGAAAGAACAAAATAGACAAAAGAAATTTTAGGAATGCCTAAGAGCTCTATTAAAGCCCATTGTCATCACACTTCATTTCTCTTGAAATTATAATAATCCTCGGTCAAAAGGATACAAAGAATCACTGGCTAAATAGCAGGTGGACAGTCATTTTAGCAATATTGCACAAAGTTGCATTAAGAAGCTGAAAAGTAGAGGCCTCTCTTTCATTGACAATTTAAGCAGAACTTACAAGATATTATCAAGTGTGAATCTTCAAATATCAATGTCGCTAAGATGGAGGAGACCACACACAAGGAAACTATAATTTGGTTAAAATAACTAATCAACGTGGGTATTGATGTGTTGCCAAGTTTTAGTTTTCCCCTTTTGAAGCTTGAGGTCATTGGTCAAAGTGAGTAAGAGGTGTCTAAGTCTGTTTTAGGTCACTTACTTCTCATCTTTCCCAAAGTACTCTGCTTACTTTGTTTTCCGGCTCTCCCTTTGCAATACATTTACCTAATCTTTTTAAGCAGGTTTCCTATTTTTCTAGTGCGCTTGAGATTTGGGTGATTTAGGCATGGTCGGGGTGTGATCTAGTGTCCTCCCGATGAGAAGTGAGTGTTCTACATTTTGCTATCTGAAATCTTTCTCTACCATTCCATATCCCATGGATTTTGAGCTTTCGAGCTGATTTTCCCTTTTTGCGAACTACACCAAGTGTGAATCTAAGGGTTGAAGCCATAGAAAGTGACTAAAAGGCTGTGAATATGATTTTGCCAATACCCAAGGATTTACAGAGCTATAGATGGAAATCAAGGTGAATCTCATTCACATTTGCAGAGATGAGATCAAGTGATGTGAGGAAATGCGAGTTTATGGTTCTTCTGCTGCATATTCATGGAAGTGAAGTTGTTTGGTGTTGTTTCCGAGGTTGTATGAACTAGAGACAAATCTCAATTCAAATGATCAGGTAACGTGAGCATAATGTTGAAAGAACCATTTAAAGGCTCGTAACCAGTAAGGCATGCTTGAGAGTTAACTTTGAGGCCATCAAATTGAAGTATAAGGTTGAATGTGTTTGTTGTGCTTCAATCCAGGAAATGATGCTAAGAAAGGAGCTTTCCACCCCAACGATGCTTTGAGAAAAGAAAGTCAAGTTACCCTAAAAATGTGGATTTTGGAGATGCCCAAAAGATACTTCCGAAGAAGTGTTGGAGATGCAAACCCGTTATGAAGGAATGTGATATCCCCATTTTGACATATAATTTAAATAATAAATAAGTGTTATATATAAAGTAATATTAATAATAATATTTTATAAGTAATATTATATTACAATCATATAATAATATCATATTATATATATATATATATATATATATATATATATATATATATATCGAATTATAATAGCAATATGTAAGTACAAAATGAATGAAACAATCTAATATAATTATAAATAAATAATGATATTATATATTTTAATATAGAAACACTATATTAATAAAGGATTATAATATAATAATATATATACTTGATATATTATTAAAATAATATATTTTATAATATAATTATTAATATAATATATCTTATGATATTAATTAACATAACTAAACTTGTTTATATAAATATATAATTAATAGAATTATATTATTATTAATATAATATTATTATTATTATGAAAAGATGTGACTCTTTGAAATACACACACATATATATATAGAATATCAACTATCAAGCAATGAAAAGCATATCAGATAGAAATATTATAAAACTCATGCAAATCATAAGGTAAATAAATAAATGTCCCGAAAGGGGACATTACAAGGAAAGGCAATGGTAAAAGCTTTAGGTGGAAAGTGGAAGAATGGAGTGTGCAAGCTAGTAAAAGGATTACTCCCCGTGTTGTGTTTCTGAATAAAAGGAAAATTCGTTTGCGGTAAAGCTAAGTGTTTCTTTCTCTTCCGCACATGTCAATATTGTTGAGGATATCTACATTCATGATTCGAAGCTAAGTGAAGTACTTCCCACAAAGCTAAGTATTTGTATTGTTTAATGACTTCCAGTCATATCACTTTACTTTAAGTAAAGTAAGAGTGCTTTCAGGAACTTGGTATTTTATGTGTGAATAAACAAAAAGTTTAAATAGACATTACTCATGGAATTAAATGTAAATATGGTCATTATAATCATTGGCCGAACTTATTTTCGTTCGTGTGGCACCAACGTTCTAATTCCCAAAGCTATTTCATCGGATTGCAAACAATTGGTTTCTACAAGTATATTTAACGGCTATTTATCGAGAACTACATCATAACCAACCATAGTGAATGGCAATCAAAGCTGTTGGTTACAAAAGATTAATTGGCTTGGAGAGTGATCTAAAAGGTTTTACAGATACATCCTTCAAATTCTACGATTTGGGTGATCTACATAGGAGGCTAAACTCCCAACCCATTCACCCAATCACTCTAAAACTCAAAGTGAGCGGATTGGTAGAAGCAGTCGGATTTCAATGGCAATTCATGCACCTAAGTTAGTAAAAGAGTGCATAGAGAGATGCAATCCAGAAACGAAGCAAATTTTGTTTCCAGATCAGTCCATTCTCTTACCAATTAACAAAGCGCTGATGTAGTCAACAGTTGGCATCCCTGTGCAAGAGTAATACAGTGATATTGATTTTGGATCCTCCACGTCCATGTTTAATGAGAAGAAGACCCTCAGATGGGAAGACATGCAAACCACCTAGTTCTAGACTGCTCGCTCAAAGAAGCGCAAAATGCCAAAGACTCTATTTGGCACAAATTTGAAGCGAGAGATTGTGGATATCCTCACGCTTCTCCTTAGGCTAAAAGGAAGAGAGGAGCTTTTGGAGTTCATCGAACACCACTTTTCCTAGTCCAAGCAATATGTGTTAAGGATATGAAGATTGATTGGGCGCAAATCATCTGTGATGAGCTCACCTCGTGGTTGCGGTCGGCCAAAGGATTCAAGCAGTTCTACATGTTCTCTTGCTTAATCTATGCTTTGGCAACCCACCACTTGTGGCCTGGGCTTCCTAGCATCCCAAATTATGATAAGCACACCTAAGTCTATGACTTTTACCCACGTCTATAGCTGCAAAGAAGCTATGAGGAGTAAATTGTTGTCAATGATGCTTTTACAATGAGGTTGTGCCGAGAATTACAAGGATGCCTAGAAGGGAGGTTCTCACCATAGGTAATTTCAACTATAAGCCAATTTGGATGCTCATTCATCCAATTTCCGAGTTTCTTATTTACAGATAGGAGCCTATGATGGTTTTCCCAAGAGGTTGCTCAGATATCCGGAGGACAAGGTAGTTCTAGTCGAGCTCTGTCGACAAATCCTAGAGGTGAACACCCTATGTTCAAATGTTAAGAAGATTGTCGAGATCCAATTCCCTATAGTGGTAGGCCCATATTCATGTGCCTCCAGGTCAGATGCCCAAAATCTTGTGGAGTTTTGATGGCAAGATTAAATTGTTAGATTTTGAGGTGCTCATGCCTCAATATGATCTAGTGAATTTTATTAGGGATCATCTGAAGTTGGGATATGCCTATAGGCATGTCCCAGATATTGAAGATTTTTGGTCCAGATGTCTCGAGAGATTTTGGTTGAGACTAACTATTGATGAAATAAAATTGTAGAATGATTATGTTGATGTCTCTGACCTTGCAGATGATGGAGCCTACATGCACCCCACATCTTATGAGAAGATCAAGAACATACCAATTTTGTCTACCCCACCTGCAAAACTAGTCATCGACACCATGGAGGTCCTCGTGCAAGATATAATCAAAAGAACAGACAAATGGGTGGAGTGGACCCAAGCGAGAAAAAAGAGGACTGGGAGCACTAGTTCTACAAGTGGAGTATCAGCTAGAGCCACCCAGTCAGTCGCAGCTACAACCATAACAGCCACTAAAACAACATCTATAGGGCCATCACAATCCATTGGCCAAGGAGGAGACCAGCCTCTAGGAAACAATGTGTCACTCATCCCTACCTGCGGAGTTGGCCCTCTTCCAAACATCGAGAAGACTGGAGAGAAGGAAGATGACAAGGATAAGGGGAAGGAATGAGAAAATTTAGTGGCTAAGCCATCATCCCCTGTTCAAGTCATCAACTTGGATGGCGACACAAACCCCATGGATGGCCAAGAACAAGAAGCATCTCAGCAAGGGGATATATTACCGCTTTCGGTAACCAAGGTAGTTGCCTTCCCTATTGCTTCCCAAAGCAAGCCAACTCCATTGACTCCGAGGAAGTTGTTCGACCCATATGCACTACAATATGCTATCAATGTGCTTTCTATAGAGTCCTGGCTCGAGGAGACCATTGATAGGAAAAAGAGGAGATATGAGGATGCAGCCCCCTCAAAGGACTTGATCGCACAAGTCACCTCCTCTCAGCCATCAAAGAAAACAAAGAAGCAGAAGACCATTGCAGCACTCGCTACAAAATCAATGACTAACCACATGCTACTCAAGATTGCTAAGCGCCACAGAAAGAAGGAAAGTTTCACGAGCTCTCAAAGGACAACTTTCAAATTAGGACATTGGATCTTGGTATTCCAGTTGACGACTCCATGATGAACATGTGGAAGTCAACTAATGAAAAGATCGAGGACAAGCTAGAAGAGCTAAGAGCAGACAAGGAAATATTGAAGGCCTCAAACAGAGAGCTAATGGATTACTTAAAGTCTGCACTTAGGAGTACTTCTTCCAATCAATTCGACCCAAATGCAAAAGAGAACAAGAACTTACTACTCAAGTTGCAGCAAGAGAGACAATTCTGGCAAGTAGGCTGAGGATGGGTGCATCAAATAAAGGCTCAAGGTCCCCCACTGGTTGAGAATCTGGGAAGCCTGGTATTAGATGCTCACATGCTCAGAGAAGCAGCTTCAGATCATCAAACAACTATACAAAAGGCAGCAAACAAGCTGACAGAGCAATTGGCATTTCTATAAGAAGTGATAGACATGCAGACTAATGTAGCCATTGTTCATGGGATTTTAAAGACTGGCCAAGAGTCACTATTCCACTAGAAGCAATACTTGGAGTTTGTCATAGAAAACTTCATAAGGTCTGCAAGTGAACTCAGGGATGGACACGACCTAGTGCAAAAGATCCTCAAAAAGTTATTTCAGTATTTGAAGATCTTGCACATAGAGTCTTCTGTGTCAACTACTGGCAAGCTCATGGGCATTGAGAGAATGAAGTCCAAGTTCCTGGTATTTGTCGATGAGGCCGTTGACCCCCTCAGCTTCCAAGAGTCTAAGATCCAGGACCTCTCAGCAGCGGAAGTAGTCATAAGAAGACAAATGGAGAAGTTCCAATTGAGTGTGACCAGAATTGATGAACTGACGGAAATGCAAGACTACTAGATGATCTGAGCTAACAATAGTCTCATTCTAGCTGTTGAAGAACTAGATAAAGTAACCGAAGCCATGAAAGCTTATAGAGCTAAGTCAATTACTTCTAAGAAGACATAATGCTCTTATGCTTTTCTAAACATCTGTCATTCTTCCCCTTCTCTTTCTTTTGTCCTCATTCATGGCATTTTGTCAGTCTCTGTAATAGACAATGATTCATGCTTGTCCCATTTTTAGATTATTTCATTTAGAGATGCTCTGCAAGGCAAATCATCCAATGTAACTAACCATTTTGAGAAGGCCTATAAATGTAATCTTTGATGAAGTTAATAACATCGGCAAAATTTACTTTGGGCAAACCCCTGTAGATGGGACTACTGTGCGTGACTTTGAGTTCATTTAAGTTTTATTGTTCATTTAGTTTAGATTGGAGTATATGGAATGAATTTGTTAATGTTGACAGTTGAATGAATGTGAATGAAATTGGCTTTGTTTCCTTCATTCAACAGATTGTATGTCCTACACTATTCAGCATTAGCATGTCTTCTTTTCTCTCTGTTGTTTGTCGTGGTCTGTGCACTTAGTTTAATTCACTACATAAGGAAGCTGGAAACTGGTGTGTGGAGTAGCTGAGGGATAGACAATCTGGTATTGTCAAAACATTGGCTGATTGCATAGTTTGAGAATTACTTATTTCACTATCTTTCCTTTCTTCTTGTTGTTGTAGTTAGTCTTGCATGTTTCCATTTCTCTGCATTGATAGTCTGAGTAGATTGCATTTTGCGAGTTAATCCCCCTTCTTGCCTAGGTTGTTCTAAGTGTTGAGTAACTTGGTTTCTACCTCTTCTGCTCTCTAGTTAAGAGCATATCACAAAACCCGAAAGACAAATTCATTGAATATCTTGCACTCATAAGGGAGTTGTACCTTTCAATTCAGGGGTCTTTTATAGATTACTAAATTGGCCCATTCTATTGTTAACATTTTTGTTTTTCATAAGCCATTCAGTGAGTCAAAAGTCAGGGTATAAACCAAATATCAAGGAAGGCAAATTGTTAACCAACATGATGTCGCAGCAACTAATTGTTAATGTTATTATTTTGTTGGATAAAATATATTATATATATGAGATATATAAAAAATATATGATAAATATTATATATGGAATTATTTTACGAGTATATATATATATATATATATATATATATATATATATATATATATATATATATATCTTGTTATATAACAATTATAATATATTGAGGGTATATTACTTATAACTATATCTAAGTTGATATATTAAAGAGACATGTCTCCTCAAGAGACATGCCTCTTTATATCACATATATATGCATTCACATTGTAACTTGGAAAACACATAAAATATCCATGAGTGCTATTACAAGTTACAAAACAGATTAATGGATCATATCTTTAACATCTTTAACATGGTATCAAAACAGAGTTCAATCCTCAAAGAGTTATTTATTCTCACAAGAAGATCAACATTGATAAAGTTAATACTTAATAGTATTCATGTGGAGTAATTGAGTTAAGGAAACCTTTGTGTTGTGTTTGAAATCAAACTGACTCAGAGTCGGATCTCTGTTTATCGAGGCAAGCCCTGCTCTTGGCCCCTGAGCTCGAGCCTGGTCCTGTATGGAAAGAGGTCAAACTTCCAAATAGAAGACTAATCTTGTCAATTGTGTAGGCGAGGGTGTCCAATACACATGGTGCTTTGAATGCAAATCTCAGGGCAAAGCGCTCAACATAGATAGTCTATCTGATGTCCAACGTTGGGTGCCTGAGGTTATCATTCTTAGATTTTGGCCCCTTTTCCCTCTGCTAGAGCTGATGTGAATTGGCTGGGGAGAGACTTTTCCCAATCCTGGGAGTGAGTTTGTGGATGAATTTGACTTGGGTTATCAATAATGAGCCATCCAATAATTATGGTGCTCTGCACTTATCGGGACATAATTCAAATTTTGTTAATTTTTATGCACGGTTCACTGTCAAATAAGCATGACATAAAGTGGTGATGTAGCAACTAAAGGATAGTGATTCACACACGTATATCCCCTAAGATAGTATATACTCATTGTGTGACAAACACTCAAATGAAAGAAAGCAATCATGAGGAAAAGAGAAATGGGTGATGTATGAGTAAGAGAGGGTTAACCTCTACCCAACAGCAACATTGAGGGCCAGTCACCAACAAACTAATTTTTCAATAATCCACATGTCGAGCCCCAATCATCGATTAAAACTCTCTTCTCCCTCCAGTCCTTCGGGTGCCGCTAAAGACATCAAGTTTGACAATAAATATAAAAATAAATAAACATCCTACAACTCTCACATTGATACTCGTGCCATTTGTTGACTCACTACTCTATATTAACTATTGTGGTTGATGGATCGCTAATGGAAATTATAGATAACATGGTATCACCATTAATGTGAATAAGACTTGATAGATAAAGGAAAGCTAACAATATCTATTGTTCTTTATTTGTGGATATACTGACCTATGTTAGAAATAGTAATTCAAGATGACCAAAAAGGCTCAACGGATAGATTTGTGTATGAAAAATACATGTCATAGAAGACTTCTCAAAGCTAGGACTATAGCCTTGCAAGTTGCGAACTCTACATGCCTTTATCAAGTGACATTCCAATGACATGGGGAGTTATTATCTATTGCTTGTGTATTGTTTTTTAGATTACCCTAAAAGCAAGTTTTGAAGAAACCTGAAACCCTTTACAAAAAACTAAAGATAAACATTTAAAGCACTACCAGGTTTTACAAGGACCTAAAACCTAGAGTTAAGAAACATCCAAACCAAGTTTTACAGGAACCTGAAACCAAGAGTTTAAACCAAAAACCAACACACCCCATCCATAGCCCGCACCTACAGCAGCTCCTTGATTATGTTCGCCACCTCTTTACCTACTTCTGCAGTACTCTAGATAATGTTAGCAGGCAAAGGAACAAGAGCCCCAAGAGCCTCAACGACCTTTTTCCTTGTGCTCTGCCTTGTTCTCTTACTAGGCCCACCAAGACTCCCCACTCCAGCATCACCAGGTGACATAATTTCTTCATTGCTTTTCTTTCCCAGACTGGTCACTGCTGCACGTAGACTGAAAGTGACCTGTTCCATTTTTAGACCACTTTCCTTTATTAGGTAACGAAGCTCCTGTTCGTAATCTTTAAGCTTATCAAGAATACTACCGATATGCACTTCCAGCGGGGTAATCTTAGCCCGTTCAGCATCCAAATCTCTTTGCATTATCCCCATTTTCTTTTTGAGAGCCATTAATTCATTATACAGGCACAAATCACCTTGAAGAGATGTCTTCGCCTTAAGATTTGCAGTGTGAAGAAAGGAGAGCTTAGCATCATGGGAAACAACCCTCCCATCATCCACATTCCTGGGCTCAGAGTTAGTAACAATATTGATCTGGGTATCAGTATTTATGTCCATATTCTCCTTCCTTTCCTTGTTCACACCTTTACTCTAGCTTTTATCCTTACCAACAGCGTCTTTGTCTTCATTCTCCTTTCTCGTTTCCTCCTCCATTTTCTCCTCACTGGCTTTATGTGAAGGGTGATCACTCTATTTATCATCTTCCTCACCGTGGGTTTCCGACCCCGTATTTCTATCGTGACTTCCCTCCACATTATCTTTACCAGTAGACACTCCTTTACTCCTAGAGTACCCATCCAAGTTAGAGCTAAAATTCCCATTTCCATTTTCTCATCATTGTCCATATCCATCTTCTCATTATTGTCTGAATTCTCAGACTCTGTAATTTCCTCAACATGTTTGTTAGTCCTTTCCTCAACATGTTGCTTGTGTATTGCTACAGACCCCAAAGAAATTTATTTATTTAATGTCCTAGTCCCTGAGCACAACGCTAGAATATATCAGGGATTAGATTAGCAATTCAACTATATTGCCAAAATATTGGGAACTAACGTGGAGTTCTTGGGCGTAGAAAAGTGTTTTTATACGTCAAAGAGTTGTGGTGATGAAACACCATATTATGATACTCAAGGAAATTTAAGTTTACTACAAGAAGCCTTTTTTTTCTAGAAGAATTTACCAAGATTAACTCTCGCAAGTTCTGAGAGAGTTGGTTGAAAAATAATAAAAAAATTCTTAGAGAAGATTTGTGAAACATTATCAGATCAAAATATTTTCCTTTAGTCAAACTCTATGGAAACTACAATTTTCACTTCCACCCACTCATAGAGATAACATGCATTTTATTCACCATTAATTGAAGGGTCGGTTTGATCATGTAAGTAATATTTGGGAAACCCTATAATTTTAGTATTACCATCTTGGGATATACAGAGACTATGATACATCTACACTGGGTCATCATCAATCTTCAATTTGTATAAAGAAGATCAATTCTTAGATTCCTTTGTTGGGACCTACCATGATGAACGAAGATCACAATTCTTGAGTATTTTCATGTTGGAACTAGCATGAGATATGGAGGACTATTTGCATGTAACCAATGTACAGACACAAGAGGTTTTCTCTAGTCATCTACTACAAACAATGTCAGAAATGAAGTCTTCCATATATGATGCAATGCAAAATTGTTCAAATGATAAAAGAGTGGGAATTTTACACTGTGGCAGGGATAATAACAAATGTTCCATTCCCACCTGGACCAACTTTAGAGGGGAGATGTTTCATTCTAAAATAGACTAAGAAGGCATTTTACAATTTTATGTGTATTGACCTTCATGTGCAGATAAGTATTTCTCATCTTTCAATATTACACTTATTTAGTCATTCTAGTATTTCTTTTAATTGTACTTCTATATGTGCTATAAAGAGTCATTTTCCTTAATCTTTTCATTTGTCTCTGAGGATGTCCTTGCAGGAAAGAAGATTGGAACATTAGGCATGCTACCAAATATTGTACAAACTCAATCTTATGATAATAGCTCCAAAGAAGCTATGATTTAGGATTCATTAATCATTTGATGATTGTGTTGGGTAATGTGAGGCTCTTGAAGCAAATATCCTTGATGATTGAGATTATGAGAGGGGGTTTGATAGTCCATTAGAGGCAACCTTGGATAAAGAGAGGGAGCAGATAGAATATATGATTTAGTCAAAAGAACTTATGCTATCAAGTTACCTCTTGAACTAGGGAAGCACGACATGACTTGCTGCTAGGCGGTTAAAAGGATGATAACATATTCATAGGGAAACTGAAAAGTTAATGCTAGAGGTCCTAAGGTTAATATTTCTTCATGAATAAGAAGTTCCAAGTGCAATCCCTTGTAATACATTATTATCTATGAGAGATAAGTTTGAGGTGAAAACCTTATTCTCTGATATGTTTTATGGTGGATGTTATAACACCACATGAAAATATCCGTGGTAACTTCATGTGACCTTTTCTTGTCATGTACGTACGGGATTGCCCCTTGTGTACATTATCAACTTTCAAATGATGTCACTTGTATTTGGAGAAGTTATTGAAAAGTGACAACCTTACAATAACTTGTATCATGATATACATTTTGTGCAAATGTTGAAATAAATCATGAAATGCTTTATCTTATAAAACAACAACTAGGTGTTAGATGTCATTAATTTGACTATCTACAAGTTGTTTGTATAGATATATTTTAGGTACTTGGTGAATATCTCGCCTTGATATTCTAATAGGCCATTACCACATTGAGTACTTGGTGAAAATCATTTAGTTGATGTTCTGATAGGCTATTACTCAAAGTACTTGGTGAATATCATTTCATTGATGTTCTGATAGGCCAATGCTTATGTTACCTAATATGATATCAAATAATAATTGGTGAATATCATGTGTTGATATTCCGACAGGCCAATGCTTATATGATATCATATACTGGAAATCTTCTGATCAAAGATTTCCTGTATGTATTATTCTTGAAATATTACCTATGGTATAATCTCTGTGTTTTATCCATCTTCATTAAGAGGGAGTGTTAATGTTATAACTTTGTTGGATAAAATATATTATATATATGAGATATATAAAAAATATATGATAAATATTATATATGGAATTATTTTAAGAGTGTCTATTTATATATATATATATATATATATATATATATATATATATATCTTGTTATATAACAATTATAATATATTGGGGGTATATTACTTATGTTATAACTAATGCAAGTTAATATATTAAAGAGGCATGTCTCTTCAAGAGTAATGCCTCTTTATATCACATATGTATTCATTCGCATAGTAACTTGGAAAACACATAAAATAACCATAAGTGCTATTACAAGTTACAGAACAGATTAATGGATCATATCTTTAACATCCTTAACACTAATGTTATAGTTCCTTCACAAAACTCTCCTTACGGCCTGTGGATTCACAATTTGGAGTGGAAATGGGAATTGTTTATAGAAAATTATAATTGAACAAAATAAATTTTTCATGGAAGCTAATAAAATGATCACCCATGTGATTCAAGAGTTCAAAGAAATTGCATTTGAATCAAAAAAGAAAGATAACATTGAGCACTACTTCATCTGATGAGTTAAAAACAAATTTTTGAAGTAACATAGACAATTTAGCTGATCCAAAAGCCTTTAGAGACAATTAGGATGATGAATTGGCAAGGATTGATGCTTTTTTATTTGGTGTGTTAATCACCATAAAACATTCTTCTTGAAAGCTAAGGAAATCAAAAAAACAGAAAGGCTTTTTTGGGCTCTACGACAAAAATGTGTAATAATTCCTAGTGTGGTGAACTCATGGTATTCATCAAAGTGTTGCAAGACTAGAAAGCTCAACAAGCCAAAAAACATTCTACCCAGCCGAGAAATACTAATGTAGCGCCACAACTCTTCATTTACATCTATAAAATTCATAGCACAACTTTTATATTTGCTCTAGAAATTTAATTATATCTTCAGTAAAGGTTCGTGGAAAAAATCAGTGTTTGAGAAAATTGTGAACAGTAATAATTGAAAATGTTCAAATATGTGAATCTCAGTCGTTAGAAAGGATTGACAACTTTGGATCTTCCTTGTTCTTTGAAGCATGAGTGAGAATCAATCAAGTTTTGCAGATCAATTTGAAAGATTTTTTGGTACTAATTTCGTAGTTTTGTTGATATCTTTGCATATCTGGTTTAATACTTGTCCATTGTGGAA
Source organism: Cupressus sempervirens (assembly GCA_028749045.1). Taxonomy (NCBI): domain Eukaryota; kingdom Viridiplantae; phylum Streptophyta; class Pinopsida; order Cupressales; family Cupressaceae; genus Cupressus; species Cupressus sempervirens. The sequence continues at coordinate 676,351,679 of CM053785.1, forward strand.
CTTGTTGATGTGTGTTTTATGACCCACCAACAGTAGGACAAAAATTGAGATATCTTATCCTCTCTTGATCAAAATCCCATGTATTCTAAGATTGTGGATGATCATACAGGTGATTCCAAGGTTCCTTTTGTGTCAAGTCTTGACTGTGGATAAGCTCAATGGTAAAATGTGATATGTTGTTTTAACACAACAGGCCTTAAATTTGTGTAAAGAAATTGATTTCAGACCATACTGGATGTGTGAGCTATCGAAGGATATTGTGAACTACTTTTTTGGATTTTCACAAATATGCGAAGAGGAAAGGAGAAGGGTTTAGGAATTTCAATTTAATCCTACGGGTACTAACAACAAATAGTGCTTTGATGGACAAAATCCTAAATATCCAAGCTCCACTTCGCCTAGATTAACTACAACTACACAAGAACTAGTGCAATCTTCAGTGGGTTATGCAAATGATTTTCATACCACAATAAACACCATCAGAAGGAACAATCCACATTTAATGATATAAATTAGGAGTTCACAAAAGTGTGGTTCAGGCTAGCTTTGCACAGTGGCTTACGATCAGCAAACCATCAAAAGCATGAGCCCTGGAATTCATCAAAACATCAGCACACTCTCCATTGAAATCAAAACACTTTAAACATTCTAATCTAAATGAATGAACAAGAGAACAAGCAAGCACTAGAAAACTTCAAGTGATCCCATAAAGTCACTAGTATGCATTGTAAAGCTTGGAATTGCTCCATCTGATCAAGCATTTGCTATGTTGTTTAGCGTTTGAAGTTTCCTTGTTCAAGAGAGGATAGGACTCTTAATATTTTATTCTGCAAGTTGGAGTCATCATAAACTCACATCAACAGGTAACTGCAGTGATAATTAATTTCCGGGAGAATTTTGCATGTTTCATCATGTTAACTGATCCATCTCATTAAATTATTATTAAATAAGACCAAAGAAATGGATTGCAGCCAAAATTTCAAATCCAATGTTAACTTTATAGTGGCTTTATTATATTGAAAGAATGATCAGACATAGATTGGGACCGGTGTAACATAGCGTACCTAAATTGTAGCTCAAACACTAGGCCTTGATCCAATAAATTTTCCTTCCATTGCCTCATTGAAGTTCCCAGTCAACAATTTCAGCATCTACTAATATGCAGAATGTCTAGTAATAATTCTTCAATTTAGTATTGTATAGAGCGCTCTCTCTTGTTCTACAGCAGAGATAATTCTATTAAAGTCACCCATAAAACTAATATAGAAAAGTGGCTTTAACTTTGTTTCTGCAATGGTGACATATCCTTCCAAAGTCAAAGGTAGGTTCACTAAAATTTGTAAATTGGGTTCATGAACAATGAGAAGGCATATTGAAGTGCACACAGATAATACTAAGAGTGAATCAGCATTTTTTAACCTTTAAGCACATGAAACCACATAAAAATAGAGATACAATAGAAAGAGAAAATATCAAGGAGAACACCAAATCTCATGTGGAAAACCGTTTCAGCCCAAAAACCATGGCAGATCAAAAGCTTTCATTAACCAAAAAGGCACCAACTTACAGAGAGCACCAACCCTCCTCAAAATACTAACTTCAATTGTTGCACAAACTCAAATTCATTGAAACTTAGTAACATTTTTCATAACACATGCAGCCCTTCAATCACCATACAAAAATTACACATCCTGCTCAAACAGTTCTTGACTACTTATCTGGAGCACATTGAAAAAAACAACAAATTATGCCCCATGGGCCATAACAAAGGAAACAATAGCAAATAACAGAAGAAGAAATATTTTTTAGATAAGTTCAACTCTTGTCATCATACTCGACTCCATAACCTATCCTCAAGGAACGGGTGAAGTAAATATAGATTCTTTCATAATTCAAAATGGTTTTTTTGATGCAGAAAAAACATTACATAGTCATTGCCACAAATAAGCTTCCCCACTCACAATCTCTAAAGTCAGTGCACAAAAAACAGATAAATAAATTAATGGATTGATTTCAGATTACAATCTCAAAAGTTGTTGCACAAAAAAGGGATAAATAAATTAATGGATCGATTTCAAATAAAACTACCAGGCACCAAATTCCCAAGTTGTCAAAATATAAGAACACCTATAGTCGCCAGCCACCACACTCACAATCAACGAAAGAATCTTTGAAATCGGTGACACAATATTCAAAAATATTAATCCTCATGTCTCTTGTAGTATTTTATGCTACAATTATTCCCCCATTAATATTGCACACATTATGTTTATACAGCTTTATTGGGCCAGCTATCCCTTAGCAAGGTTTTATTCTGTAGCTTAAGTTTATTTTGGGAAAATACAGATTCCTTCATAAGTCAAAATGGTTCTTCCAATGCAAGAAAAAAGGTACACGATCATTACCATAAGTAAGCTGCCCCACTCACAGTCAAGTCGTCATACAAAAAAAGGATAAACAAATTAATGAATTGATTTCAAATAAAACCGCCGCACATTGAACTTTGAAGTTGTCAAAATATAAAAACACCTATAGCCGCCAGTCACCCCCTCACACTCCACAAAAGAATCTTTGACATCAATGACAAAATATCCAATAATCTCCCCTTGTCCATTGATGGTAACTCCATCTAAAATCAAACCTGCTCTGCAATAAGGCTACTCCCCTTTTCTACAATGCTACTCCCCGTAACTCACTTCTCCTCCTTTGACATCAATGACTGATACCAACCTGCATAACTAAAATTGGTTGATAGATTATGCCAATGAAAACTCCCCCTTAGTCAAAGCAGCCATTCAAGGATGAAGTAAAACCACTCCCAACTTCTGCCCCAAGAATTCAAAAGTTGCCTTTTGTACAGGGTTTGTAAACATATCTGCGATCTGCTCCTTAGTAAAAATATATTCCAACTTAACTTGTTGATTACTACTTTTTTCTCTCGGAAAATGATACTTAATAGGAATATGATTAGTTGTAATGTCTCATTTTCTAGGCCAGTAAGTTTTGACGCACAGTTAGCCCCATTTACCTTGGTCTGGCAGACTAACTGGGATTTCTAAGACATCAGATTAAGTTTTGCCCTAGGCAGTTCCAATTTCCAGCCTATCAAGGTTGTTGCAGAGGGGTTTCCAAATGCTTACTATTTATAGTAAGTCAGCAGACTCAACATTCTTGGCATTTTAGCATTGGGCTACGAGTGTCTTGTCAAGACCTTTCCAATGATCTATCGCTCACATTTATCTGAGTCCATCAAATCAGTAATTTTAATGCTGGAAGATTCGAATGATTTATTAATAAAGTGACTTTAAAACATAAGTTCATATTATTAATCTCACTTTATTATTATATGAGCATTTTATTTTCTTAAGTGGCAAAAAGGATATTTTAAAAGGAAATTAAGAAAAGAGAGGAATGTGAAGGGTCACTAGGTTGGGCTTAAAAGAGGAAACAGTGCTCAATCGCAACACACTTGGTCTATGATTTGGATTTCATTTTCTCTCTTGAAAAAGATCTTGTTCATGAAAGCTTCAACTTTCAGCAAGTGAGAGGACGGGAACCCTCAAGCTTGGAGGCCATGGACGGAAACCCATTGTTTGTTGGAGATATCACACAAGTATCTCACTTGTGTTTTAAATCTTGATTGCACATGAGCCAATCTGACTCTAGTTCTATGCATTTACAGTTGGATTTGGTTATCGTACTATTAAAAATTGAAATGCAATAACATTTCTAAGATTATATTTTATCTGGGTATTTTTGGCATGTTGGACAAATCTGAAATATATTGCATTAAATTATCTGTTTAACATTTCTGAAATATATTTGACAACTTTGGGGCAAATATCCAATTCGGGATATTACAGTAGTATCAGAGTTGGCTTTTCTGTCAATTGATGAGGTTGCATAGTTTATCAACAGAGTGGATTCATTTCAGAGTTCATCAATAGGCTTCATTAACTGATTTCAGCAGTTTCAAATAGAAATATCATATAAGGGGTTTAGTGGAATTGAGGATACAAAAAGTTCAAATATTGTAATTATTTCTAACATTGCCATGAAAAATGTATTGTATTAAGTGGGCACATAAGGGTATAACTGGTGTAAGCTTTAGAAGACATAGAAATTCCTTATATTTTGATATGTATCAGGCTTAAATATAGGTCGAATCGATTATTAAATTGGTGGCTTGATTTTGATATATCTCTATAGTTGGCTATTGAAGTTCCAAAATTAAACATTTTCAAGCGAAGATTAAAGGTCAAATGTTTTTGAAATTAAAAGCGACCAAAAGCAAGAGGGTCGGCCCAAATACAATCAAAAAGTAACCAGCACATTACCAGCCAGTAACAAGTAGTCAAAAAATTAATTAAGTAAAGATCCAATAGTCTGCAACCAAGAACAAAGACCAGCAACTAAGATAAAACCAAAAAGGCTACAAACTAACTACTAGATTTCGACACTGACCAAAAAGGTACCCAAGCCAACCCAAGTCTTAATTACAGCTGATAACCAGCAAAACCAATACTGCCAATAAAGTAATAAAAGTCTTTGGATCCAAAGATCCCAGTAACTGATAAGAACATAAAAAAACTTAGTTTTCCTTTTTCCCTTTCCCCTTTGCATGCAGTAGGATTTGGGCCCAGTCATCAACAGGAAACTTGAAGAGCAACTTATGGTCCTCCATGTCCAAGCCCGCGTTCTCCTTTTCCTGTGCCAACAATTGAAGGGTTGTTGCCACAGCATGGGTAATTTCAAGGCCGAATTTGGAGAAGATGAAGAACCCCTCCTCCAAAGCTTCGACCCTTCTTTCTAGATGCATGTATCGCTCGTCCATCACCTCGGTCCTATCTTTAGGCCCCTCGTCTCCCCTTGTAGCAACCTCCTTCATTTTCTGCACCTGTGATTTATCCTACAAAACCTGTGGGTTAGAGGAAACCTTCGAATTGATTAAAGGTCAAATCTTTTTATTGGGTGTCATCTTTATTTTAATGGACTATTCTAATTATTGGTCGTAATTTCTATATCACTCCCAAGGAAAATGTCACACGACTATAGCTAAGCCTAAATTTATTTGGTGCCAATATTTTGGAGAGTCAGAGACTTTGCCTTGACCAGCAAAAAGTATTCATATTGAGCAACATTTTATGAGTTCATGTGAATTATAATTGAGAAGTTGTGGCTTTGAGGAGCCTCATTTAGTGTGGATTTTTGAACCATAATATTGTCAAGAGCATGAGTTTATAGTATTAATGGCCCCACTAGTATAAGGGAGACTGTATCATAACAATTGTATAAAAAGAGACTCTTGTCCTGCATTATATGTTATTGGAATCTTTGAACACAATAATTAATGTCATTGCTGCAAACCGTTTGAGATGGAGACACAAGTTAAACTAGGCAACAAGCTATCAAGTGAAGAAGGCATCCTCCAAAGTTTGTGAATAGAACAAGATAACTCTCTGAAGAGGTGTTTGGGTCTGATTTCCATCTCCAAAACTGAAATGTTGCTATTCATAGTAGTGTTATGAGACTCAGTAGTCCTTGATTACTCTACGAGTTCTGAAGTGAGGGAGCATTACATAGGCTAGTGGTCTCTTGCGTTACTCAGTCAAGTCTATTTGAGTTTCGACTCAACTCGACAAGACCCATTGGTCTGACTTTGTCATCAATCAGCATTAAAAAATCAGAAAAACAATTTTTTAATTATTGTTCTTTCTTTTTTGGGTATTTATGTTGTGTCTAAGACCTACAAAGGTCATTCTATCACTCGCAAACATAAGCAAGAGAAAAAAAAGGCTTGAGAGAAGAGTATCAGGGTTTTATGAAATAGATTAGCAATCAGTTAGCTTTCATATATAGATTGTTAATTGTTTGTCCCAATTTGTAGCTTGCATCTAAGCATTGAGAGGAGTTAAAAGAAGCATTTCGAGGAGACTTCTACAAATTTGAGCTGCATTTCCATTTTTAGAGCAAATTTGAAGAGGTAAGTTACATTTCTTTGTATTGTTTTGTAAATTTTTTTACATTCATGAATCGTATTTTGGTTTCCATTTTGTTTACATTTGTTTTATTCTTAAAATTTGTTCCATTTTATATTGATGAAAACCTTGAAAAGTAAGAAGCAAACCCTATTGCAATATATAGATTGTTGATCTATGTTACCCATAGATGCATCCCTGCCCAAAAAGCCCAAGTTTCCAAGACGGGAACATCCCTGGGATGGGGGGACGCGTATAGAACGTCCCCCCACCATCCCCATTTTGCCAAAAAACATAGGAGACATCCCCAATACTTGGGGACGTCTGGGAGATAAAAAGGGGATGGTCGGTCGTCCCCAATACGGAAGGGGACTCCACAAGCACCCTTAACCGTACTGACGACGGCCAGTCGTCCCCGGTTTTTATGAAGCTCAAACAAAAAACATATTTTTTTAATCCTTACTTGGTTGTCCAGTGGGCCCTGCCCCTCCAAATGGCCTAAAAGGTCAAAAATGACCACATTATGGTTGTTTTGACAATTGTTTGGTTTTGTCTGAGAAGTTGGAGTATGTTGCAGCTGGTTGGGGTTTTCATTTTGCAAGAAGAGGAGGTGATTTTTTTGCTTCCAAGAGCTTGAGCAAGGATTTGAGCTTCCTCTATTGTGCACCAAGTATGAAACTCTTTATGCTTCCGTATGCAGCTTGAAAAGCCTGATTTTATTTTTTTTCCATTGTTTTAGTACATATTTTCATTGCATATTTTAATCTAAAAACAAAGCACGATGAGTAGCAATGGAAGTACTAGTAGTGGTGGTGATGAGGAGGAAAATGTGGTTGGGAGTGATATTGTTAGTAGTGTGACTAGGAAAGGAGTTGATCCTAAAACTAATTTATTTAAATGCCCTTCCACCATCATGAAGGATTTTGCAAAGGGTCCTTTCAAAGGGGAAAACCTCTTCTCCAATTTCTCATGGTTAGGCCAAAAGATAAAAAGAATGCAGGAGGAACTAGGGTGTGAGATTGTCATGTTTGTCTTGATGATTTTAGGGGCAGCTATACAAGGGTGAAGTGACACTTTTTAGGTGTTGCATGCCATGGAGTCAAAACTTGTCCTAACTTGACTGATAAACAAAGATTAGAATGCCAAACATTGCACTTATAGGCTGAAATGGGGGGAGGGTGGGTGGGAAATTTGACAATGATATCACCATCTATTCAGTCACAATCATCTACGCATATTTCATCCGCCATTGGTACTAGCGGTAGCCCTATTGAGCCTAGAGGGAAGAAGAAGATGAGTAGTGGTGAGAAGGGTTCCGTGGAAAGTTTGTTTAATGCACAGGCAAATGAAGAATGTGACACATTCATTGGTAGATTCTTTGTCGCTAATGGTATCCAATATCATGCAGCCTGTTCCACTTATTTTAAACAAATGGTGAAAGATATATTGAATATGAATCCCTCATTTGTACTCCTTAGTGAACATAAGCTATGAACCACCATCCTAGATGATAAGTACTCTAAGGTTGCTTTGTTGTTTGAGCATATGAACCGTACTTGGGTTAGAACAAGCTGCTCTAGTGTGATGGATGGGTGAACCGATGTTAGACATCGACCACTCATCAATATCATCATCACATCCCCTGTTGACTCTTATTTGTTGAAAGCCCTAGATTGCTCAGGAAAGAAGGATGCAAAATTCAAGTTCACCACTTTGAGAGATGCCATAGAGGAGGTTGGGCCAGCTAGTGTGGTACAAGTTATCACAGAATATGCACGTCTGTGCAAATCAGTCGGTTTCATGGTAGAGGGTGCTTATAGGCATATCTTTTCGACCCCTTGTTGTGTCCATGCATTGAACAATGTATTGAAGGACATAGGGAAGATTGAATAGGTGAAATGGGCAGTGTTAAAAGCTAGAGAAGTGCAAATGTTTATATGAAACCACCACACTTCACTTGCTCTATTCAGGTCCTTCTTTAAACAGTTCCTCAAACCAATCGAGACAATGTATGTCAATTTTAATTATAGTTTAGTTTTCTTTAAGTTTATTTTTATTTATAATTGTTACAAACTTTCATGTGATGTGTTTAATCATTAATATTTAACTTTATTTTAATTTATAATTGTCTCTATAGGCTAAGTCACAAAGTTCGAATTCGAATTCGAGTTCGACGACTATAAAATTCAAATGAAGTTCGACAAGAGAAAAAATTCGGAAAAAAATTCGAATTAAATTCGTCTTATATAATTTTAATTATTTCTTAAATATATTTAATATATCCCATATATTATCAAAATAATTAAAATTGCCTAATAGATTTAAAAACTTTATAAACATGATGACACATTTATAGAGTATAAAACATAGTATATATTAAGTATAAAATAAAAATTTCATTTCACATTAATTTAATAGATTGATTAAATACATTTCTAATGACCTATTTACTCAAACATTTTAAAATTTAAAGAATCAACTGTATTACTTCAAAAATAATATATTTTTAAAACATTTCATTTATACTTAACAAATTTAATAAAACAAAAATTAATTTGAAATGAATAAATATAATATATGCATTATTACATTATAACGAAATAAACCTAAGATTAGTGAATATTATTTCATTTGTACTTAATAAATTTAATAAAACAAACAATACATTTATACATTACAATGAAATCAACCTAATAAATACTTTATTACATAACATTATTAAATAAATTTAACCAAGACTTTTACATTAAAATAAATTTAACAAAGACTTACTTTATATTATTACATGAAATAAACTTAACTATATGATTACATGAAATAAATTTAAGAAGACATTCGAGGAATTTGCAGACGCGGGAGCCGGAAAATTGCAGGCAAAAGAAAAATTGTTGTCGTCTGCAGGAGCCTATGCACAATCGTCTACAAGAGCTGGAAATTTCGCATGTGCACACTCCATCCCTACATGACTGTACAAACCATTGTTAAAACCTTTGTTGAATCCTTTGTTTTCAGAATTCTATGCGTTTTAGGGCTGAAAAAAATGGTTCCAAAACCCTAAAATATGTTGCCAAATGCCTGGAATAGTAGTTTTTAAATGTTTATAACAATTTAAAAAAAATCCCAATTTTTGTCCGCGAACACTGACAATTTTCATCGAATATTTTGGGAAAAATTAATATTCGGCAAAATCCGAATCTCATGCTTGGGATTCGCCGAATCCTGTGACTTAGTCTATAGGTATTGCACATACTTCATCTTGATGGAGAGGAAGATTGAGGTGTATGAAGCCCTCCAATTAATGGTGGTGAATTTAAAATAGGGACAATGGTCCAATTCTAAGTACTCTGAAGGAAAAGTGATGAAGTAAAGGATCCTCAATGAAAGTGGGTGGTCCACAATGAGGTAAGTTGCTGATTTTTAAATTAAATGTTAGTATTTTGCTTGTTGATTTTCATACTAACTTTAAAAAAAAAAATTAATTCTCATTTTTTTTTTTTTTGCATCTTGCAGATATATTTGCTCTGTCATAGCACCCATTGTAGATGTCATTAGATATGTTGATACTGACGCTCCTAGTCTGGGAGAGATATTTGAGACTTTTGATAGCATGTTGGCGAAGATGAAAATTGTTGCAGCAAAGGATCCTACATTGGGGTTTTGTGAGGGGCATATTAAGCCTATTGTGACGCGGAGGTGGAACATGATGAATACCCCGCTTCATATGGCAGGCTTTGCTCTAAATCCCAAATGGTATGCAAAGTTGGAAGTAAGGGGCCTCCCATGTGATGATCTCGAGGTATTGGATGGCTTTACAAGAGCCCTTGATAAGATGTATTCAGTTCAAGAGGCCTCTACTCTTTGTGCACAATACCTTGACTTCACCAACCTTTGTGGCCCAAACTTGGCTAAGCCACATGCAAGATTGGATAGAGCAATTTTGGCATAGAAAGATCCTATTGGAAGGTGGACCTGGCATGGGAGAAATACACCAGAGTTAGAAGCACTTGCCACTCGCCTCCTCGCACAGGTTGCTAGTTCCTCAGCTATAGAGAGGAATTGGTCCACATATTCATTTATCCACTCCGTCAGGAGGAACAAACTTACCCCTAAATGAGCAAAGAAGCTAGTGGCAATGCATCATGCTCTTCAATTTGCGGATCGTCAGACTCTAGAGTATAGGAAAACTCCAGCTTTGCGGTGGGATGTTGAGCCTGAGGATGTGGCCCAGATAGATGAGGATGAGACAGCACCAGGATTGGTTGGGATTCCATTAGATGAGACTACGCTTCTTGTGGAGCATGATAGTGAGGACTTTGATTTTGATGCAATGGTGGCAGAGGCAGAATAGGAGCAGCAATCTACTTCATTTTTCCATATTTTGTTCTCTATGTTGAACTTGAACATGATGATGAAACTTTAGGGCAGCCCTCTAGCCTTTGGGCATTTTTAAATTTTCAAATTTTTATGATATTGTTCACTACTAAACTAATATTTAAATATTTTTGTTCACATATTCATACACATATTGACAATTGAGTACTAAAATCAGTTAGTATTTCCTAGATGGCATTCAAATGGTGTATGTTAAGGTTCTATAATATTTAAATGACATGCTTAGTGCTTAGTTTCATATGAATGACATGTATATTTGCAAATTTCAGTGTATATTTTAAAATTACCCTATATATATAGTCGTTCCCATTTGCCCCCCCACCCCCACCCCCCATCCCAAAAATTGCCAAAAAAAATTGTCATCCCGGAAACCCATCTCGCCGCCCCCGTCTTGGAAACTTGAGGGAACATAGTTGTTGATTGTTTGTGTCAGTTTGTAGCTTGCATCTAAGCATTGAGAGGGGTTAAAAGAAGCATTTAGAGGAGGCTTCTACAAACTTAAGTTGAATTTCTATTTTCAGACCAAATTTGAAGAGGTAAGTTAGATTTCTTTGTGTTGTTTTGTAAATTTTTTTTACATTCATGAATCATATTTGGTTTTCATTTTGTATACATTTGTTTTATTCTTTAGATTTCTTCCATTTTATGTTGATGAAAAAGTTGACAAGTAAGAAGTATTTGAGATTTTGACTTTCTTTATTTAAGAGTTTTTTTATTTATGATGTATCGCAGTAGCAGTCCACCTAAATCTGAAGCTATTGCAATGCCAAGGGATAAGGCTTGGAAACATGCCATCCCTATCATAAGGAGTTGTTACATGTTGGCATTGTATGATAATATATAATGGGGGAGGCATTAACAGACTGAAATATCACCTTGCACATATACTGAGGCGTGATACTAAAGCATGCAAAGGAGTGCCCCAAGATGTCATATGTGATATGCAAGCTCTATTAGAGGCAGCTCAAGAGAAAAACAAATTAAGAAAAAAGCAACACAAAGAAATGGCATACTTAGTTGAAGAGGGCTCTTCAAGTTATCTTTCTCCACCTACTACCATTGCTGCTTCTGCAAGTGTGAGCATTGGGCCTACGATTCGTAAGCAAAAATTCCCACTATATTCCATCTTTGTTCCACGCACAACTCAAGGTGCACAACAATCGCTTGAGGGCATGAATTGGAATAAGGAGAAGCATGAACAAGCAAAAATGGCACTTGGAGATTTCTTTTTCTAGACCAACCTTCTAATTAATGCAGCAAGGTACTTATTATTTTAAAATTTAAATTATATCTTACTTCTCTAGCTTTCAAGACTCAAGAATATGCATATTTTGTTTATTTCATTTGTTTTAAATTGTTAATAGTAATATAATAATAATTTAATAAGTATACTTACTTGTTTATTTTATTTTATTTAGGTCTCCTTATTGGAAAAGTTGAATTGTTTGTGGTCCATTGTTAAAAGCCCTTAAGGATAAGCAACTAAAAGGTCATTAGGTAATTGTAGACATTAGAAGTAGAACTTGTACTTAAAAAGTTAGAAGTTAGTAGTAGTACTTACTAGTACTTGATTAAGAGTTCAATTTATAAGTTATGGATCATGACTAATCATTGTACTAAATTGCTTTATTTTTTCTCAGGTGCCATAGTGTTTTTGAAATCAGTTGATGCCTCGAGAAAAACAAAAAAATGCAGAGTATCTTTGTGAGGTAATGAAGTGTTGAAGGAGGTGGGTGAGGAGAATGTGGTGTAAATAGTCACAAATAATACAGAAAATTATATTGGTGCAAGTAAACTTCATATGGAGAGGCACAGTCGCTTGTTTTGGACCCCTTGTATTGCTCATTGAATTGACCTCATACCGGAGGATCTTGGTTAACTTCCCTAGGTAAAAACTTGTGTTGAGCAAGGAAGGAATATTTGCAAATTCATATATAATCATACTTAGGTCCTCAACCTTATGAGGCAATACACAAAGCAAAAAGAGTTGTCTCATAAAAGAGTCACTAAATTTGCAATAGAGTTCCTCGCATTTTAATCCTTGCTTAAGTCAAAGGCCGGTTTGAAATGAATGTTTATAAGTGAGGAGTGGATGACATCATCACATGCAAAGACTAATGCAGATGTTGAGATAGTTGATCGGGTTTTTTATGAGAGCGGCTTTAGCAACCAGCCAAGGAGATTGTGGAGGTAATTTTCCATTTTGTCCACATTTCGATTTCATTTAATCATTTTTGTTGAACACTTGTTTATGTTCATTGTTCATTTTTAAAACCAAAATTTAGAACTTAAACCTTAATGTTTCACCTTTCACAATGATTGCAGCTCATAAAGCCTCTTATTGTTCTCCTACGGATTGTTGATGGAGAGAAGCCCTCAATGAGATACATTTAGGAAGGCATGTATAGGGTGAAAGATGTCATTCAAGCTTTTTATGCAAGGAATCGGGATAACTGTGGTCTCATATGAGATGTCATTGATAGGTAATGGCACGGTCTACTTCATAGGTCTATACATGCAACTGCCCACTTCCTTAATCTAGTATTCCAATTCAGCCCAAGTTTCAAGGTTGATGACAAGGTGTGGAACGGGATCTATGATGTTGTAGATAGAATGTCACACGATGTAACAGTTGGAACAATTGCACTTTGTGAGATAGAAATGTATAAGAAAGCACAAAAAAACATATTTGTACGAGAGTTATGAAAGAAAAATCAAAAACTGATGTCTAGTAAAAATCTACGATTCCAAATTCTATTACCATTTTAGATAGATAAAATCAAAGTTACAGAATTGATTTAAAATTTTCTTGTTTCAGATACATGGTGGGAAATGTCTAGTATTAAGCTGCAAATTTACAAACGATTGCAATTTGTATCTTGAGCCAACCATCTAGTATTTAAGGATGCAAATGTAATTGGAGTTTCTTTGAGCATATACACTTGAAGAAGCACAACAGGTTAGCAATGAAAAAGTTGAACCATCTTGTGTTTGTTCACTAAAACATTCGCCTTCATCATGGACAGATCTTGGGCATTGACACATCGCCTATTATATTCAAGGAGGTTGATCCACAAGTAGGGCGGAACACAAAGCTTGATATATCTTCAATAATGAAGACTTAGAGTAGGTTGATCAAGTGGATCAAGAAGCAGAGGCAATAGTGATGGCAATGGAGGAGGCTAGAGCACGAGAAGACCCGATCCAAGACCCTGAGACAAAAAATGATAGATCTGACTCTAATGATGAGGACTATGAGGATAAGGATGAGGATGAGGAGGATGAACATGTCCTTGAGGTTCAACCTTAGACACAAGGAGAGAGGATGGCTACTATGAGCCTTAGTCTTCCATGACCTATCTAAGGCGTACTCGTAGGACGTAGGCTACTATAAGCCTTAGTCTTCTATGCTCTAGCTTTTTATTTTAATATATGTTTTAAACTTTTGATACCGCAGATTTCATATTCCATGAACATTGTTGTCAATTGACAATGACACTATATTTCTATTATGACCTATCTGAGGCGTACTCATTGGATGCAGGCTACTATGAGCCTTAGTCTTCTGTGCTCTAGCTTTTTATTTTGATATATGTTTTAAACTTTTGATTCCATAGACTTCATATTCCATGAATATTGTAGACAACTGACAATGACACTATAAATCTATTATGTTATTTTGTTTAACTTTAACTGATTTCCTTCAAAATGCTTATATGATCTATACAAAGTTGTGTGTGTGTGCAAAGTAGCTTCTATTTATCTGAAATATTGTGCTTTTGAGGTTCATTGACTAAATGATGCATGAAAAACAAATAAACATCCTTAAAAATCTTTGAATTTCTTCGATTTTTCAATTTGCCGAGTCTAGACATCAAATCCTAGCTTGATCTTGACTTGCCGAGTCTAACCCAAGTCTAAGGCTTGTAACTATGATCCATGGTGACGATTAGTTACCAGAGCATTGTAGTGCATAGCTCGAAGTTGATGTTTGTAGTTTGATGGCCTATTTCTGCTGGCCGTTGTTATAGATGATTATTCGGAACTGAGGCTTGTGTGGGCCAGCTTTGGAATCATTGGAAAAGGTAGATGTGAGTTCAGCCAAAAGTCTGGTGCCATTGGAGTTGGTTGTTACTTGTTAGCGTCCTCGCCATCTGCTATCGAGGGAATAGCAACTGTAGACAAGTGTTGAAGCTCAATTTTCAGACTCAGTATATCAGATGGTTCAATTTCTGCTACAGCCTTTAGAGGTTAGACTGTTAGCCATCCTCCTTCATTATAACTTCAGTTATGAATGCAATTGTGATTTTAATTTGCGAGAGTGGTTCCATCTCTAACCTTCTCACACATTCTGAAATCTTTTATAAATGTATACATGTATGAATGTACAGTTATGTATATAGATACATATATATATATATATACACACACATATGTACACATATGTGTGTGTGTGTGTGAATCAAAGCTGTAGCAGTATGGTAGTCACTCTGAATGTATAGATTTGTTAAAAATATCCATTGGTACTGACCTGTCTGTAACAGCAGACTACTAAATTCCAAAATCAGAACATTGCACCACTTATTGACAAGAGATGGGATGCTAAATGTTTCAGAAAATTCTATATGAAGGTTTTATATACAGCAAGTGTTCAATCAGATGCATGTACGGAGAATCTGGTTCAGTTTAAGATGCCTATACCATGAACTTGAGATTTATGATGTAATTTTGGCCTATTAAGGATTATTACAGCTTGGTGATTGGAGTTGTTATTTACCATTACTGTTCAACTTGGCCTATGTGTTGAATTCTCTGCAAAACATGATATATTCAGATTTGAATTTCAAGGCTGTCCTTGAGCACTGTTACATTGCTGGAGGTTTAATTTGTGAGTTGACTGTGACGTGGACATATAAGAAGTATCATTTTCAGATTGGAACTCAATATCTGAGTTCATAGCTGTGTTACTCAAACAGTGATTGTATACTAAGGTCATTTCTTGTCACTATTCTTATATGCAGTTGGAAAGAAGTTAATCTGGTCTTTTCTTGTCACTATCCTTATATGCAATTTGAAAGAAGTTAATCTTCTCAGTTGTGTATGTGTGGTTAAGTGAGTCCTGCTCTTTGCAGAAGTATTCATTTTTGAAACTTTAAATCTGCAAACCAATAAACATTGACAACTTTAGAGTAAGAAACTGTTTAACAAAAACAAAAATCTTGGAAGGGAAAGACAGGTGTCATAGGAACAATGCCTCTTGGGAAAAGGTTATAAAGGATCTTGCTCAAAAACAACAGTTAGCTCAGAATTTGCAGTGGGATAAAAGAAAGGAAGTACTCAGCATGCTAGATGTATATGATATTCTTCCTACACATGTTGCAAAAAAAATACCCTTCATTGATTACATGGATTTTCATCCAAAGATACAACACAAGGCTTTAATGGCAAAAAAGCAATACTTAAATTGCCTCAAGATCTTCTTGCAAAAGATAGGTGCAGGAATTTGTATGAGGAGTTTTGAGCAGTCAAATATCAGCTTACAGGTGGACAAATTTTCAAACAAGATATGGAAGGCATTGAAGAGAAATGTACTACAAAGGTTACAAGTGGTCTTGAAAAAGAAGAACCAACTATCAGCTATTTGCAATCTTCACATGATCTATGGGACAATGTTGATGATTGCACAGGTTTACTGATAGGTAGTTTGGAGGTAGAGGTATGGTAGCAGGATATTAGGAAAGAAGTACTCAACATGCTAGATGAGTATGATAACCTTCCTACGCATGTTATCATAGACTAAGATAATCTTCCTACGCATGTTAAAAAAGACTAACCCTTCATTGATTACATGGATTTTCATCCAAAGATACAACACAAGACATTTATGGCAAAGAAGCAGTGCTATGAGTTGGCTCAGGATCTTCTTACAAAAGATAGGTGCATGAATTTGAATGAGGAGTTTTCAGCAGTCAAAAATCAGCTTACGAGTGGAAAATAATTTCAACCAAGATATGGAAAACATCGAAGAGAAATGTACTACATAGGTTACAAGTGGCCTTGAAAATGAAGAGCAACCAACAACCAATGATTTGCAGTCTTCGCATGATTATATAAAAAATGTCGATGCTTGCACAAGTTGGTTGATAGGTAGTTTGGAGGTAGAGATATCTTATAGAGCTTCTTACACTAGAACTCTTGATGGGCATGTTGATAGCCCATGTGAGAAAATTGAGTGATCATGATAACGATTCTCCATCTTATGTGAGTGTTGATGTTTATTTTGGTTCAGGTAAAATGGTCCCTACATATGGTGTGAATTCTTCTTGTGATGGAATTATTCTCAACCAAAGTTGTCCCTATTTCTATACATATTGGGATATGGAAAATGGCATTCATGACATTGATGTGTGATGAAATGCACTCCCCTACCTCATATGTATCTGATTTTTGTAATACATCTGCTAGTTCACATATTTTGGAAAATCAATTGAAAGTTATTGTAAATAAAATTGTTGTAACTTTGTCACACCTTGATAACATATATGAGATGGTTAAAAAGCATGTTTGGAAGGAATAAATAGGGAGAAGACAAAAAGGGCTCAAAGAGGAGTTCTCACATTTGCAGGTGATTGAGGAAGGGATGTAAACGATGAAATCAGATTATCTACATCTTTCAAATCGTGATCATCTTCTCAATCTTGCGAAGATTTATTCTCAGGCGTTAGGGAAGAAAAAAAGAAGTAAACACACTTACTTGCGAGCTCTTGAATACTAAGGACACCCTAGAGGCTACCATAGTGGAAATTAGATTGTCGAGCTTAATCAAAAATTAAAATTTGGCACACTCTACTTTAGCTCAACATTCATATGTCACAATTAAGGAGGTTGTCAGTGATAATAGCACAAGAGTTGATCAAAATGAGCATGATTCATCTACATTTAGTGGGCAAGATGTACTTAGAAATGATTCATTGACTAAGGTTGGAATTCTTTATTGTGACTATACAATGAGGAGTGCTCATTATATTTTTTTTATCCACATGTGGAAGACTTGATGAGGCACAAGTGTGGATTTGCTAACAAATTATATCATCCATTGTGGGATAAAGGTCGGCCATCTTCAGAAGATGGGACTAGAGGCTACAAGTATCCAACTCAGGTGATTATGGGAGATTATTTGCAGGGACACCAATTAGTTTTCCATCATACTGATAGATATATGAGAGCGTTGGTTACTTATATATCATGAAGGGCTCATGCAAATACAGGTTTAACAAGTGATTATGGTGCTAGTTGTTGCAAGAGCGATTACATGCAAAGTCAACACATCTATGCAAGTCTAAGAGAGGCTGGATACAGTTGTGGGGTTGTAGATACATTCAGTGATTTATATCTCCTCATAATCAATGGATGTGAGAGCAATTTGCTTTGGGACCTGAGTATTGATAATGTTAGCACTGTATTTTGGGTAGGTGTCATTGATTGGCTTCACCACTTCTAACACGATGAAGATGAGGTCAGAGATGAGTTGCAAGTGTCTGATGATTTTCTTGGACATGTTTTAAATTTCATAGATTACTCGTGTACGAGAATTGGATAGTTGGTATGATGTATGTCCTTATACAGTTGCAAGAGGTGAGATAGTTTGGCTTCTTGAGTTGCTCTCTACTGAGATATTCATTCCTACAACACCTACTAGTGAATTACTCCACCATTTCCAGCATGGTGGCATGGTGATTGTGTCATTTTTGCAAGTATTATCATCTTAATTGATGCACCTATTCTAGGAGTTGGTTGGTCTTCACTTGGGATCCTAGTGGAGATTCCCTAGGGTGGTTATGTATCAAGGAGCTGGGAAGAGTGATTTGTTGCATTCCTTTCTTGATGAAGGTTAGCATTCTATTGAGCTCATGTCATCATTAAGATTAGAGATGTATGTGATTACAGTTGGAGTGAGGTTCTCAGTTGGATAGAGGATATCTTATTTTCTGATAGCAGTGCATAGCAAGTTGTTTTGACTGAGTATGCATGTGAAATGATTTGGGATCTTGGTATTCAAGTGATTGGTACAAGGTTCATGTTGAGTTGCTTCACAAATTCAGGGTTGGAAATGTTTATACTAGTGTAGCACAACAATATGTGCAGAGCTTAAATTTTGAGGCGAATATGGGATCCGAGCATTTGCTTTCTATAGAAAGATGCAGAGTGCTTGAGGGAAAGCAATATCTGGGAAGAGAGGACCGCAATGCCCCCTTTTCTAGGCTAGTTAATTTTGATGAATCATGAGCCTATTTTGCCTTGGTCTCGTGGGCTACCTAGGATTTCTTAAGGATCAAATTGAGTTTTGGCCTAAGAAGATCTAGTTTTCAGCCTATCAAGGTTGTTTCAATGGGGTTTCCAAATATTTACTATTTATAGTAAGTTACCAAGCTCAACATTCTTGGCATTTCAGTGTTAGACTAGGAGCATCTTGTCGAGACCTTTCCAACAATCTAACACTCATGTTTACCTAAGTCCATCTGATCAGTAATTTTAATGCAAGAAGACTTAAATGGTTTATTTTTTAAATGACTTCGAAACATAAGTTCATATTATTGATGTCATTTTAATATTATATGAGCATTTTACTTTTTAAATGGAAAAAAGAATATTTTAAAAGGAAATAAAGAAAAGAGACAAGAATGTGAAGAGTCGCCAGGTTGGGCTTAAAAGAGGAAGGAGAGCTCAATTGCAACACACGTGGTCTATGATTTGGCTATAATTTTCTCTTGGAGAGTTTTGGAAAGTTTTAGCTTTCAGTAGTTGAGAGGACAAAAACCATCGAGCTTGGAGGCAATAGATAGGAACCCACTGTTTGTTGGAGATATCACATGAGTATCTCACTTGTGCTTTAAGTCTTTATCCAATCCGGCTGTAGTTTTATGTGTTCACGATTGGATTGGGTTATTGTATCGCAGAAGATTGAAATGCAACAACCTTCTGAGATTATATTTTATCTGAGTATTTTTCAGTATTTATGCTATGCAAATCTGGGATCTATTGCCTAAATTTATCAGTTTAATATTTCTAAAATATATTTGAGAAATTTGGGACAAATATCCGGTTTGGGTTATTACATTAGTCCTAGAGTACAAACCTAGATTCTTAGAGATATTAATAGCACTTGTGTTGTCACAAAAGATAGATATGCAATGGTAATAATCTACTTTAATGTCCTTCAACATTTGCTTCATCCATAGAATTTGTGTACAACGAGCACTACTCAAATGTACTCTACTTTAGTTATAAATGATGAAATTGAATTTTTTCTTTTTTCTTAACCAAGATACAAGACCGCCACCACTAAAGAATGCACCTCCACTTTACTCTTTCTATCATCAATAGAACCACTCCGATTGCATTGTATAAGCTGTGAGTGTAAAATCACTACCTTTAGGATGCCATTATCCATAGTAACTTAAACTTCTCAAGTGCTTCTTATTTTTCTTTCAAAAATGCAACCCAAGTCATTCTTGAAAAATCACCAATTAAAAGCATAAAATACTTCTTGTGTGCCCAAATAAATCAGTATGAATCAACTCAAGAGGCCTTGTGCTAGAATACTCTTTTGATTTGAAACTCGTCCTTGTTTGCTTTCCTAATTGACAATCATTAACAAACAGTGTATGAAGGTTTGGTGAGCTTTGGCATGTCTCTAACAGATTCCTTTTGTTGATATGAACACGATTATCAAAGTTTTTGTCCCATTCTCCTACGCCACAGATAACCTTCATCTACCTAACTCAAACAACACTTTTCACTTTTGATGTCATCAAGAATATGCAGATTGTTAGCAGCCCTACTTGCATCAGCAGTTTTTTAACAATCTTTACTGATTTCATAACAATCTGAATTGAAAACTAGAGTGTCCTCAATAACACATTTGACTCACACTTAACAGATTATGTTTCAAACATTTTACGTATAAAACATTTTTGACTTTGGTCTCACCACCATCCAAAATAAGTGTTCCTTTACCTATGACTTTTGCAGATGAATTATCACCAAATCTTACCATACCTCCATTAGTCCTTTTGAAAGTTAGAAACCTGCTCTTTTCTCTATTCATATGCCTAGAACAGCCACTGTTAATATACCTTTTTTCGTTTTCATTTTGTGCATGAAAGGCTCTTCACCCAATGCAAGACTCCACTAGAACTTCTTTCTCCTTCTTCCTCCAAAACTTAGCAACCTGTTTTGCTTTGTCCTCGTGCTTGAGCTTCTTGTTCTACTTAGAAAAATCTGCCATACCATTTCTATAGATTTTTGTAGTTTGACCAAAGTTATTACATTTATAACATGTAAAATTGTCGTTCCTTGTAGGAGCAAAAAAGAGTTCCTACTCATAAGCCTGAAGTCATTTCTTGCAAACACTCTACAATTGATTGCCATGTGTCCAAATTATTTGCAAGAGAAATAGTAACCATCACAGATATAATTGTTAAAACTGGTCATAAGTGCTTGTCCTGAGACAGATGGCCTCTTGAAAGCACCATTTCTGATTTTTTATGGTGAATCCTTTGTGCTACTAACGTTAGTCTTCTGCTGTTCTTCTTTTGTAGCCTTAGATATTTGACCTTCTTCAAGACCAACTCGGCCTTTATAATTAGACGATCTTTGTGAGCCACTGACCTTGTCCAAGGACATATTTTTTTTCTAATTTATCTTCTCATGACTCAAATGTGTCAAAAAAAATTCTATATGAATCAATTTCAGCTTCAAGGCTTTCACAGTTTTATTCCTTGAGCTTAAGTTGATTTCTATGTTCTTTGCTTCTTCAACCTAAATCTTCAAATCAAGTATCATTTTTTTTGGCTTCTCCAAGAGCTTGAGAAGTCTTGGTTTTCATCTCACTCCCTTCTAGTAGCAGCAACTTCAAGTTTTGATTTTTCTTTCTAAGTTTCTTGATTTCACTTAGAGCACTTATTAGCTCCTCTTCAAAATCCACCACTCCTTTAATAGTATGATCTTCACATTCTTGATTTTCGGCATGTATTCTTTGGCCATGAACAATATTTCTTTACTTGAAGACTCTTCGTCACTAACATCAAATGAACTACTTTCTTCCTTTGAATAGACACCCTTTTTGAGTTTTTGAAACTTCTTTTGTTTTCCTTTATACTTCTTGTTGTCTTAGACTTATCTCCATAGTTTCTGTCCTCGCTTATTGCATATGGAAATTGGCTGCAAAATGCCCTACCTTACCATAGTTGAAGCACTTGGAAGGCAACTTCCCTTTATATTTACCTGAACCTTTATTCAACCTCCCCACAAAATGTGCATCTTCAGAATCAAACTCTTTATCAAAACTTTCACTAGATACAAATTCCTTGCCATTTCCTTTCTTCAAAAGTTTGAAGGCTGCCTCCTTTTTGGATGAAGAATCAGAATATGTCCTCATCTCATAGGTTGTAAGATTGCCATGAAGCTCGTCAACAGTTAACTTATCAAGTTCAAATTCCTTGCCATTTCCTTTTCTACAAAAGTTTGAAGGCTGCCTCTTTTTTGAATGAAGAATCAGAATATGCCCTCATCTCATAGGTTGTAAGACAGCCATGAAGCTCATCAACAGTTAACTTATCAAGTTCTGTCATCTCTTCAATCGCTGAAACCTTTGCATCGAAAAGAAAAGGAAGAGACCTTAAAATTTTCTGAACTACAGTGGACTCCTCAACCTTTCGTCCTAAATCCTTCATAGTGTTAACAATTTCATCTACTCACAAAAAATGAGCAGCAATAGTTTCCTCTTGCTGCATCCTGAGGCATTCAAAATGTCTTCTGAGTCTGAAGATTTTCCCTCTTTACCTTGTCATCTCCTGTGTACGATGTCTGAAGTTTCTCCCAAATCATATAAGTTAAATCACAAATCACAATGCATAGCTTTCACAAATTTTCTTGCTCACAAACCACCAGATTGCATTCATGGATTTTGCATTGTTTTCAAAAGCCTTCTTCCTATCAGTGCCCATTGGAGGAGTTGAAGGAATTGTGTAAACAAGCCTCACAAGTTTCCAAACATCAAAGGCAAGACACATTAGATAAGTACACATTTGTACACTCCAGGATGCATAGTTGGAGCCATGATTTAAGGGTGCTCTATTTGTAGCTAGACCTTCAAGAGAACTCAAGTGTGCAACTAGGATCAACCTCCAAGCATTTAAACTCTTTTTCCAAAGGAACCCTGCTCTAATGACAATTGAGAAGCACATGGGAAATACTGAGTGGGGAAAGGGGAGGGAGGGTGCATCAGTATTTTTGAACTTTTAAACATGTGAAACCATGAATAGAGAGAGAGAATAGAAAGAGCAAACATCGACCAGTAGAACACCAAGCTTCACGTGGAAAACCCTTTCGGATAGGAAACCATGGTAGATCAAAAAACTTTCATTAGCCAAATAGGCACCAACCTAGATTAGACACCATACAAAAATTACACGCATCCCAGTAAAATAGTTATTGACTACTTATCTGCAGCACATTGAAAAAGACAACCAAATTACATCGTGCATAGAAGGTGAAGATAGCGAATAACAGAAACAAAAGCAATTTTTAGAAGCTTAACTCTTGTCATCATGCTCAACTCCATATCCTATCCACAAGGAAGGAATGGATGAAGTAAATACAGATGTCTTCATAATTCGAAAGAGTGGTTTTAATGAAAAAAAATGTCACACGGTCATCACCATAGATAAGCTGCCCCACTCACATTCTTGAAGCCGTCGCCCAAAAAAAGGATTAGTAAATTAATGGATCAATTTCAAATCACAATCTCTGAAGCTATCGCACAAAAAAAGGATAAAGAAGTTAATGGATCAATTTCAAATAAAACTGCCAAGCATCAAATTCTAAAGTTGTTTGAACATAGAAACACATATAGCCACCAGCCACCCACTCACAATCAATGAAATAATCTTTGACATCAATGACAAAATATTCAACAATGTTAATCCTCATGTCCCTGATTGTTGCAGTGTTGTATGGTACAATTATTCCCCCATTACTATTGCACATATTTTGCTTATAATGCCTTATTTAGTCAACAATCCCTTAGCAAAGTGCTGTTCTGTGGCTTAAGTTTATTTTGGGAAAATTGTATCTACTTTTTGCAGTCATATTAACTTATCTAAACTATTGTTTCTTGGAGACATAGAGTCCACATGTTTCCTTAATGAAATGCTTGTATTAAAAATTCACCATGATCAATTGCATACCTACTACTTCACACTGCCCTTGTTTTTATTTATCCCCAGCATGTTATGACTAGCATGTACTCCCTCTTCAATTATGTTTTTTAATGCATTGTGCTCACTAGTCAGTGTGATCTTTGCTTCCATCCAAAATTGACTTCAAATATAAGATAGGCTCAATTTTCCTTGATCAAATGTGAACTAAAAATCCAGGATTTCCCTTGCCTATTTGTTTCTCCTTTTCCCAATAAGTTTGGACGCCATGATTAACAGAAATCTTGCTGTGGACATGAACCCTTACTTTTAGTTAGTTTTCTTCCCATCAATCCTCCACAGAATAATTGCACATTTAAATGACCTACGAACCCTTTAGTGCCTCTGTTTCTGTGGCATTTTTCATTTACCTGAGTATCACTCATAGGCAATTAGGGTTGCAGACCTGCTTCTTCTTAGAAAGCTTGATGGATGCATTGGATGAATGTTTAATTTTCTATTGAAAATTTTACACCACATTAAAAATCATTTCTTCTTGATCCTTTCACTTTGAGGCATTAATTTAAACACTTTAAAATGCAATTATTTTGTCATTTTTTTGGAGTTAACATTTCAAGTAGTTTATTACCTTGGTTATCCCCTTTCCAAATCAAGAGAGCTCAATTCTCATTCCATTCTGAATGCCATTAGACAGAAGCATTAACACCAAATCTGCTTTGCCCATTGGCTGTAATGTTCTTTAGGTTGTTTCTTGTTGCTATTTTGCAGAAGGCATCGTATGATTGAGCTGGAGCAAATGTCAATTGCCAGACACCTCCTCTGTGGATAAGTTGCCATAGCCAGAGAGACTCAAGATTCGAATGATGTATGCTCATTATAAACTAATTGCTTCGAGACACGCCAAAGGTTGCCATAGCCACAGAGACTTGAGATTTCAATGATGTATGCTCACTGTAAACTGATTGCTTCGAGGCATGCCAAATTAGCACTCCTAACTTAGTCTTACCTGGTAGTGGCTTCTTCAGGCCTGTGTCAACATATATAGCAGCATTGTTAATTATTGTCCTTTCCCAACTAAGAT
The DNA here is from genome assembly GCA_028749045.1 of Cupressus sempervirens. NCBI lineage: Eukaryota > Viridiplantae > Streptophyta > Pinopsida > Cupressales > Cupressaceae > Cupressus > Cupressus sempervirens. The sequence goes on from CM053785.1 coordinate 676,376,350, forward strand.
GAGAACACATGAACTTTCCAGGCCATTCTAATGCTTTAAGAACCATGACGTTCCAAAATCCTGCTGGTAAGAATGAGGTACATTTGAGTCAGATACTGAACCGAAACGGAAAAGCATCCTATTCTCAACAGAAACTCGTGGCTAACTCTCTCCATGATGAAACTGAAGCACGCTTAACAAGTAATCTAGGGTGAAACTTTGTAAATTCAATGTGATAGCATCTACTATTCTGTAGCACTCGCAATAGTTAGAGTTAGCATGCTTTGTTAGTCCAGTTGACTTGTGATTGAAACATTTCTCACGCAGTTTTTTTCTAAAGCTTGTTCACTTATTTTTACAGATTCTGAAATCCTTTCAATTGAACTTAAATCTAATTCTCAAAAATAAATCGTTCTAGACAAACTGTCATGTCCTTTACTGAGAATTCCATTCCAATCCAAACTCTGTCTATTCAAAAAACATATACATAAAATTATGATACTGGCCTAATAGATTCGTTTTTACCCTTCATATCAAGAGAAGGCAGTGGCATAGTAACATACCAGACCGTGCTTCTCCATTATTGCAGATCAAGCGATATTTCACAGTAATCGGTAGACCTAAACCCGGGTTCAGGATTTAAATCCAGGATTTGCAATGGGAAACAAAAACACGCCATCAAGGGCGGGAACTTTAACAAGTTAAGACAATAATTTTTGCATCATGAGTAAGCTCGTCAGTTCAATTATATTTATTTTGTTTTAATAAATGTGCTACGCCAGTTAAGCCACTGCCGGGGCATAAATCAATAGGTGATAATAAAATCGGGAAAAGGAATGAGATGCACTGACGTGCTCAAGACATACCAAAACAATGCGGAGGCACTTCTGAAAACAATAAAATCAACAGGATCAAATGTTCCTGCGCCAACTGAAGCTTAGGACTCCAATTTCACGCTGGCCGAGAGACGAAGAGAGAGATCCTATCGTTCATGATGTGTCAATGCGCCGCTGTTCTGTACCCTCCGCCCTTTAAATTGGCTATCGTCTACGCAGCAGTGGAATGTTCCATTTTTTCAAACTGTCAATTAATCAAAAAATGCTGTTGCATTTTAATTTTTAATTAATTACAATTAATTTTAAAATGTTGTATTCATTACGTTTTACTTTTTATTAATTAATTTTGAATTTTAATCAAATAATAATGATATAATAAAAAAAAATTAAACATTCTAGATGCTGCATGAACGTTGCAAATAAATTGCCCGTTTCTTTATTCTTCTAGAGCTTTTATTGTCCTAATGCACCTCATTAATATACATGTGCGAGTGTATGGAGTCTCTTTGAAATGAAGGCAAGGTAGTGATTTTGAGCTCTACCCAAAAATAAAATGATAATATTTGTTAAGAAATTCTATAGAATTTTTTTCTAAATTTTTGTTGCTATATATTAGGTATAAAATATTTAAGAGTTGTTTGGAAAATATTTATTATAACAAAATTATTGAAGTACAAAGAAAGTTTTAGAATTGTTTGTAAAATACTTATCAAAATGAATTAGTTGTTAAAAATAACATGTGAACTTTTCAATTGTTATAAATTTAGATTTCATCTAAATCAAGAAGCCATCCATTATGTTTTGAACAATGGATCCCCTAGTATGCTCATTAAGTTAGATATTAGTAAGGCATATGATAGGGTAGATTGGTGTTTCTTATGTAAATGTCTAGAAGCATATGGCTTCTCAAAATAGTGGATAAAATTAGTCTTAGAATGTATCTCAACCCCGAAGATGTATATTCTAGTAAATAGCACCTTGGCAAGCTTTTTATGTATTTCTCGAGGTCTTAAACAGGGGGACCCAATCTCTCCATTCCTCTTTATTCTAATGGTAGATGTGTTAGGAAGGTCAATTTCTTGAGCTAGAGCCCTAGGGGAAATTAGCATTTTGTAGATGATACCATGTTATATGTGGAAAGCTCGGTAAATGAGGCTTTAGGTTTTAAAAGTATCTTAAATAAATACACTGAGGCATCAACACAAATGATTAACAAAGACAAATCGAAAATCTTCTTCTTTAAGACTAATCCTAAAACAGAAACAACTAATATGTACTACCCTTGATTTTAGAAAGGGCACTCTGCCCTATAAATATTTAGGCCTTCCCCTAAACTCCTGTCATAATACATCAAATCTTTGGAACCCTCTCATAGAGAAACTAAAAGAGAGAATGGTTGGTTGGAAAGGTAAGTGGCTATCCTCAGTAGGGAGGAAGACCATGGTTTTTTTAGTCTTTTCAACTCAGCCTATTTATCAACTCTCCTGTATGGATCTTCCTAGTAGTAAACTAAGTATCATTAATGGTTGCCTTAGGTCCTTTTTCTGGCAAGGATGTGCAAAGAAAAGAAAGTTATCCCTCCTCTCTTGGAACCAAGTTTGTAGATCTAAAGAAGTAGGAGGGCCAGGCATAAAAAATATCAAATTTCAAGGGATACCTTTGGGAGCAAGGTTAATTTGACGAATGATCAAATTCTCCAACCTAAAATGGGTCAAAATGTTAACTCATAAACACCTTTCATCCCCAGGTCTAGTTAATTTTTTCAAAGAGACTTGTCCTCTTTAAGGTTCAAGGTTCTGGAATTTCCTATTGAAATGCAAACATAGTATACAGGATAATTTGTCATAGAATCTAGGGGACAGTAGGGATGCTTTATTCTGGACAGATTCATGGGCAGGATATAAGGCCATTGATCTTTATCCTTCCTTCCATATATCCAAATCCTATTTGGAAACAAAATGGGGATCTAAGGTTAGGGATTGTGTGACTTTTGAGGACAATGGGATGAACTGGAAATGGAAAGATTTAGATTCTGAGGTTATTCCACTAGAAGATAAAAATCTACTCTAATCAATTCCTCATTTGAGAAAATTTCCTTCAGAGGAGGGAAGGGTTCCCTCATATAGGCTAGAAGTAATAATGGGGAGTATACTTCTAAACTAGGTTATAGGTTTTTAGAATCTCGTCAAGGTTTTTCTAAAAGCATTCTTCCTCTTAGATTATGTTAGCATAAGTTATGTCTCCCTAAGGCAGGATTCTTTTCTTGGATAGTCCTTCATCAAAGAACCCTCACTGTAGAAAGATTAAGGAAGTTTGGATTTCAAGGTCCAACTAGATGCCCTTATGTGAAGCTAAGGAAGAAACTACAAATCATCTCTTCCTTCATTGCCCTTATTCAACTATTTGTTGGCAACGACTTTGCTCTCAATTAGGCATGGTCATGGACTTCCCTAACTCCATACTCAATATGTTGATGTCTTGGCCTCTCTGAAGGTCAAATAGTATCTTTCATAGCCTTTAGATCTCCTCCTCTTCCATAGTCCAGAACTATGGAAGGAGAGGAATAGAAGAATTTTTCAAGAATATAAGATATCGGTTAATCAACTTATTAACAAAATAGAAATTTTAGTTATATAGTTAACAAATAATAGATTTCTTAATTCTAACATCAAATAAGCTAGGATGACTTATTAAGATGAAAAAATTTATGGACAATAGATTGGCCCTTTCTAGGAAAAGGGGTTGATGAAGGTAAATCTTCAAGGGAAGAATGTGTATGGAAAATTCCAACAAGGGGATGGTTCAAGTTAAATTTGATGGAGCATCGAGAGGCAACCTAGGTAAAGTCAGCATAGGATATTGCATTCACAATAACAAAGGAGAGGAAATTGCTAATATAGCAAGGTACATTGAATGCACTATTAATAACTGGGCAAAGATTTTTGCTTTAGTAGAAGGACTCTTATTATGCGAACATTTAGGAATAAAGAAGTTATAAATAGAAGGAGACGCGACCATAATTATAAATGCTCTTGGGAAAGGAGCTCTTTCTAACTAGATGGTAGATGCAAAGCTCTTGATAGCTTTAGAACTATGCAAAGCCTTCAACAAAATAATAATTAACCACATTTATTAGGAAGGGAATAAGAGAGCAGACAAGCTAGCTAATATGAGGATTGATAAACAAATTAAATAAAGTATTAATCTTCACTTTAGTCCCCTTTAGTAATTATTATCTAAAATAGATTTAATGATAACCTGGCATACTTTTGATATCCTCATAAGTTCTTAAATTATTTTTTGTTTTTCAATAATTGATTCCCTTTGAAAGCTCTTAAATCACTTTCTTATGTTTATTTTGTGTTTCTTTCTTTTCTTAATTTAATATCTATTGTTTCCTTGATTTCTATCTTCTTATGATCTCAATTTCTTTACCATATTTACAATAGTAAATTTAGACCTATTTTTCAACGTGGTTCTGGTCATATTTTTGACAGTTAAACATCGGAAGTCAATGTTGCTAGAATTGCGTCAAAAGTTTGATGCATTCCATAGCCATTGATGTATCAATGGGAAGATCCTTCGAAAATTATCCCCATCTATGTCACATGTCAGTGCCAAACAACTAATTCAAAATGTTCAACTATTAACGCCAGCTAGAGATGATTCGATGAGTATGTTATACCATCAACAACAAATCCCATCAAACTATCGATGCCAGCCAGAGATGATTCGATGAGTTTGTTATACCATCAAAGAAAAAATGCATCAAAATTTTGAAAACAACTAGAGTTTTCAAAAAAAAAAAAAATCTCATTGTATATTAGGATAATAACAAGCTAACAAGAATGATCAGAAAAGGCTCAAAATGATTGATTTGGTTGGAATCAACACACTAAAATAACTTGGATTTTTACATGCAGGGACTAAGAGAAGCTAACCTAATGATTTTATGGATTCTTTGCAAAAACCATCAATTATAATGAAGATGAAGTCCTACCATTAGATCTTGAACTGTGTTTGTTTGCATAAAAATATCTTGGTCAGAAGAGTAGAGAAGATTGTGGTTTCACAAATAACCTCTTAAAGAGTAGAGTATACAAGTTGCTAATGTCCTCAACAAAGTTCACAAGAATAAAGAAGTTTCTACAGCCATGAAAAATGTGAAGGAGATTCATTATATATGACTGAAATTCAACGAACACTATTCGATTTCTTTTTTTACTCATTGAAAAGATTGATTAAAGAATATTATGGTTGTTATTCATTTGTATTTTGTATTTTTTGATAGTAGACTGGTATTTAGAAGACTTTTTATGGCACATATTCATTCTATGACACTTGTGAGGATCATCATTTTTTCAATCGATGTCATCAACACTCCCATTGATGTACGACTGTGTTATAAATTTAGCACATTGGGGCTATATTTTTTAGATTTATGGTGTGTTTGACTCTAGTATGTTAAAATTTGGTTGTAAAGATGGAAGATATGGAAGACTCTTTAGAAGATTCCCTTATTTGTGATGAATGAAATGGGGATGTAGAAGTTTCTTGTAATTTGCAGGGGGCAATGAAATTTCATGTAATTTGCAGGGGAGCAATGAAAGTGGATCATTTACATGTTCAAGTGAGTTAGGAAAGAGGATTGTAGATGAATCAATGAAAATATGAGCTATTGCATGGTCTTTCATATTCAATCGCCTAGCTCTAGATGGAACAAGTGTTTCAACTCAAGATTTTGTAGGATACCTGAGCGAATTAAATTTGGTTGTCATTGCCATACCCACTATTGTCATTTTGGGATTCAATTTAGGACTCTTTGTAAGTATATAAATCTGAATGTAAAATTTTATCATGTTCCATTTTACTTTACTCATGGCACACCACGTGTATTGGTTATTCTGTGAATCAACAATTGTAATCATCTAATTCTTGACATAACAATTTTGACTTAATTATTCATTACTTTTTCCTTTCTTTTGTGTGTTTATATAGTCCAGTAAATAGTTCATGTAAGTCAATTGGTATCTTATTTCCCAAGAATAAATGAAATAGATGGCTTCTTTCAGACTATTTATTTTGTCAATACTATTCCAATTCTTAATAGTAAATCATAGTTTGGGTATTATTATAAAGGAATGAGGATTTCAGGCATGCCAAGTGCCTTGGAGACCCTGTGTGGCTAGGCAATATCATATGTTAGGATTGTATATGCAGAGAGCGTGGATTAATTCTTCTTGCCAATGTATATATTTGCAACCCCATTCTTAAAGATCCTTGGATAGTCAAAATGTTGCAGAATAAATAGGAACACTTTCAATTTGGCTCATTCCTCAACATTTTGCATATGTTTTCTACTTTCCAATCCAAAGATTTTTGTAGTCCTAGTTGAGGAACATGGCCATTGTCTGGATCTCTACAACCCGCAATTGGCCTTATCCTTTATGCCACCTATGGGTTTTGACTAGTGACATTGACATGGACTGGGTTGTCTGAAACTTATATGCATTTTTCATAAAATCCCATATCCCTAGTCTATCACACAATCTTTCATTGTGTCAAGTAACAACTTTGAACTAGCAATAGTTGTTGTTGTTGCAAGTTTTGGTATAGATTCTGAGGAATCCCTAGCTACAACTATTGGACCTTTAATTGAGGTTCCAGTTTTACTTTTATTGGTACATATAAAACTTTCTTTTAGAAGACGCTAGTTTGGAGAAGCTACTACCAAGTCTAAAAATATTTGACATCAGTTGTGATTACGAGAAATGCTTCTAGGACTGGCATGTATATAACACTATTGGTGTTTGTTTTGTTAAACTTATCTCATACCTGTTACTTAGACAATGCATTTTTAGTGAGCCATGAGGCTAAAAATGGACATCTTTAATAATTTAAATTTATTATTTTGATAGCATTGTTAGCCTTGATTTGCTAAACTTATTCTTATCATGTGTATTACCTATATTGTTCATTATGTATTATCTTTTAAATGTGGTTGGGTTAAAATGTTCAGATTGACCTACTTGTAGCATACTTTCATCTTGTGAACATTCAATGATTCAAGTCATCAATCAAATAAGACTTCAATGATTCATGTCGTCAATCAAATAGGACTTCATTGATTCAAGTTGTTAATCAAATAGGACTTCATGGCAAAGTCAAATGTTCAAACCTGACCAAATCTATCGACTATACACTTGTACCCTATTACATGAATTGAAATAACTATTTCACTAACCTATGATGACTCAAAACATAAATACAATACGTTGACTATTCAATATACCAATTATAAAAAATGATGGCTTCATCCAATTCAACAACTTTAACCTTACTATTTTCACTTTATTTTTCTACACTTCAATTGTGTTTATTGTATATGGATAAGTCATTGCTTATGCATTAAGAGACTCCAATTCTACATTTTTTGTTGTCTTGCATTGACCCATCACCATCTTCTTGTCATCTTGAACCTCTTCTTCCATGGGAGTTAGCTCTACAACTTCAATCCTCTAATTGCATCATGTCTGATTCTAATATTCCAGTGATGCATCATTTATATAATTAGTCCATTAAGTGATGCATTTGCATATGTAATTTTATCACCTTGGAAAACTGTACTTGATCCTACTAGTTGGGAACAACTAATTGTTTGTTTTATTGTACCTAATTTGATGATAGTTCTATAGGAATTTGTAATTAACCCAACTAATCAACAATTAGACCAATTTAACTAAGTTATGGCTCGAGCATGTATTGTTCTCATTTATCATATGGTTGCAATGTTGGAGGTAACATTTTTCATTTGTACAGGATATGGAGGAAGGGTAGTGGGATTGGAAAACACATTTTCACATGGAGCCTTCACACACCTAGTGCTCACAAATGTCTACTTAAGAATGTATGTGAACCTGCAATGCACTGCTATGTGGTGAAATATGTAGAAAATCATATAATCCTTCATCACACAAGGTCTTTCACTTGGTGTGCTAATTCAGTAAGTTAAACACCAAAGTTTGCATTTCAAATCATGATTTATCTATTTTGCACTTAAGAATTGGTACAACAACCTAGAACATTCATTAATAGTAGCACATAAACACATAACATTCAATAACATGTGAAATAAGGTATTTGAACATGCATCAACCAATTATGGTTTAAGTTTGGATCACCTACTTGATACATACATGCTTAAGTGCTACCTAACTATGTCCAAGGCATCTGTATACTGGAGGCATACTCTTCCTACCAAGTTACCTATGTACCTGTATACACGGGATCAAGACCCTTGAACTACTCACTCTAACGAATATGTAGTTTTGGTTTCTAATTGTTTTGATGTAATTGTATTCCTATCACCACTGGTGAGCTTTACTCACCTAATACAACTCTTTGTCATCATACACCCACTCTGACAAACGGTTTTCTATAATTACAATCCTGTAATACCTTAATGCAACCTTTTGTGTTGTAGTTTATAGTTAATGTAAGGTTAACCTATATATGTCCTAACTCATTCCTTGTATAGTTATGTCTAAAAGGTTGTGACAATAATCAATGGGTCTAAATAGACCAGTCAAGTTAATGTTAGTTGGGAACAGTTGATTGTTTTTTTATTGTACCTAATCTGATGACAATTCTACAGGAATTTGTAATCAACCTAGGTAATTAGCAACTACACCAATTGAACTAGGTTATGGCTTGTCACTTAGCATAGGTTGACTAAGTTTTATTATTTTATTTTTTGGATTATGAAATATGTATGCAACTGGAACAATTTTTCTATTGTGCTAATATGTAATAAGAAACTTTAAAATGATCTCTTTGTATAAATAAAAACTAGAAGTTGTGCATTTTGTCATGTATTGCATGTGCATTTTCTTTGTCATTTCTTAAGTTATAAGAATGTTTCAAGGTTGGGAACTACTTCAACTTCCTTTGCATTGTTTAAAGGTAATGTCATTGTAGCGGTGAGAATAACTTCAGTGAAGAGTTGAGTGTAAGGAGTTACTACCATGAACATTCAAGAAACATTCAGTAACATGTGAAACAAGGTATTTAAACATGCCTCAACCAATTATGATTTAATTTTGGATCACCTACCTGATTAGCATGGAATTTTATTCTCACCAAAAATCATAAAATGTAAGAACAACTGTGCCAAAAAAAAACATAAAAAGACATGATTATCGTGCACAATCATTTGTTTTTAGCTCTTTTCCCATAATCATTCTTACATTTTTTTGGCTCAATCTAGAGATACCTCCTCTTCCCTCTTCCTCTTTTTTGATCTCCTTTTTTTGCTCGAACTCTCAACCTGTAAAGAATCATCTTCATTTGTAGCCCTAGTTTCCTCTTTGTCCTTTTCCTCCTTCCCCTTTTTGCTTTCCTCCATCATCAAGTGCAATTGAATGATATTATCATTAAGACCTTTTATAATGTTGAGGCTCTAGTTAACCAAGCTATGGAGAGAGCTCTCTATCCTTTCCACTCTTTTTTCAATCTCAAAATCCCTCGCATTTAGCTTGCTAATTCTGACATTCCTGTACCCCCCTTTCGTCCTTTCTTGCCCCTGCATCCTGAACTTAAACTCTTCAATTTCATGGAAAATCCATTTAGTGGACCAGAACTTGTCCACCAAACTATTGTGGGCATTATTTAGGAGTTTCATCCCATTTCCCTTGTGTTATTTCTTAGAATCACCAAAGTTGGGTCTATGAACTCCTCCAACTAAATTTTCCCATCCCTTCCCTCCAAAACCTCTGGGTGGATATGCTTTCTTACCAGACCAATTTTCGCAATGCTAGAATGAAAGGTCCTCAATGCATTTTTCCTTCCCTTAGCATCAAGAGTAATAATGGTTTTTTCTAAACCATCTTCCTCTTTTCTCTCTTCTTGAGATTCGATATTGATCTCCTTACCCTTACCAAGTACCTTCTTTGCTTCCTTCTCACCACCCCTTCTCCTTTTGACCGCGTTGTCATCCTTCCTGCTTACCTGAGCCTTACTGGTGCCCACCTCTTTCGCATTGCCCTATTTTCATCCCCTCTTCCTCATCATTGTAATCCTCCTCTGAGTTTACCTCTTGCTTTATCCTTCTCTCCATTCCTTTCCTAGATTTCTTTTTCTTCTTCCTACCCATTTCCTTCATGATTTTAGCCACCTCCTCTTCGTTATCCGAATGCAGACCTGCACTATTCTTTGTATCTGAAGGGAGGTAAGAGCTCTCTATTTCCTCTAAGGATTTTTCCTTCTAGGCAACAACCCTTCCTTGGGTTTGAGCTTTAAAATTCCCATAATGGAAGGAAGAATTAGCGCACACTTTCTTCTTAAAACCCATGATACTCTTATTTGCAGAGAAAAATAGATAGAAGGGGATGGAGATTTTTGTTCCATACCTGAACTGATTTAGGATAACAAAATGGTGGGTTCGAATCCTATCAAACCTAGTGTCAAGCGTAATATCGGATGTAATCATCCTAAAGACAAACCTCCACAATTTCTTAATTGATGTAAGTTCATACTAGGCACCACTCTTCACTAATTCCTTCATCTCCTTAGTGTCCTTTGCAAAGTCTTTCACCACATTCAGGGATATTTTCTTATCCATATAGAGTTTCATGCCTTGAGTAGGAGGGTCAATGACCTCAATAATGACCCCTTTATTGACTTGGAAGTTGATATCATCAATCTTCACCTTCCCATCTTTCCATGACTTAAGCATACTGTCAGTTATCTTCGGATCCCAACCATGAAGTTTTTCAATGAAGGTTGAGATGCCGTCTTCCCTCAACTTCTCCAACATCTTTGATCTCCTCTTCCACTTCTCCACTTCTCCCTCTAGCTCTCTATGATGCCTCTCCCTTACCATTATGTTGTAGAAAGAAGAATAAAAACTCTATGTTCTTGAAGCACTATGAGCCGAACACTAGTTTTTCTCACAAAAATTGTACTTGCCTCCTTCCTTGGTAAAGCAATTGTAATAGTAATTACCAATTGCCTAGAAAATCACCCAGAGGATGTGCCACAAAGCCCCCCAATAATGATACCTCTAATTCAACCTCCGCCAAGCTTTCATCACTTTAAAAGTTTGATTAACAAAATTAACTTCCATAATTACACTATTTTTCGTCCTCCCCTAGATTCTCTCAATCTTTATTAAACTTTTTGTGACTGTTGGAATCCCCTCACCACTTGGCCATTTGTGTGACATGTCCCTTCTAACTGCCTCATTAGCCTTCCAGTCACTAACCATGTTACCCTCATGGTAAACATGTGACACATAGACCCTTTCGAATGAAAGTAAAATATTTTTCATTTCCTCCATCATATTCTTAATACTCCATGATAGAGGGTGTTCTCCCCTTAGGCATTTAATAATATTACTTGAATCCCCCTCTAGCCATAGGCTTTTTACCCCTACCTCTTTTGCCAACTTAGTTGTTTGGAGGGTAGCACAAGCCTCCGTATAATGATTTGTTTGATGTCTTAGGGGGAAAGTAACTGCTGCAATTCCATTCCCATGACTATTTCTAATCACCCCTCCACATCCTGCCACTCCTAGGTTACCTTTGGCCGCTCCATCAAAGTTGGCTTTGTGCCAACCCTCTAGGGGTAAAGACTAGTGACACTCCTTTCTTCTTGTCTGAGTATCATTACTGCTACTAGTTTCACCTGCGAAAGGGTTAGATCCTTTAATAAACATATAATTTTCCAAAAGGACATTTTGGATTTTACCAAACACAATTTTATCAAGAAGGCTAGCATCCCTAAAGATAAGGTTATTGTGTTCCTTCCAAATACCCCATCCAAAATGAGGCAGTGCCCATTTACTTATAGCTTGAAGCCTTAATCTCTGCCAAGAGTTATCCCATTGCCTAAAGAATTCAATAGTCAAGATCGGAGCATATTAACTCAACCCAAAAGCTTGATTAAAAATGGACCAAACCTCTCTAGTGAAGGAGCAATGTATAAATAGGTGATCCACAGACTCAACCTGGTTTTTACAAAGGACGCATCTATTAGGAATAGGAAGATCCCTTTTACTTAGAGTGTTTATTGTTAGGATCCTGTTCTAGAGTAAAAGCTAGAAGAAAATATTGATTTTAGGGATAAGACCAAGGAACCAGGCCTTAACCCAATCCAATCTCGAATCTTGCCTCTAATAGCTTGGTATCTCAAAGCCACCAAATAGATACCATCTAAAGTGTTCTCCCAAACAATTTGGTCTTGATCATCATTCAAAACCATAGAGTGGAGAATAGTCATTAGAGGATTTAGGTCCCCTGATATTGAAGCAAGATCCCTCCAACCCTGTCCTTGTCTGTAATCACTAACAAATTGCTAAACCTCCAGATGTAAATGCAAGCCCATCTTTCATAATCAGGAATGTAGATAAGAGGCCCCTAGATCAGCCAATTGTCCTACCAGAAAAGGGTTTCCTTTCCATTCCAAACACTCCATTTCACCCTACTATTAGTTGTCTCTCTGGCACTTAGAATGTTGTTCCATATATTTGATCCATTGGGAATTTGACCCTCCAAAGAGCAAGTTCTAATTGAAGGTCTTTAAAGGTATTTGACTTCCAAGATGTCCCTCCAGTCCCCCTTGTGGGAAAAAATTCTCCAATTTTTTTTAGCTTGGAGATTTGTTGAAAGGTCTTAGTTTTCTTATCCCTAGTCCTCCATTTTGTTTTGGGAGGCACACATTATCCCATGCCACCAGGGGAAAGCTTTTTTTGTCTTCCAATCCCAATCAAAGAAAGTTCCACTAAATCTTCTCCAAGAGATCCATATACTTGCTAGGAATCCCATAGAGACTTAGTGAATAAGTTGGGAGATTCTAAAGAGTAGATTTGAGCAACTGAATCTTTCTAGCTTGGCTAAGAGTAACCCCTTTTCTAGCCAACCAATTTTTTATTAAACCTGTCTATTAGGTTATTCCAGAAATAATCTGGGGATCTAAGTCCCATGGGGAGACCCAAATATATAGAAGGGAGGCTTCCTAGTTCACATCCCAGAATAGTAGCAATCTTCCTCTATCTCTCAATCAGAGTATTAATGAAGAAAATTAAGCTCTTGTTCCAATTGATAAGTTGCCCTGAGCCCCTAGAGTAAGAGCTCAAGATCTTTTTTCACCAATCGTGGCTTTCCCTCCCATTATAGTGTCATCAACAAATTGTTGGTGAGAGAAAACTAGGGGACCAGAAGAAGGTTTGATTCCAGATAGAGCTCCATAATTTCTATTGGCAGAAACTATCCTACTAAGACATTCAACCAAAATAATGAAAAGAATGGGCAAGATCAGATCTCCTTGCCTGATCCCGCTAGAAGGTTTGAAGAAAGTCAAGGGGGAGGCATTGACCAACATAGCTAGGGAGGTAGTAGTCACCAACTGGTTAAAAAATTTGATGACCCTAGAATCAAACCTAAAGGACCTAAGAACTTTGAAAAGGAAAGCCTAGTCCACATGATCATAAGCCTTTGACATGTCAAGCTTGAGGAGGAAACATTCTCTCTTACCTTCTTCCAAAGAGTGGATAACTTTGTGGACAGTCATAATTGAATCCAATATTTGTCGCCTCGGGACAAAGCCAGATTGATAAGGTGTTATAATGGAAGGGAGAACCTTGATGATCCTTGAAGCCAACACTTCGAAAATAATCTTATAAAAAGAGTTGCATAGGCTAACAGGTCTGAATTGGTCCATAAAATCCACCCCAACCACTTTTAGAATAAGCACAAGGAAAATGAAATAGTAGCTAAGGCTATTTCTTTCTTCACTGACTAATAACATTGTGAAGCTCAGTTAGAATAGTTTTTTCCACCTCTAGCCTCTATTCATTATATCCCTCCTTTTGAATAACATTCTAAATGATGTTGAGGTCCTCTCATATCCAAGCTTTGGAGTGAAAGATGTTACCAAAATCAGACTTGTTCCACTTTTTGATATCCAACTTAACATTTTTTAGCTTCTTAGCCACCTTGAATATGGAAAAACCCTCTATGTGGATGTTCCACGAATCCAAGATACAAAAAGAAATATCCAGGTGGGAGGTCCAAATTTTCTCAAATCTAAAGGGGAAGTTACATTTGATATCAATGGGGTCTAAGGTGGAGAAATGGGTGAGTGATCAAATATGTTCCTAGCCAATAAAGAAAGATTGCAATAGTTTGAATTCATCTAGTCTAAATAAATAAGAGCCATGTCTTATCAAACTTGAATGCAATCTCTACCCACTCTCCTATTAAACCAAGTGCAAAGACCTCCCTAAAGGTCAACATCTAGTAAAGCCAAATCATTGATAAAGTCAGAAAGGTCCTACCTATTGTCCAGCTTTGGAGGCAGACCCCCCTATTTTTCATCATCCCTTAAAGGGGTATTGAATTCCCCCATGGTAATACAAATTCCCACTTGGAATCTTGATAAAACATTCTTAATTTTTACCTAATAGTTCCTCCTGCCATTCTTAGTCTTGGGGGTATACACATTCAAAAGAAACAAGGATTCTTTATTTTTGATATTTTCAACTCAAATGAGGAGAATATTACCTTCACCGTATAAAACATGAGACTTGAAAAAATTAGAGCTACAAAGAGTAAGCAAACCTCCTGATGCCTCATATGAATTCATAGCAAAGCCCTCCAAACTTCTACTAAAAGAGATTCTTTCCACCAACTCCTTTCTCATTTTCGTTTCTTGGATGAGGATGAAATCTGGCCTATGATCCCTTAGCATATTTATTATTACATCTTGTTTGTGGGCTCCATTTAGGTCACAAATGTTCTAGGATATGACCTTCATCTCTTCTTTGATTGGTAGGCCTCTTGGATGGCCTTTTGGCTCCTATCTGCTAGATTCCTTCTTGTCTCCTCTTTCCTATTCTGACTAGGACTATTTCTCCCAAGAGTCTTAGGTTTTTCTCCAACATCTGCCTTCACTCTACCCTCACTCCTTATATGGTTATGTTTAAAAGCTTGTGCCAATAATCAGTGGGTCTAAATAGACCAGTCAAGTTAATGCTAGCTGGGAACAACTAATTGTTCATTTTGTTGTACCTAATCTGATGATAGTTCTATGGGAATTTGTAATCAACCCAACTAATCAACAACTACACCAATTGAACTAGGTTATGGCTTGTTTTGATTAAGTAAAAATAGGTTTTAAAGGACCTGAAACCTTTACAAAATAACAAAAGTCTAGAGATAAACAAGAGATGTAACCATCAGAGAAAAGAAGCATAGGACAACATGAAATAGACCTCCAAAAGGAACAACCATGAGGTCACCCAAGATAGAGCTGGAAAAGATAGCAAAAGAATAGTAAAAGAATAACCTGATCTGCCAGAATATGTATATTATCAGCACTAGCCTTCACCTTGTCCTTCTTACTGACATCCTCATTCTTCTTAGAATGAACTCGGGTGCATTTGCTTGGTCCCTAAGTCTCTGTCACCAGAGAGGAGTCCTGCCCTTTTTCATTCTCATTCCTTTTCAAGAGGTTACCCACATTGTTCGCCATTTGTTTGAACAATTTTTCCAAATTGCCCAGTTTAGTAACCATTTTTGACACCTTCCCCTGAATCCCACTAATCTCTTTATCCATCACCCTTTTTTTGGCCTCAAGGAGTGGAATCTTATGCATGAGGTTCTTAACTTCTTCTACATTCCCAATAACCTCTGAAAGTCTGTCCATATGTTGGCCCAATGTTTGCTCACCTCTGGCAGTTTTGCTAACTTTCTCCATTTCCTTGCCCAACAACTGCATCTGTTGCTTAAGGAAGCCAATCTCCTTCATAATTGAACCAGGGTTTCCAAAAAGACCCTTGAATGACCCAATCCCACCTTCAATATTATCATCCAAATCTAGAATGTGCCCCTGTTCTGCAACATCTTCATTATCTGAATCCCCATTCTTCCTAGTTTGTACCTTATCCTTCTATTGCCTTAGATATTTTATTTTCCTTTCTAGCCAGTGAGCTAGAGGCTTATCATTAGAAGGAGATACTCAATCTTCTTGAAAGCCCTTACCACTCTTTCCTTTACCTCCACTCCTCTTCATATAGTGATCTCTCACTAATTCCTCCATGAAATCGCTCTCCTGGTCAGAATCACCTTCCTCAACAATCTTTTTCTTCTTTTTGGAACTGCAACTCAGGCCCTTTTTCAAACTACTAAAACCCCCTTTAGCTTAATCTTGGGTATCAAAATCATAGCCCTTATCCAAGATACTCCCTTTCGTATCCTGGTCTACCCCTTTCAAATTACCCCTGGGTTTCACAATCTTGTTGGACTTTAACACATTCATTATCATGACCATAAGACCCTCATGGAAAACATGCTCACCATTCAGGTCTTTTTGAATAGCATGAGTTGAAATACTAAGAGATTGCAATAAATAAAATGGAAAATTGATCTTAACATCATGCTGAAAGTGATTTGCCAACATGAAATGATACCCATACATCTTAGTGAATCTCCCATCTAAAGTTAGATATTCCATTAAAACAAAAAACACAAATCACCATGGTCAAGAAACAAAGGTCGAGTTGTAATACGAATTACCTATTTTAACCAATCGACTTTTCTCCTACTCTATCTCCACAAAATCATTGATGGCCCTATCCAAGAGCTTCCTCTCCTAATAAAAATTAATCCCATCCATATCCAACCTTGTGACCTCCACAATTACTTCTTTGGTAACATCCATTCATTGGTTACCAACCATCACAGAGCCATCCTTCCAAGATTTGATAAATTGGTGCATAATAGCCAGATTGTTACCTCTCAGCCATTCCATATACCTTGTAAAATTGCCTTGCTTGAGAATATCCCAGAACTCTATCTTGTTCATCCACTCTGAGCAGCTTGCGGGTTCCATCCTTTTACTTTTTCCTCACATATTCTCTGCACCAAATTCGCTAGTTTTCATTCTTTGAAAACCCCAAATCGCTCTGTAACTAAATGCCACACCACAAAAGAAAAGAGGAATGGCAAAAACTGCCCAAAATCTGTGTGAAGCTCACCTTTCTAAAAATCATAACCCACCACACTCCAAATGAGTTCACCTCATAATTACAAATCACTGACACCATCATAATTAAAATATTTCTACTTAGATCTCCATTTATCATACTCGATAAGTTGGCGGTCATCTAGAGGTAAGGACTCAAAAGAATCCCATATGATTTTATGATCACTAATACAAGCCATATTCGTAGCCCAATCAATAATACGGTTGGCTTCTCTAAAATTATGAGTTATAATGCAAGCTTGAAAAGAATTTATAATGTTATTAGCCTTGGAGATAATATTACTGATTGTCCACAATGGTTTAGAAATTTTATTTAAACAATTAATAATGTTGAGGGAGTTGCATTCCACCCATATGTTCTTCAAATTCATACTTTTGGCATAGATAAGACCATGAAGAGCAGCAGAGGCTTCTACAACATGATTAGTTTGATCCCCTACTGGAATAGCCATACATCCCACATAGTCACCATTAGAGTTTCTAATAAAAACTCCGCATCCAACTTTGCCCAAGTTCCCTTTTGAGGCCCCGTCAAAGTTTATCTTAAACCAATTCACGGGAGGACAATCCCATCTAGCATTATCCCTTGGATTAGGACCCTTAATATTCATTCCCAAACTCCTTATATTACAACTATTAAGCACCCCTTCTTCCCAATTACAAGGTTGCTGTCCAGAACCAATAATTTTAATATTTTCAATCATAAGGACCTTGATTTTATAGAACACCTAATCAGGACTAGATTCCACACCTCTAAAAATTCTACCAATGCACTCCTTCCAAATGCCCCAACATAGATAAGAAGGAATGAAGTCCCACATTTTGACAATCAAGGCATTCCTGGAAGAAGTCATCCAACTAGTAAAGAACAATTGGATGGTAGCACGGAAAACCCAATCCACTTTTAGTAAGCTACAAACTTTATCCCAAAGCTTCTTGGTAAAGGGACAATGCAACATAATATGATCCACTGATTCCTCATCATTCTTGCAAAGAAAACATCGATTAACAACAATGAAACCTCTCATCTTAAGATTATCAAGAGTCAAAAATTTATTCTGTAGAAGAATCCAAAAGAAGATATTAACTTTGGGTATCATGCCTTTGACCCAAGCCCTAGCCCAGCGGGGTACATCCTGATCATCAAAAGAGTTAGCATAGGTTGAGGCAATAGAATACATACCACCGGGGTCAGTTTTCCAAATCAAAACATCCTTCATGGTTTAAAAAGAATGCATTCAAACACTTGCCAAGCTCTACCAAGTTATTGTCCACACTATGAAGATCCACCCACATATCATCCTTCCATTAATCACCCACAAAAGTACCAAACTAATTCTTGCATTGCTCCATTGACCTATTCCACCTTGGATCATCACCAAGAGGGTGGTGCAAGATCCAAATGTCTTCCCAAAAAAGAACTTTTCTACCAATTCCCACCTTCCATTTAATCCCTTTCCTTAAAATATATTTGAATTTCTGAGCTTTCTTCCAGATCAGAGATCCCCCTTGTTCTAAATCACTATTAAGGAAATGATGAAAATCAAAGTGGTCCCTATGATATTTATCAATCCAAATATTCTTTCATTCCCCCTCTTCCTTGTGCCATCTCCATAATAATTTAACTAATAAGAATTCATTCATTGTGGTAATCCTTTGCAAGCCAAGCTCTCCCTTCACCCAGGGCATACAAAAAATTTCACGAGCAATCAAAGGGAGTCCTTTTTTAGTCTCCACACCAGTCCACAAGAAAGTCTTCTAAATTTTCTCAATAGCAAGAGCAAACTTTCTTAGAATTTTGAAAACACTCAAAGCATAAAGTAGAACGCTTTGTAGGATAGACTTCAAAACAATAACCTTACCAGCCTAATTGAGGAGAGGACCTTTCCAACCAACAAGTTTCAAGTGGATTTTATCAATCAACAAGTTCCAAAAGCTGTCAGGAGGGGCTAAACCCAAAGGTAAACCCAGATAGGTTCCAGGTAGAGAACCGCTGTCACAACCAATAATATTTTTTATCTTATTTTGTCTTGCATCACTAACATTAATAAAGTAGATCACACTTTTGCTCTGATTAATGATTTGACCAGTGGCCATCCCATAGTCACCCAAAACCTTCTTAATGTTCCTAGCGTTTCTCACAAAAGTCTCCCCCATAACAATAGAATCATCTACAAATTTTTGATGAGAGCACACTAAAGCAGAAGATGAGGGATTAAGGCACACAAAGTCCCCTTTCACCACCATATTATCCACAAATCTCCCCAAGCATTCAGCTAAAATAACAAAAAGAATAGGAGAGATCGGGTCCCCTTGTCTAAGACCCCTAGAAGCCTTAAAGAAAGAGGTAAGGGAACCATTAACAAGCACTGAGAAGGAGGCCGACGAAACTAACATGAAGATAAGGTCCTAAAATCTCATATTAAAGCCAAATGCTTCAAGTCCACAAAGGAGGAAATTCCAGTCCACTCTGTCATAAGCTTTAGAGAGATCAAGCTTAAGAAGAAACCCTTCTTTCT
Organism: Cupressus sempervirens; assembly: GCA_028749045.1. NCBI lineage: Eukaryota > Viridiplantae > Streptophyta > Pinopsida > Cupressales > Cupressaceae > Cupressus > Cupressus sempervirens. The sequence goes on from CM053785.1 coordinate 676,395,725, forward strand.
TCAACACCGAAAGAGAATGAATATTTTCATGAACTGAAATAATGGAATTCAAGATCTATCTACTAAGAACAAACCCATTTTGCTACCTTGAGATGATAGCTAGAAGAATGGATAAAATTCTGAGAGTAAGAACTTTAGAAATAATTTTATAAAAAGAATTACACAAGCTAATAGGTCTAAATTGATCCAATCTATTAGCACCCAACTTCTTCAGAATAAGGACAATAAATGTGCCATTTAACTCTCTACGGATGTTTCTAGAACCAAAAAATTCCTTCACACCATTACAAATATCAGCACCATGATATTCTGATATTTATGAAAGAACAAAAAAGGGAACCCATCAAGACCAGGGGCTTTGTCACCCTCGAAAGAGAAAATAGCCTTAGAAATCTCATCCATAGACGGAATGGAAGTGAGGGACAAATTCTGAGCCTTAGATATGCAAGAAGGAATGCACTACAAAAACATATTTTGCTTATCCAAATTCAAATTAGGGTCATCTTGAAGCAATCTACTAAAGAACTCCATAGCCTCCCTTTTGATAATCTCTTCATTATCAGTCAAACCCTCATCTATATTAAGTTTGGAAATTCTATTAGCCATCCTATGCTTTAAAGTAGTCAAATGGAAGAACTAAGTATTTTGGTCACCTTCCTTCAAAAAGACCTTTCTAGAACATTGTCTCCAGAACATCTTCTCCTTGGTAATAAGGTCATGAAGTTCAACTGATTTGCTACTTTCCTCCTCCCTTGAGACCACCTCATAACCATCAGTCTGAATCCTATCTTGAATATCTTTAAGTTCCTCAAAAATATTTATTTTGTTCTCAAACATGTTGCCAAAGGTATGTTTATTCCATTTCTTAATATTTTTCTTTACATTTTTCAATTTGGCTGCCACTCTAAACATTTTTGTACCTTCCACTTTGATACCCCACCACTCCTTAATGAGGTTCTCCAAGTCCAGATGAAGAGTCCACATTTTCTCAAATCTGAAGGGGAAATTCTTATGAAAGTTGAGCTTATCCGCAACTAGGAAAATAGGGTAATGATCTGATCCCACATGAACTTGAGCATTAAGTGCACATTTATAATTCAGGAACTAGTCATTACTAATAAAAGCATGATCCAACCTAACTTGAATAAGATCCTTTCTAGCTCTTCTATTAGTCTAGGTGTACTCAATCCCATGCAAGTCAAGATCATGGAGAAGATGATGATTAAGAAAGTTCATTAAATCTAATCTATTATCCAAATTGGTCTAACTTCCTCCCCATTTTTTCAGAATCTTTTAAAGGGGTATTAAAGTCCCCAATCACCAACTAGTTCTCCTCAGCAAAAAGCTTTCTCTAATTAGAAATTTCTTCCCATTGGGCCTTCCTTCCCCATTTGGAGTTGGGGGCATAAACATTTTTCAGGACCCAGCTAAAATCATCTTTTGAATTAAAGAATCTAACATTCATTATATTTCTGTTTTGAGAAATGAGCTCCCCTTGAATCCATCTATTAATCTAGAAAACTACCATCCCTCCTGATACATCTTTAGAATCATTACCAATAATCCTTCCTCCCTTGAAAATAGGAAGACATTCCACCTTATCCTTCAGCATCTTGGTTTCTTGAATAACAAAAATGTCTGACCTTTTATCCCTAATCAAATTTTCCAAATGTCATGTTTATGAGGGTTATTTAACCCTCAGATATTCCAAGAGATAATCTTCATAATTTATGATTTCTTTTTATTCAAGGATGGTTCTCTAACTTCTATCAGCGATGCCTCTATTTGCCTCAGTTGTTCTTTTCTGCAAATTGGATGGTCTTCTAACTAATGATGGAGAAGACCCAACATCACCATTCTTGAGGGCTGAAACAACATTCTTAGAAGAAGAACATCCATGTCTACCCTTAAAAGTTTTAGACTCCCCATTTTTAGAGTTTTCTTTGGGCCCTTTCATGTTTTTTTTTAATGGAGCAGTCTCCTCATCTTTTTTACCACCTTTCTTCCTACCTTTAGACTATTTACCAACCAAAAATCTAGTTGGCATCAGAACTGTCTTCTTCCCACACTGCTTCCATATCATGAGTGACAATTAGAAGATCCTCAACTTCCCCTCTGAAAAAGTTTCTTGTCATCTCAGACTCCTGGACCTTGTTTTTTGTAAGAAAAATTGTATCCTTTTGGTCCCCTCTTTGACAATATCCCTCCCCTCCTGATCACCTTATCTTCTTGGTTCCTCTTCAAAGTTTCACTACTAGGGATCTTCGAAAGGACCTGGGAAAAGGCATTTAAACCACTCTCTGTGTCCATAGGTGAATCCAAACTAGGATGGGGAACCCCCATGTCATAGTTTGAGCTATCTAACTGTTCTTGAAGAGGAGCACCATCCTCACAAGCTTTTGGGGGAACCTCCACACCCTCAGTCACACTACCCCCCACACCACCATCTGAACACTTAGGTTGTTCCCTTGGGGTGGTAGACACATCTAAATCTGCCCCCCCACCTTTAGAGAGTTCCTTTCTCACCCACACTTTCTTGACCTTCTTTGCCTTTCCTTTCAAAGAAGGACATTTCTTAGCCTAATGGCCAGCTTTCTTGCAATGAAAGTAGGCAAAAGTAATAGAATCAAACTCAATTTGTTGATCCCAAATACCAAGTTTTGATTTTAAAGAGATAGATTCAGGCAAGTCCACACCTCTTGAAACTCCAACACAAAATCTGGCAAAGTTTAGTTTTTTTCTAGAAACAGTCACAGGATCTAAAGAGAGGAGCTCCCCAAAAGTATTAGCTATGCCCTTGAATACATCTTCCACCCATAACTCAAGAGGGAGACCAGGTAGTCTAACCCAAACAAGGGTTTGGATAGCAGAATCATCCAAAGAGTAAAGGTTGGGGGTCCATTTCTGTAACAACAGGGTATGCCTTCCCATAACCCAAGGACTACTACAGAGAATATCCCGCTTATCCTCCTCACAAGAGAAACAAAAGGAAGACACCCTTTAGCCATTGCTAAGATGTCAACTTGACCTTTTAGAATCCATTTTTTTACAAACAAAGGCTCGCACATCTTCAATATTGGGTCTAGCCCCAATGAATCTCCCAGCCAGAGCCATGTCCATACAAGAATTATTTTTGTCAATAATTTGATTAGGGATTTTGACAGAGTACATACCTTTATCCCTTGTAGCTATATCCCTAACCGGTAGGAAAGCAGACTTGCCAGTGGGGTGTACCCCAAATAAGCTAGACCATTTTTTAATTTGCTTGGGCCCCCTACCCAAGTCCTCCAAAAGCCTACCATCTTCAACATCCCCAGATTCAACAAGAGAATCTCTAGCTGACGTAGATCGCTCACTTGGTATAGAGGAATTCAAATTTAGATTCCTGCCTGAACACTTCTCCCCACTCCCACACGCACTCTCACTCGCCATCCACTTTTGTAGTTGATCTCTAGGTTATGGCTTGTCACTTAGCACAGCTTGATTGAGTTTTATTCTTTTATTATTTGAATTCTGGAATATGTATGTAGCTAGAACAATTTTTTTGTTGTGTTAATATATAATAAGCAACTTTAAAAAGATCTCTCTCTTTCTCTCTCTCTATATATATAGACTAGAACTTGTGCATTTTGTCATGTATTGCATCTGAATGTGCTTTGTCATTTCTTAAGTTATAAGAGTGTTTCAAGGTTGGGAACCACTTCAACATCCTTTGCATGGTTTAGAGGTAATGTCATTGTGGCAATGAGAATAACTTCAGTGAAGAGTTGAGTGTCAGGAGTTACTACCCTGAACATTCAAGAAACATTTAGTAACATGTGAAATAAGGTATTTAAACATGTCTCAACCAATTATGATTTAATTTTGGATCACCTACCTGATTAGTTTGGAATTTTGTTCTCACCAAAAATCATAAAATGTAAGAACAATTGTGCCAAAAAGATGATTATCATGCACAATCATTTTTTTTAGCTCTTTTGGCACAATCGTTCTTACAATTTTTTGGTTCAATCTGCAACTGGTCAGTATGTGTTTTGAAAAATTATTCTTGGACTGTGAGTCAGGAAAAAGAGAAATATCAAACTTGAAAAAGATGTACATGGCTTGTCACTTAGCACGGGTTGAGTGAGTTTTATTGTTTTATTATTTGGATTAGAGGTAATGTCATTGTTTTATTATTTGGAACCACTTCAACATCCTTTGCATTTTTTAGAGATAACATCATTTTTTTAATATTTGGAACCAGTTCAAACACCTTTGCCAGAGTTACAACACAATGTGAAGTTGATTTTATATATTTTAAAAAAACACGACATAAATCATTCCCAATTTTATGTTCACAGCTCAAATTCTCTCCCATGGCCTGATCTCTCTATTGTGTTAAGATATCTTTGTTTATATATATATATATATATATATATATATATATATATATATATATATATATATATATATATATATATATATATATATATATATATATATATATATATATATATATAGACACACACACACACACATACATGCATATATACATACATATATCTACATATGCAATTTTATCACCTTGGAAGGCATTGGAAAGTATTTGATTAGAAATATGGAAAAGTTGCAAAAATTGACAAAAAGTTGTCATGCAAAAAATATTGGAAGGCATTTAAAGTCATTTGTTTTGACATATTGGAAAATTGCAAAAATTGCAAAAAAAAAAGAGTTGTCATGCAACTTTTCTTGCAAAAATGGAAGATCAATAGTCAATTTATTATTTTGATCAAACATGTAGGAATGAATTTGTAAGGTCAAGAGGTTTGACCCATAAAGTGAATATCTTCAACCTAGGAAAGGTTTGGAATGTGTTGTACAAAATTTGAATCAAATAAACACTTGTGTTTTGGTGGGAAAGAGATGTGTAGACAATAAGTACAAACTTGAGATCTTCTTGTAGTGTTCAGTATGTACTTATGTTTATGGTGAAAAGTCATGTTTTTGATCATTTATCAGTGTACTAATTAGTTTATATCGAATATAATTATTTTTTGTTTGATTTTCATTTATTTGGGTTTGCTAGTTAACCTAGACTACAGTTAGGGTTTTAACTGAAATAGCTCCTCCCTCCTAATTCCCATAGTGGAAGACACTAATTATTGGTTTGTAGAAGGGTATTAGGATGGAGATGTCCATTGTGGTTCTTGTTTTACCACCACCCACCTGCTTGGGATATTATGGCAACATTTGAGGCTAAGCAATTGGTATGCTTGGCATGTTGACAATCTAAAATAACGTTGCAAAAGATAGAGAATAGATCATAGGTGCTTAAGATTGGGTGAGTACTAGCAATGTGGAAGGATGCCCTTGGTGATGGAAGAAACATTTTTGATGTGGGTCTCAAGTTTGAAGGCTTAGAAACCCAAATAATATTACTACACCCATTACTTGCATCAAAAGTAGAATCCAAAACAAAAAAAAATATAGGGGAGGGTATGACAGTAGTATTACTAATGTAGTAAGTTTTATGGGTCACTCAGTGGATACGATGTTTAATCTTTGTTCTCATTTAATTTCTTTCTAATGCTAATACAAATGAGTGAGAATCATGTGTTTAAGAAACTAAGCACTTTCTTTAAACTCACTAAACATTTCTTGCAAGATGAATTATTGTTAGCAGTTGCATGGCTTCGTAGAGAAATTGTGGACCAGAACTACTCTAATTACTTGACAATTAAATGTAGATTCTATGGGTGGAATGCGATGGACCATGGTGGAGTTAAATTCACTTGCTATAGAAAATATCTCCTACTAAACAATTTGAATTTTAACACCCAAAGATATTTTGTATGTAGGCATAATGCTAAAGAAAAATGGTGTAGAATTGTTCCTTACTTTTTAGTAGTCAACAGTACATTTATCATGCATCTAATTTATTAGAAGTCAACAATATATAACTAATCTATGAAAAAAATCAAAATATCCATACCTAGATTGTCAAATTTGGCATGCCAGCATTTGGAGGAAATTGTAATGTAGCCCTTGTTTGTGTACACCATCGTGCATTCTTTATAATTCAAGATAGATTACAAGTATTTCTAAAATTAACCACACAGAGAGAGATTTACATATAATAATGCAAAATCACTCTGACTCATAACATAAGCAATAAAATAGCTTAAATGTTTTGGGTATGTTCATAGATCATGAAATAGCCTCCAACCAAATTGGCTTCAAACCCTAGGAAATGATTAGGATGGATAAGCTAATAATATCTAGAGCTCATCTCCATCTTGATTCTATCGGTAGCTTCTCTTCAATGACCTTCTCACTAGACAAAGAAAAAATGAACTTGGTTTAAAACAAGGTAAGCCTTGCAAATTGTTTTATGAAAACCCTTACTTTCAATGACATTGTAAAAATCTCCATGAAGTCTCTCTCCACTTGTACGTTGCCACGTGAATAAATGGAATTTCACTTTTCTTTTTTTCTTTTTTCTTTTTATCCTCGACAACATCAAAATATCAACGCTAAACTTAACTTTCATCAAAATTTTGACGTTATCGGGATCAATTTTTTAAAAAAGAATTTGACAAGCCAAATTGGCCTGTCGTCAAAAATTTTGGTCAAAAATGACCCCCAAATATACCAATGTTATGTCTTTCTTTATGATTATCTACCCTCCTAACAAGTAGTATATTGTTGTGTTGGATGTTTTATCTATGTTGTTTCAGGTCACATAAATAGAAGAGTAACTAAGGAACTAAGGAATCTCCTATGGTTTTGATGGAAAAGAGGAAATACTAACAGACTAATGCCCATCTTTGTCCTCTTAGTATCCCTTGAGGGGGGGGGGGGGGGTTGTATAACTATTTTTATGAAAATATTAAAAAGGGAAAATAATTTTTTTATGAAAATATTTCAAATTTTGTTAAAAAATTAAATGTAGGTCAATTAGAAAAAATAGAATTCAATATCTTATTCTTGTTACAATTATGAAGTTCTCTTTTTTGTGCCACAATCATGTATTGTGTTAGAGCTTCACAATTTCAATGAGTTAAATTCAATCCTAACCCTAATAAATTCTAGCATGTAAGCACTAGGAAATTAAATATCAAACAAAAGGAAAAGGTTATACTTAAACAATGTTTCAATGGGGTTGTGTGTGTGTGTGTGTGTGTGTGTGTGTGTGTGTGTGTGTGTGAGAGAGAGAGAGAGAGAGAGAGAGAGAGAGAGATCAACAAACATTGTTTAACATTAAAATTGGCCAAAATAAATCTCAACTTGTTTTTCAGTGTCGACTTTTCGCAGGTCTTTCAAATTCCTAAGAAAAAGATATAGCAATAGAAAGAGGTGGATGTAGAAGGGGAAAGGGTTATTTAAATTGTTTAACAAGATCATCTTATGTTTGAAATATGAAGTGAGGGAGAGATCTAGAAGGAGATATAGCAATAGAAAGAGGTAGATGTAGACGGGGGAAGGATGAGAGAGAAAGAGATAAGAAGATAATGTAGATAAGCAGGTAGAGATAGAGACGGAGAAGGATATAAAGGAGAGGGGTGTGTACATAAGGAAAGGGAAATATCAAGAGAGAGGAGAAGAGGGTTCATAGAAATATTAGAGACTTATATAGAGAGGTGAGAGGGGGAGGGAGGGGGTGACAAGGATGGAGAGATAACAAGGTAGAGATAGAAATAGAGATGAGGGAATAAATATAGCTCGATGTATAGATTTAAAAGTATAGGAATGGGTTACCCCATGTATTCTAAGGTGCAATTGCTAGCAAGATAGATCAACTAGACTTTTTATGGATAGGGTAATAAGTTTCTCTCACTGGGTCAAGAACTTAATATTGTTGTATTGTTTATTAAGTAGATAAAAATTTATTTAATTCTTTTTTAATTAATAAGATAGATAGATTAAACTGTTGATTGATCATGGGATAACAAGTTTCTCTTGCTATGTCAAGAATTCATCAATTACAATGATGTTTATTAAGTAGATAAGTATTTTTTAACTAATAAGATATATATATATATATATATATATATATATATATATATATATATATATATATTGTTAGCGGAATAATAAAGTTTTGGTATTAGATTAAGTACTAATCTATTGTTATAATGTTTATTAAGCATATCATTGTATGACATCGAGTTCATATGCCTTGATTGGATGCCCAATGAAAAATAAAGTCATTCCTATAACGCCCCGCTCGGGAACCCAAGAGAATTAAACCTAACATGTTACAATGTTTACTGAACTATTTTTTTAAAAAAGTTTTAAACAACATCAAGATAACATTAATGCAGAAGCAATATGAACATACATATCAAATACACATATGCAAATATAGATACAGTTTCAATTCCTCAAGAGTTCCTTTACGTTGAGTCACATTTAATAATTTTAAATTAATTAGTTTAAGTTCCAAGTACAATGTCTCAAGATCATAAAGAAGTAATAGATACATAATCACATAAGCAAAGCATAAGTATATCTAATACAATGAAAGTACATCCACTAAACAACATCCACTGCACATGTCGCAAGGTATGTGAAAATAGATACAATACACCAGGATATATGATAACATATATACATCATCAGAAAAGAAGTCTCTAAGATAAGAAATAAGAATGATAAAGGTACATCTTCTGCAACGAACATCCAACAACTAGCAATGTGAAGGGGGAACCCAAATGGTAAGAAGGCACTACCTCCCGACCGCGTGGTTACCTAGTCAGGCTTCCACTCCCACCGTGCAGGGAAGATAAAGAACGATCCACATACGGCTATCAAACATAAAACATTCCTAGGCATGAAACTCCTAAAGGCCACAACTATCTCAAAGGTAACACATGCTACTAAAGAAGATAAAATAATCCAAAAGTAGGAACACTCAATCCAATACCGACACCACATAACCAAACATCATACACAAACCAAGTATAAACCAAATACCAAGATCATAAGATAAAGTCAACGAAAGATAATCATCTCAAGTCAAAAGCCACATGTCAAAAGTACAACATTCATGAATCACCAATCATCATCAATGAAAGTAAATAACCATAATAAACACATCCGACAATAGATACACCACCAACAATAAGTACACCACATCCAACAATAAGTACACCACCAGAGATACACAAAATCTACAGAGGAGACTCAGCTACATACTAGGGAGTGTCATCACATGGCTGCTTAAGTTACCCTGGACTGATCTCTTAAGAGACCCCGGACCCTCAAGCGTTGAGTTACCCTGGACTAGTTACTTTGAACCTCGGACCCTCAACATCACACATATGGAAACTAGAAAGCCCTCTCAAGAAGACGAGGCACTCTTCTCATTCCCATCCTTAGCCTATACAAGCACTCAAGGCATGGGTGGATCAAATCTCTAACTTATCTTTTTAGTGTGTTCCCCCCCCATAAATTTTAATTACTAGATTATCACTTATTACATAACTTGCATTAGGTTACCCTGGTACTGACCACTTTGGGTCCCGGACCCCTATGCAAGCCACTCCCAAGTCACGTACCTAGACAACCTCTCCTAAGCACATAAAAACACAGTTGTGTCCCATACCACAACATTCATAAAGATCAAACTCGGTTCCTTAACAAGCAACCTAATAACAAGATGGTTCTCCCACCCAAGTACACATAATTTCTCCACAAGATAAACCTCATAGATATAATCTCCAATATGAATCACAAAACACATCACAACATCTAGTCCCATAAATAGTATCCAAGAAAACTCACAAAACCTCTGATGTACATCCTAGACTGATCAACATCTAATCAACTCGAAAATTCACGAAGGATAGACGGTACATAGAAAACATCATAGTGTCACAGTTGATTTGATTTGAAAGCATATAGTTGAGTTAAATGAAGGTTATAGTTTCAGTTCAACATACATTTTCAAGTAAAATGTTTCAGAATTCACCCTTATAAGTTAACCCACTCTAACTCTAAATTTACCCTTACTGTTTTAAGTCAATTTCCTAAAAACAATCCAAGAATAATTTATTTAAATTATTAAATTAATGCTTGTTGTTTCTCTCAAAGATATAATCTATGACTCTCTTTTTCTTTATTATAATCAATATTATAATAATTAAATAAATCTAAAACTTAATTGGACAAATTCCAATATTAATTAATTCTAATTAAATTATATTTAATTAAATTAATTAAAATATAAGACATTCACATTAATTCTAATTTCATCACTGATTAAGACTTTAAATTAAATATTACCATAATTTAAATTTGTTGATTAATTAATAATTTATTAAAAAATAATAATGATAATAATTTCATTTAAAACATAATTGAAATTAATAATAATAATTCATTATTATTTTATAAACTAAAACATAACATATAATATTTCTTAAATAATAAATATTAATTAAAGAATATTACTTAAACTTTAAAATATATATTAAAATACAAAAAGATTGGTTTGAGCGATTTAAAAATCGTTGGAAGGCTTTTTGAAAGCCGTCGGCCATAATGGCAAAGTCGTGCGACTGCCTGCGTAACTGCAGGCTTGTCTGCTGCCGTCGGCAGTAGTCAGCCTGCGCACGCATGGCGGACAGGAAGGTGGTGGGGTGGTCAAAACCCCCCCCCCCCCCCCACATATATAATATATATATATTTTTTAAAATTTATTTTTATTAAAAAGTTTCATAAGACATTTTTTTATATATATAAAGAGTTTGATTTATTTTATACGATTTATGATTATATAAACTTTATTAAATAATTCCCATATATATATATTTTAAGAACGTTTACGATATTAGCCTGATAGGAAGATAAATAAACAAATCGAACCCTTCGAATTTTCAATATAAGATTTTCATTTCCACCAACAAACCCTTTCTAAATTTAAATTTCTAAATCCCAATTTAATTCAAAAGGCCAGATCCCGATTTATTTCCAATTTCTTTCAATTGCAGAATGAGGTTATTTAAATATTTTTTTCAATCCGGATTCACAGATGGAATCAAAAAGCAAAAGATGTAGAACGAAAGGTGGCAAGATTCATACAACGAAATTTGAGAAATCAATTTTCAACAAGCACGAAGAAGACAAAGATCCGAAAATATTTCTACAATGGTTCACAAACCCTACCTTGATCTGATGCTAACAATTTGGTGAAACCCTTGCTAATCCAAACCCTTCAAAGCTTCCAAAGATTTCTTTGTTCCCCTTCCAAAAGTGTGTTTCCTCAAACCTGTGTGTGCAATAATGACCCAAAACCCTCTAATATAGAATCTAATTACCTTTTAGGGCTTCTGTCTCCCCAACTCAAAAATTATAATTATTTTATTTAATTAATTCATTCATGCACAATTAATTTTCTTTTTAAATTAAAATATTCTTTTATTATTCTTTCATGCACTTTAAGTGAATTGTTAAATTACTTTATTTAACTTTCCACTTTACTTTTAAGTTAATTTAATAACCTTTTAAAATCTCATGTACACTTGCTTAGAATATCTTTATTAAGTTCACATATTTTATCTTTTAATTAATCTCTTTTATTTTCAACTCATGCATAAATCATGCGAACTATAATCTTTATGATAATTAAATATCTTTTCACTTTTAATTTCATTTTTTTAGAAACTTAATTGATAAAATATTTATTAACTTAAATAACAATAATATTTAGCATTTATTTAAAAATGCACTCTAAATATATTATTATTAAATTAAATAAATATAATCACGTTCTAAATTTAAACTTTATTTAACTTTTTAATATATTTAGAACGTTTAATTTGATAAATATTTATTAACTTAAATAACAATAATATTTAGCATTTATTTAAAAATGAACTGTAAATATATTATTATTAAATTAAATAAATATTATCATGTTCTAAATTTAATCTTAAAACTTTTATCTTCAATTTAATTCTTTATATTTAATTAATTTCTCAATTAATTAAATATAATTAAATATTCAAAATATCATAATAATTTTTCATTAAATTAAATTATTAATTTAATCTATTAATTAGACTTAATTAATAGAAATTCATCAAAGACTCACAAAACAACATACGCACAAAGGACTCACGGATTTAAAAAGGGTAGACAGTTTGTTACGAGTCCTCCTTGCAGGACAAGTATTATAGGCTTATGGCTAGGATTGGACCTGATCATTATCTTCCCATTCTCACCATTTGAGTATTTGTAATAGGGCACGCTCATCCTGGCAATTTAGGGAAGTCGATGCTCGGTTCCTGCATCCTGCATAAAAGACAAGTATGTACATGTATATAATATATCTAAACTAAACAGACAATGGCAGGGAGTGGTTCATCGTGTAGATCCCGACTAGCAGGTGACTACGACTCCCTCCCCTAACCACATCAAACACTTCAGACAGAAAGATAAAATAAACACGCGCACCATACACATGCAAGTATGGGGTAAGTATAAAATCACAAATCTAAGATCAAATGCGTACATATAATAATGCATCTCTATCAATACAACATAATCATCATTAAAGACATCATGTTAACATTTTTATGAAAGAAACCACATTTACTAATTAGGAATCATTAAGATATCATTAACAACACACAAATGAAAAATCAACAAGTATATATGTAATCCAAAACATAAAATAATATCATAATATTGTAAATCCAATATCTCTAAAACTAATCAATGCATAAAATCAACCTAAAGCAAATTGACAATGATAATAGAAATGCGAACTAGGGGCGGGCACTACAATTCCATTCACCTACGCACTAGGTTTTACAATAAGGTATAGCATCTCCACGCGTGTTACTTCTAAGGACAATATTGGAAAAGCATCTAAAGGGCCTTCTCTCCATGGGAAGGCAAAATGTTCCCTTTTTCTAGATTGATAATTGTTCCTATCAAAAGGATTTTCGAGATTTTCCTAAATCAATGAAAGTTTCCTCGTCTAGTGATGATTATCATTTGTTGGATGCAATCCCATTTCAAGAGAGTGATGTTGGGCAACCTACAATGAGGTTAAAACTTGCAATCATTAGGATTAAGGATGATATTGATGACAATGAGCTCGATTTTGGCTCAACCTAATGTATTTGTATCAGGGGAAGGTTATTCCAATGGGTTGTGTCTAGCATATGTTTTGGTGGAGAGAGAGAGAGAGAGAGAGAGAGAGAGAGAGAGAGAGAGAGAGAGAGAGAGAGAGGCAAAGAGTGGGAGGGATGGGAGAGAGATGAGATAGAGGTCAAGAAGGATAATCATGGGCACATGATAGACAACAATGTTGAGAGAGAGAGAGAGATGTTTTAGGCAAAAAGTGGAGGGAGGAGAGAGAGAGAGAGATGAGATAGGATAGTTAGGACTTGGGATAGACAGAGATGTTGATGGGAGAGAAAATGTGAGAGAGGGGAAATAAGAAGAGTCGTGCATGTACATACATACATACATATATATCTCGATACACACACACATATGTGTATGTATATATTCACATGTAAATGTATATGTATGTGAGTGTGTAACACTATAGATATGCATAGAAACATATTACGTATGTAAATCTATACATGTGTAGTGTATTACACATTTACTTGCAAATATTTTTATGTCTTCACAACTTGTATTGGTTATGTGAAACTCAAAATGATGTTTTTGTTTTTGTGTGTGTGAGTGTGTAACACTATAGATATGCATAGAAAGATATCATGTATGTAAATCTATACATATGTGTAGTGCATTACACATTTACAAGCAAATATTTTTATGTCTTCACAACTTGTATGTGTTATGTGAAACTCAAAATGATGTTTTTGCTTTTACAAAATGTGCACACATTATATAGAGTTTGTAATTGTGTTTTTTCCCTTTTCAAACTCCAAGCAGGTCATTTTGTATATTGAAATCTATGTAGGCCTTGGCTTGGTAAAAGGGTTGGAAAATAACCCTAAGGCTTGCAAGCTCATTTTCCCTCCATTTTGTCTCTTTACACATTTTGCATCTTCTAAATGATTTCTCGACTTTGTCAGTATCAAATTTACAAATGATCAAGTTAGTATCTCTAAAATTACCACCATAATCTCACATGTCCTCTCAGCTTTTTGGCCATATAATTTTTTCTATTTTTGGAGAACATTGGCATAGTAAACTTTAATTTTCTTTATGAGTATCTTGAGAGTCCTCACAAACGTGTCTATCATTTTTTTAATTACTTTTAATCTACTTGACCAAAGTCAAAACAAATTACATAATATTACTCTACACTAGATTTATACACTTAAAAAAAGAAGTTTACATTTATTTTTATTTTGATGCATGTTATGCCCATCGCATGAATAAATACCAAATTTTCATGGTGCAATCACTTCAAAAAATTATTCAAAAAAATACGTAACAAAATATTACACAACTTTTATAGCTCACTCTTACTTATCATCCGCCAAAGGGTTTTGCAAACTACTAAATCTAGCTATATATTTTTTGAAGAGCACAATAACAACTATGTTATATTTTTTTGAAAAATCAAGAACAATCTTTCATACGCCTTATCCAATTTTAAAAAGCTTTAATAGTTTAGAAACTAAATTCAGTGAACTACAATTCTTATGCTTTGTAAAGCTCCTAGTTTTGAGTGCATGACCCTCGAATTTCTCTTTCAAGTGCAAGCTTACTTGATTTTAGGAAAAAAGTGACCACTTATACCCAACACACCATCTTGACACACTTAAACCATTATTAAATGTTTATTTTATTTCTTATCTAAATTTTGACTTCTTATTTTTAATATATTATCGAATAGTATTTTCAAGTTATTTGAGTCATGACTCTTATTAGTCCTTTGGGGAATAATGATGGGTTTATTGTTGAGAGTGTAGGTTTATTTCCATAATGGTTTGTAGTTGGAAGTACACACAAGATAGAATTTTATTGATAATAGAGATTTCATCTTTGTGTTGTATTACATGAATAATGGTAATAATATTAAAGGAGGGCAATATTTGAGAACCGAACCAACTTCTTACATTAACCTAAAAAAATTAGCTAAGTTACATTTTCCCTATCTCTAGGCTATAAAAGGTCAGCAAAAAATTTCTATGGTCAAATTTGTCAACTCATGGAATGATAGTAAGGGTGTCATTAGTAGCATCTAGTTATGTGTTATTAAGAATGTGATTAAGTAGGATATGAATCTATATTGCAAAGGTAAAAAGGTGTGACATCTACAAACACATAATTTTTTATGACTCTTTCCTCATTGAAGGTGAGTCCTGATTTCATCATCAAATTGAGTACAAGAGGTCCCACTATAAGTTGATATCTTATTAAAAAAAAAGGAATTTTTTTTATTGTTCATGATATCACTTTCCTTGGTTGGATCATCTAAAAAAATGATACTTCCCTTTCACTTGATTGGGAATTGATCTATTCTTTTATCAATATAACCCTAGTTTAACCCTAGTAACATTCTGAACATTGATGCTCTCTCTTTCTCATTGCAAACCCTTGCCAAGAGTCCTTACCCTAGCCCTAGAGGTAAAACCATTGAGAAATACAACCTTTCTTCTTCAAATGCCTCCTTCCTCATCTCAATGTTAACGATGAGAATAATCATTCTTAAATTAGTGTTGTTTTTGGTTCCTGTCTCTCCCATTATTTTGTTGTCTAATAAATAATGATATTCTTACTCCTATAACTCTTGTTCAAAAAGCTATGAACAAATACAACCTTACCTCTTCAAATGCCTTCGTTCCTCATCTTGATGTCAAGGTTAAGAAAAAACTATCTTATATTGATAGTGTTTTTAGTTCTTCTCTCTTTCATTGTTGGTGTCACTGAAATTGATAATCGCATTCCTATGCCTAGAACTTGTGTTAAATAAACTCAGGGTTATATGAGTAAAAAGGAAAGTGTACATATCCTTAAGTAAATTTATGATTTCTAAAGAAAAATGAAGTGTGTATGGTATCTCTTAGAAAGACATTTTAAAAAATTGTCAGATTTAAATTTGATATCGTTAACCTAGATATCAATATGGTCTTCTTCCTCATGCTTCAAAGGAAAGGGTGATAACCATATTGATGCTTATGTAAAACTTGTTATTAGAAAGAGATGGCCTACATGTTTGGCTAAGGCTTTTATTTTATCAAAGGCAGGAAGTTCCCTATCAATAAGGATGACACTCAAACAAGTGATAACAATGTGGAGGAGACAACTTATGATTCAATTTCTTCCGAGTGTTGGGACTTAATCTTGTCATGCCCTTTTTTGGCTTGAGCCACTTCCTTTTTGTGGGTTTTGGTGTGTGTGATATGTCATTAATAAGTGACTGATATAAGATAGTTCATAAGGGTTGTTATGTTGAATTACTAAGATTCCTATTCTCTTTCATTAGTTGATTCCTTCAAACTTGAAAATTTAAAAATTCACTAAGGGGATTTAGGAAAATTTGGAATCAAACAAAAAAAATTATGATTGGTTAGAGATTTTGATGGTTCTAATAACCTCCATCAATGTTTACAACTAATTGGAGGGTTGTTGGATTTACCTAAAACCATCGCTCCATCACAAGCTTAAACATTATGCTCCAAAATCTCAAAAAGATAATAGCCTTGATAAATTTACAATTATATAAATAAAAAAATTGGACAAAATTCTAAAACTCGTAGAACTAGATTATCATCTAATATTTTTCAATTCTCAAACCAGATTATACACCAGCTTCAGATAATCCCTTAATAATGCTGTACAATTATATAAATAAAGAAATTGGACAAAATCCTAAAACTCATAGAACTAGATTATCTTCTGATATATTTTTCAATTCTCAAACCCGTTTATACACCAGCTTCAAATAATCCCTTGATAATGCTGTCCGAAAAAATATTCTTTCCCTTTTCCATTTCCATGGTTTTATTAAAAAAATGTCATTCCATGCTTTAAATTGTGAAAAAAAGACAAATGATATGCCCTAAAACAGCTCCAAATGTCTCCTTAATCATGTTATCCCAGAGACGAAAATTCTTTCTATCCTATTTCGTTTCCTTGATTTTATTAAAAATTGTCGTTCCATGCTTTAAATCGTACAAAAATGTTACACACACATAGTGCCCACGTTTGGTTCATTGTTCTCTTCTCAATGAATTACACTAAAAGGATGGATGATGTTTTGAAACTGCTACGAAAATTATTATTTTCCCGATAGGTGCTCAAATCGGAAAAACAAAACTTCAATTTTCCTATCAAATATGGTCCATCGATCAATAATAACAAATATCATTTCTCATTTTATTTCTGACATTAGGAACACAATTTTCCAAACTTAAAATTGCACGTTTTATATAAAAATACTACAGCGACAGTGGATTGGATTGACCACTTGGTAAATTATAATACATCAGAGTTTTCAGTTTTCAAATTCTACCCGTCTTTGAATATTCTAAAGAAATAACAAAAAGGGACTTTCACTGGAAACTCGCATAGCTGTTGATTGCACCTTATAAAATAAAACAACCAGAAGCGCAACAGAAAGCTGCCAGTATAATTGGTAATCTGGTTCTTCACATACAAGACCAGATCCCACCTTACCTTAGTTCTACAAAGGCAAACCAAAGCCTCTGATACCCAGCTTCTCCACAGAAAGAAAGGCTTAGTGAGAAAGGAACATCCAATCATCTTGGGATAGGAACCATACAGCCTCCAGTTATATTACGGAGTTGTTGAAAGTCACATATTAAATATTAATAGATGTGAGTAGGTGCAGTAAGCATAATCACTCTTTTATCTATGTTTCAATTAAAATGCCGGAGGAGCATCCTGGGGCATGCAAAGAGCAGCATACATCATATTAACTATGAGTAGTCCTATCCGCAATAATGTTGTTCAACATTATATACAACCCATCATACGTGGATCACACTCCCATCTTCCATGCTGCAACTATCAACAGCAGTCTATATAATTTTTGGTCAGACTAGGAATTAGCCAAAAACTGTATACTCGTGAATTCAGGGATATTCATGGATTCCACATAACGTGTTCCATTTGACTTCAATACACAACCTTTATGTGAATAGTTGGTAAACTTTTAAACTTATCACTCTTGCCTAAAAACTTGCAAATACATGAACCTTACTGTCAGGTTTCCTCCCAATATTCTCTGGAGGCTGCCCCGACTGTTTATCCAATCAGAAAAACATTCTGATGGAATGATCTAGGAAGCTTAAGAAGTTAAGTTCCTTCTGTAATATACTCCATGATGGATAACATTCTTGCATTGATAAATGCAAAGTTATCTTCTAGTTGTAGTTGTAAACTCCACAATTGGAGAAAAATCTTGACATTGATAAATGCTAAGTTATCTTCTAGTTGTAGCTGTAAACACCAGAGAAGTTTCTATCACCTCTTCCCTCTCATTTTTATAGACTTTCCATAACTACCTCAGGCTCCTCCAGTACATCCCACATCTTGATCTCCCTTGGTTCCAGACACTGCCGCAAAGACTCTTGCCCTAGTTGTGCCCTCTCATTGTCTCCAAAACCAAAAATCAAGCCCTTGTTTGTAACTGCGACTGTGTGATAAAGCCCTGTGCTTATTTGAGAAATATGATAACCCTTTAAGGTTTCAAGCACCAGCGGGCTCACAACTTTATCTGATATGCCTCTATCCACAAATCCCAAGCTTCCAAAACCCATCCATCCGAAGGCAAATACCAATCCATCATCTGAAAGAACAAAAGTCTTCCTCTTTCTTGCACAAACCTAAAATATTAAAACTGTGGCATCAGTTTCTGCAACTGGATATTCTAATTTAAAGCATTGCCATGCCTGACATACAAAAGGCATGCATACAAAAGACATGTTGTCAAGTGAGGAACAAATCAACACATTCACCTGCACTGCTCTGTGCTCCTTGATACCAGTCAATAATTCTGGAGTCGTCTTATCAATTTCATCACCATGCCCCAAAGCTCCACAATAACCTTTTCCCCATGTATACACCTGTGGAGATTAGCAATAAATTTCAAAGTCATATTAAATAACATTAGAAAAGCATTGCAACTATCAACCAGAACATCTGCATACCATGAGACTGTGAAAGAAGCAATGAGGAAGAACAAAGATTATAAGAATCTCATTGAAGGGTTTTCAAACTTCAGAGATTCATGATTCTTGGTATATTTTTTTTAAAAAAGGTTAGCCTTCAAACGTAAATGTCATGGATGTTTTGAAAAACATAAGAAGCTAAAAATTGATTTTGTTACAGATGGCAATAAACAGTAGAGAAAACTCACATATCCATTGGAATCAAGTGCAACAGAGTGTTCATCTCCTGCTGACACACGAATCACATGAATGTTTTTCCTTTTGAAAGCTTGCACAGCCCGTGGTTGGAGTTCATCTCGTGGATCGCCATGGCCAAGGCAGAAATTTGAACCAGACCCAAAAGAATACAGTGTTCCATCCTCAGTAACTGCCATTGTATGGCTGACTCCAGCAGCAATTTGCAGAACTGCACCAAGACTACCAAATCTTTCCACTTTCCTTGGAGTGGTTCTCTCTAGAGTGTCCCCATGACCCAGCTGACCGTGTGAGTTGCTGCCACAAGTGTAAACTTGCCCATATTTTGTAAGGATCACTGTGTAACTGAGACCTGTAGCAACCTGCATTAATAATTAAGTTCCCTTATTCACAATTAAAAAACAACTCTTCCACTTTTATTGCTTCTCTATTTTTCTGATTTCCAGATCGATAAGTCAATGAACCAATTTTTTTTTCAATTTTCTCAGGAATAAGTCTGAAGTATTTTTTTCTGATTTTCTGATTCAAGGATCACAAATCACATGAATGTTTTCCATATGTTTCAAACCATGTCTCTAAGAAACATGATATGGAAGTCCAAAAAAACTGATACAAAGACTTCCATATCTTCCAAATTCTACCAAACATTTTTTATATCTAAAGAGAAGCAATACAGAATATATATTCAAATAACATATATTTAGAAATTGTCAACCTTTTTTTTTACCATCATCACTAAATTGTCCATGAATCATTCAGCATTAACCTTGGGAATTGAAATCAAATAAATGTGCATTGTGAGCTTCATAATAATGGTGGCATATTCATAGGCCAAAGTGAATAGGCTTGAGCATCTATACTTTTAAAGTACTTTTTGCTTTCATTCTATTGCTTTTCCATTCACCTAATCTCTTAACAACAGCCAAAAACCTACAAGATTGTGATACAACTACTTGTATGAGATACTGGTAATCAGTGGAAAAGGAATAATCTCACTTGGGGGTACAAGACAAAGAAATGGGAAGGTAGTAATCTGTTAGATGCCAATCCCAACATAAACAACTTTCTAATGAACTAGTCTGTCTTTAAATTTACAATAACACAATGCAATTCTTGTGTAATCTAGGTAGGATATATATTAAACTAAAGCTTCCAGGTTTCTAATAACAATGTAATGCCTGTGATCATGGTAGGCAAACTAGTCAGACTAAAGCATTCAGGTTTCTCATATATTTTGGTGACACTCTTAAACTCTTAACCCTTCCTTCAAGGACATGGTGAGGACCAAAGGTACAATAAAAGGACTATATTATATGGATTCAAATTTATTTCCTTAGCCTATCAGAATGCTCAACTTATGCATATGCAACTCTGTTCACCAAAGCTTAAGGCAGATATTTAGGGCAAATAATAATGACTCTTATTGCTCTGCTTTATGTAAAACAACTCATGCCAAGAGCAATATTGATTGAAAGGAATTCTGAGAAACCACATAAAATGAAGGCAGTCACTCTTACATAGGAACCCTTGGGAAATAATTTATAATAACCAGGCTCTCTGACAATGACCAGGCACTGGATGCCATATTGTTACCCGGAAATTCTGTCATGCCATGTTCGGCATACAGACATAACAGTGGTCCTATCACAACCTTGCATTTAAAGAGTAAGTTAACATAGATACGGCCCACAATAAAGTGGTAATTATATGACTAATGGTTCAGTTGAACCTACTCCAATATGTATCGCAAAAACAAAAACAAAATTAACAAGCCCCAAAAGTGTTCCAAATACCTGTTTGCAAATAATACCCTTAAGAGCTTCAACTTTTGTAGGTCTAAAAATGACACATCCAACTTCTCCATGGCCACAGCAAAATGAAGAATTATCTCCCCAGGTAAACACCTGTAGGGGAACATAATACAAATAGTCAAAAATATCTGGTACTCATTTCTATACTTCGTAAATTTAACAGTTGAAGCATGCCATCTGACAAAACTACAAACCTCTCCAGACTGGGTTACAAGAGCAGCATGATTATGGGAGCCCGATACATGAGTTACTGTCAGCCCTAATGGAAGTTCAACTCGAGTCAAGGACCCACACTGGGTGATTTCTGGTCCATGCCCCAGAACTCCACAGATGCTTGAACCGCAGTTGTACAGTGAACCATCTTCAACCAACAGAGTATGATACTTCCCAGTTGTAACTTGAACCTGCCAAACAATCTCTTTTAATTAGTTCACTATGCAAGAACATGTACAAGACTGCTATTCCAAAAAACAGCACAAGACAAAGAGAAATATGACTAACAAAAACTTTGCTGCCTATCCTTCTGGCAAATTTCAAAATCTGGTTGCATTGTGGATTACAAATAAGTTCACCTACGGTAGATACAACCTTTAACCTACTTCCCATGCGATATCAGTTCTGTCCTCACAAGTAAGGGTCGGATCCCACTTCACTAAAAGGCAAAGCCATGTGAGAAATCAGGCCTTTACTTCCTGGACAAAGTTGATTGTAGAACCAAGACTTCACTTTGAGCAGTAAACTGCCAATCGACTTCTCTACAATAGCAACACTTGTTGAAATTAAATCCACAACTGTTGAAAAGTTTCAATTGGAGTAGGGATGCTATTAAGGACTTGGAAATGAGACACCTATCCCACGGACTGCACAAGCCTCAGCCATACAGGAACAGATATTCTCTCTTAAGTTTATTTTCTTTTTTGAAAACAGGAGCTGGTAGTTTGTCCCTTATAAAAAATTGCACCTTTTGCAAAGGTAGTACAACAACAGAATTTTTAGCCTGGGTCTGTGTAACAATAAGTGCTAACTTTATTGAAGACCAGATTTTAACAGGCTATACATGTACTTCTCACAAACACATTAAATAAAGGAACACAATGGCCAAGTTGAACCACTGAGGCAATAAGCAAACCAACTTACCCAACAACCTAGGTTAAAATCCCAGCTAATGTGCACTACCCTACTGTTTGACACCATCGCTCAAAACAAGAGGTAAAGCTGAAACCCAAAGCATCAAAGACGGTGTGACTGCTCACTTTTGAACACAGTGAGTTCTCCAACCTACCAATGGATCATGGCCCGATAAACCAGATATGACTATATTAACCACATTACAAAGGAGGGACAACTGGTTGGCTATGAACCTGAATAATCATCGCTAGAGACAATTAACTCCCTCTTGATACGATATAACAAACTACACGTAGTTTTAACAGCAACATCAGCACAGAGCGCAAGCAGCCAACTTGTAAACTTACATGTTTCCAAAGGTTTTCCAAAGGTGGGGAGTGCGCCAACTTCTGCTCGCACATGAAGTTTTAACAACTACATTAACAACGGGTATTTTACAGTGGATTATTTGAGAGCTCCCATTTACACTAAACCATTGTACTCTCTTTATTCGTAGAGTACAATTTGTGGCTCAGATATGCCACATAAGTAGCTTTCGCATTTGTAAATTAACACCTTACTGCATAAGAAAACCAAATTTCGCTTGAACAATACTAACACAAGAATTTCCACCATTCACTTATCAAATATGTGTACCACAATAAACAAGGTAACAACCTAAGCGGGCTGACAGCGAGGAAAGTCCATGGTTGAGTTGTCTTTAGACGGGAGCTTCCCTCAACACCACTTAGATAGAATGAGAATGAAGCGGACTACTCGTGGTCACACTAGACGGATCATGAAGCCCAACTAAGAATTAGATAGCGGGTGGGACAAAATCAATAGAAATTACATAATGATGCACTTGCAAACACCAAACATACTAAAATTGGATAAACAAAAAGAAAATTTATTAAACTAGAATATAGAGTTCAAACTCATTCTCCGACAAACAGTGAAACAAAACAAAAAATTGCCAAACCGCCAAGTAGTACATTGCCTTTTGGAGTCTCCACAGAGCCAAATGCCTGGCGCACAGATTGCAGAAACCTCAATACAAGTTTCCAATTGTTTCCGCATCGATTCAGAAGCTCTGTCCTCGATGTCAACGACATTGCAGAAAACATGGTGTCCGCAAGGCAAGACTGAAACGCCGCAAGCTCGGGCATGGACTTGAATCTAGACGGCAAAAACCCATAAGATTCCCTGAACGCATAGCAAGAAGCCTCTAACCTCGCCAAATCTGCAGCACTTAATTGCCCATTGCTCAAGATTTCCTGAATAAGATGGATTGGCAATTCTTGCAAAGAACCCAGCCGATCCGCCATCAAGAATCTCTATTTACGCTGGAAAACTAGTGCAAAGGATTAGGCGTTTCAAATTAGGGTTCGTATTTGCCCCAGACAACTCTATCTATTTTTCTGCAGAGGAGACCCCAAAACCTCAAAAGGGTATGCTAAAAATGTGATGTTTGAGCCATCTCGAGGAATATATCCTGAATTGAACGCTCAATATCCATAATTGCAATTGGTATTGCAAATTCCCAAACCCTGACTATAAGGATCAAGAACGAGCGCACGCTACCGAGATGGACCAAATCAAAACTCTTGATCAGAAGCAAACCCAATTAGTATTTTTCAAATTCGTTGTTGTAGACTCAATCAAAATCTCAAGGTAGAAGCTCCAAATTTGGCCCGGAGTTAGCACCTTACCGTACAACAACAGATAAGACACAAATTAGAATTGAATTGGGAAGAGTTCCATTAATAAGGAGTATATATGTTTACTGCAAGTATTTTTCTCCCGGGCATCAGATACTTTAACTTTAAGGCCGGCTACAAATCTGGTATCTTTTTCCTTTCTTTTTAGCGCATTAACAAGCGAAGAATTTTATTATTTTGGAGCTCCTACCCTGCAATTTCACGTAAAGAATACAATCCTTCGGCCTTACGAATCCTTTGCAGTCAACCCTAATATGCTGGTAAAATGTTTTCTTACCGCGGTCAAAATATAATAATTTGTTGTCCTGTTTTAATCTGGATCTCATGTTTTTCCTTGTCTGCTTAAATTTTGGCTGTACTTACGGTTTAAAATCCTCTCGCTTTGCAGGACGATATTGACTTGGCCATGCCCCAACCTTGAAGCCATCATTTGTTTTCTTCCGTTTTCAATCTTATAAAAGGTCTTCTATACCGGAAATCATTTTTTAACTCGATGGGATCCCTAATTTGAAGGATTCTTTGCTTCATAGGTGGAGCATCTAATCATGGTCAGAATGGAATTTGGTGTTGTAATGCACCTTGCAATGAAGAATGTGTCATAAAAGAAGGAAATAAATATTCTTGAGGGGTTTTATGGTATTATTTTAAAATCTTATGCATTCTTTGTGAGAGATATTTAATTATCTTATAAATAAGATATACATATCTTATCTCTTTGAATAATATATATATAAAGAACATAATTCATTATACTAGGTAGGTATTGAAGAGGGGATGTGTTATGATAACTATTGAAGTGGTTAAATAAATTAAATTGTATTAAGAGGTGTAAATATAATGGTAGCAAATCATAGTGTATATATGTTGAAAAAATAAAAATATAAAATCTATCAATTATCATAAGAATTGTAGTTGGGTAGTATGATGTTATCGAATATATAAAAAAAGTCATTTAACAAGGTTGAAAACAAAAGAGATTTGTTGTGAGGTAGATCTAATGAGAGGGTGATTTTTAAGAATAAGACATCCTTTCATATGACTACTTAGTTAAGGGATCACCTTTGATTTAGTTACATGAGTATTCAAGTTGAAAGAAAATATTATTTAGATAACAACTAAAACATGGTTCATATATTTAAAATATATAAAATAATTTATTAAGTAAATAAAATAACAACTAAGTAATTAAATCAAATAATTATTTAGTAGACAAAAATAATAATTTCAACATAGAATAGAATAAGCAATATAAATGAAATAAAATAAGACTAGGGCCTTTGTAGGTGGATGCATTTAAGATGTCTATATTAGTATAATGACAAATCAATGACATGTTGAAGCAAGCTCTATACTAACATAAAAGAAATAAATTAGGTGAAGTGGGTTAACAAAATTAAAACTAAATGTGTTAATATTATAATTTAAATTAATTAAGATTAAAGTTGTTTAATGTGAAATGTAAATTTCACTTATTAATTGATGGGGTAAGGAATGGAGACAACTAAATCTTGAGAACTTAAATGTGTGAAATGACCCTAACTATAAAGGTCACTAAATACAACAATGTACTATGGCAATTCGTCAAATAGTTTGCAAACAGGCTCTGATACCACTGAAATAACCCTGACAGGTTATTGCTTTTTCCAGCACCAAAAAACTCTTAATACTTCAAAGGTTTGACATTTTGTCAAACAGTTAGCCAACAAGCTCTGATACCACTGAAATATCCCCGACAGGATTATTTCTTAACACCCAAGAATTCAAACTTTTATGAATTAGACATTTCATCAAATACTTTGTTGACAAGCTCGGTTATTCCTGAAATGACTCTTATTACAAAGGTCACTAAGAATCTGCAACAAGTAATATCTCAAATGATTCGCCAAAAGGGCCAATTGATAACAGATGCAAGTGATATCAACGAAATTTAAGGACGTAGAACAATACTCTAATTCAATTGAATAACAACGTTCATACAGAGAACTTGGATTCTTGCCGCCATTATTTGTTGTCTGAATGAAATTGTTCGAATGGTACTGGATTCGGATTTTATTTCCTTCGAATCTGGGCTATAACTAGTGCCGCCAAGGTAGTCATATACTGTTTGTTTGCCTGCCAGTTAATTCCTCCGAACTAGTGTGATCTGGGATAAAGTTTGCAGTCTGCCTGGAGTGATCCAGCAAGTGTGCTAGGTCGTATCAGTATTCAGTTATGTCCCAATATTCTCCTGTCGTGCTTGACCAATTCTGAACCGACCCGTGCCTTTCTCCAATGGATGAACAAGAGTCGATTATAGATTCAGCGAATGGAGTTCGGTTTGACTTGATGATTTTGTTAACTCCAAAGAGACATGATAATGTGCTGAAGCCGTGGAGAGACTTCCGAATCGGAATGTGACCCGTGTCTTTAAAATTGCAGCTCGTGGGTGGGCTGGTCTAAAGATTTACCCGTTCTGGCCGTTACTCCTTATACTCGTTCTGCGGGTTTTAACAAATTGATTTCCTCCCTCCGATCTGGCACTCCTGACGCGGCTGTGACAGGCAATGATTTGCTTTCCAATCCGACCAAAGCCTTGCATCGTCTCTTATATAAATTTATGTCAGCTGAGAAATCGAAACTATCCTCAAATCTGAATAATACACTTGTTCCCTGATGCAGCGAATGTTTCTGGCTCAATTATTGCTCATAGTTGCTTCACCATAAATGATATTTGCAACAAATCCCCAATTCTGCCCCTGCACTGATGATCTGAACCAAATCCTTCGAGGAATAATGATGCAAGAACCACAATTTGGCCTTAAGCCACAGATTATTGTCCTGATGAAATGACTGCAGCGTCACCTCCAATCTGCAATAATTCGGATGATATTTCACACCCTCAAAATTGCGTACCAATTGAGAGTTATCGTTCTCAATGGCCAACTGTGACAATTGTAGAAACCCTAGGTTCCACAATGCACCCGTGATTGAATCACAATCTGAAAACAAAGAGAGATAATCAATTGGCTTATTCGAATGGAGCCCCGGGGTGCCTATTTATTCTTTTTTCTCCATCCTCTCCAGAGTCTTCTAGAACAATTTTGATCTTATCCCTCAAGTGACTTTATTAAATATTTTCCAAGTCACTTTATTAAATATAAAGTTATCTTTTAATAACTATTTATTTAATTAATATAATTAATTAGTCGTCCTTGGACAACCATTAATTAAATTAATTAAATCGAACCGTCACCAAAAATTTGGGGACATGACAGTCCGCCCTTCCTGAAATTGCTTGTCCCCAAGCAATGGCTAAACCAGGAACCAATCAGTCTTCCTGGATCCCAAATGTAAATCTGTGTATCATCCCAATCCGCATCATACTCTCGTGGAGAAATCATCAATACCAGTAGCTGAGAAACTGTATTCAACATCCAAACAACTGACATTTCTGATGAAGTCATCTGAAAACCAACTGTAGATGCCGGTAGAAGAAAACATTCTGCGGAACTCAAGGCCAACTGAAACATCAACTCTATCAAAACTCAAGCCCCCGTCAGAATGACACTTGCACCCAACTGCACTGTAGATATGACAACAGCTATAGGTACCTGAATTACTGCCAGCAAATCCAATCTCTGAAAAACTACTCCGGGCGAGTCGATGCGGCAAGCCGAGTAACTTGCTACTACCAGTTTTATCTTCAAAAGATGGTGCCAATCTATTCCCTAATGGATGATAAGAAACTGGAGCCAATCTACATCTGCGTGAAATAAAATCTTCTACCTCTGTGTCAAAAGAGAAATGATGAGCGTACCCTACCGTATAATGCCGGTAAGAACCTCCAAATTCTGCTGCTAGCTCATCATCACTGAACTGGTAATCAATATATGGCTCCAATCTTTGACTCCGAGTGACTGTAGGCTGGATAGGATCCCGTGCATTCTGCTCAACAAACCCTTCCTCGAGATCCCTGTGAGGTAGCATAGTAGAAAGGACCCCTATAATCTTCTCAACCAATCTGCAAATAACACTAGTATCTTGGATGAGAACACCTTCTGTCACCTCATGCGAGTCCAAATGAACACATGCACTGTCCAGCAAATACTCCATAAATGATTCAGTGCAGTAAAAATTATATGAGGAAACATTTACATACTCCCCTTTACACCACATCGGGTCCTCTTGTAAGGGTGGCTTACTCAACTGTACCACACTATCAACTGTCTGAGAAGAATCAATCTGGAGACTTGACTCTACTGGTATCCCAAACTCATTAGAACCAGCTACTACCAAATCCTGAATATGTGTGTCGACTTTAACAATATGCTCCCTAGTAGTAACTGTGGAAATGTACTTACCATCATCCTCCTCAGTAGTTAAATGAACTGGGTCTGGGGCTAGTTTTGACCGCAAATGCTCCAACTCCATGGTCACCTCCTTCAACTGAAACTGCGACTTCTGTAGATCTCGCTGTGTGTCCTCTAATGCCTCAGTAGTCGCTATGAGCTCTTGGGAAAGCTCACTCACCTCCTCTTCACGATCCAAGAGTGCCTCATATGCTGTACTCCCCCACTCAACCAAGTAATCACGGTCGGCTACCAATTGTAAATAATCCTGCTTCAAAATCCGAACAGCTTCACGCAAGGCATGAATCTCTGCCAAGGAAAAATAACCACCGCTGGACTCATCTATCATAGAAGAATCCCAACTAGTAACAGCCAACAACTGACGAGCAGTATCAAAATGCTCACAAGCGATAGCAATGTCTCGCTCACTAACTTTCAACTGGCTAACCACATGATGGCTCTGGCTAGACTGTCTTCTATAAACTCCCTCTGACACATTGTCTAGAGGAGTGTCTTCAGAGATACTGGTCTCTGGATTATTACCGTCCATATTTTTCGAATCAACTTCAAAACTCATATCAACATCCAAAGTGTCAAAATTTGTAGTTCTGCTATCAAGCTCTTCTGTACCTAAAGAAACTGTCAAGGAAGCTGAATCTTCAAAACTGTTCACTTCATTCTCCCGGATGTCATCAAGGCCAAAATGATCCTGGGACTCATCTGTACATGCTTCCAAACATGAAAAATCTTCAACACCCTTCAGCAAGAACGGTCGTCTACATATATAAACCAAACCTAACACCGGTGTATAAAAACTAATACCAACATCGGATGTTCTGTTGGCACAAGGAAAGACAACACCGTGTATTCTGCTAATCAAATTCATGATAGCATCCAAATAATCATGGCTACCATAAAGTGCTCTCCAGTCAACTAAATCCCAAATGCTCCTAAAACACTCTCGAGTCCATATCTGTGAACAAGGAACAGCTGGTAACTCAAGCAAACTCCTTACCTGAGTAATGTGACCAATACCAACTAACTTCACATACCTGTCTGCCATTGTCCTTGTATCCTGGATGTGAATGCTAGATGAATGCGCAACATTAT
This sequence comes from Cupressus sempervirens, assembly GCA_028749045.1. Classification (NCBI taxonomy): domain Eukaryota; kingdom Viridiplantae; phylum Streptophyta; class Pinopsida; order Cupressales; family Cupressaceae; genus Cupressus; species Cupressus sempervirens. The sequence goes on from CM053785.1 coordinate 676,425,115, forward strand.
CAGCAACCACATATGAACATCCTACTGCAGGAAACTGAGTGTCAGACGTGCCAGATGAAATTAAGCTTAGCTCCATGCCATGCTCATTCCCATGTTTCTCCCGGTCCAGTAATGCCAAAGTTGCTCGAGTGTCCTCAAGCTCGCAAGAAAGCTTGACAACTTCCTCCTCCTTCCTCCTCAAGGCATCTGAATAGTCTTTGGCAAGGCTTAGAAGATGGTCACGATCTGATAGAAGATGTAAATAGCTCAACTTCGTCGTTCCCATTCCTTCACCAATTGCATGTAAGTCACAACAAGAAGATTTTGCCTGAACTCCCTTATGTCTTCCTTGTAACTGAATCATCTGGATGTGCTCTTCTAACATCTCCCGCATCCTGTCATGATGAGATAAAGAAGCCACAATACTATCTTTGCTTACCTTCAGCTGGCTGGACAAATCATGTGAAGTACTGCCATTCTCATCCTCATGTGACGAAGCATCTAACTGAGCCTGGTACTCTCTGTCAACAAAATCATGAATACTCAGTGTTTTCTCATTCCTACCTGGTATCTCATCATCAACATCCTTATCATCATCTGAACTCACTTCACTGTAATCATTGACTGCCGGAACCAAACTACCTTGAGTACCTGAGACATCACCCTTGGGAAGCTCGTATTCAACTGTCTCAACTTGAGTGTCAAGTTGACAATTACTATCCATCAGCGTAATATCCTTCACCACTTCTTCCTGTGACCAAATTGAAACCTCTGACCGGTTGCACACTTGTTTCTCGAACTCCTCATTAAGGTTCCTAGTAACATCTCTCATTGTATCAGTTAACGCTTTGTGGGAAGATTTGACAAAATGAAATCTAGTTGATTTATTCACCTTAGCTGGGACGGACAGCCTGTCAAGCATACGGTGGTGTTTAACCAACAGTTCAGACATGTTATGTTTGATTTTTCTGAGCTCATCCTGAATGCCTGAATAGTCCTCCTTTCCATAATTCTGACTCTGAATACTGTGTCTATTACTTGTCCGAGATTGTGTCCTTGGAGACTTTGTGCTGTACCTGTCCATCTTGGTTGAAGTAGAGTGCTGATCACTCATGTAATTCGGTTCTCACCCCACAGGATGGCAAGAAAACCGCTCTGATACCACTAAAATGACCCTAACTATAAAGGTCACTAAATACAACAATGTACTGTGGCAATTCGTGAAATAGTTTGCAAACAGGCTCTGATACCACTGAAATAACCCTGACGGGTTATTGCTTTTTCCAGCACCAAAAAACTCTTAATACTTCAAAGGTTTGACATTTTGTCAAACAGTTAGCCAACAAGCTCTGATACCACTGAAATATCCCCGACGGGATTATTTCTTAACACCCAAGAATTCAAACTTTTATGAATTAGACATTTCATCAAATACTTTGTTGACAAGCCCGGTTATTCCTGAAATGACTCTTATTACAAAGGTCACTAAGAATCTGCAATAAGTAATATCTCAAATGATTCGCCAAAAGGGCCAATTGATAACAGATGCAAGTGATATCAACGGAATTTAAGGACGTAGAACAATACTCTAATTCAATTGAATAACAACGTTCATACAGAGAACCTGGATTCTTGCTGCCATTATTTGCTGTCTGAATGAAATTGTCCGAATGGTACTGGATTCAGATTTTATTTCCTTCGAATCTGGGCTATAACTAGTGCCGCCAAGGTAGTCATATACTGTTTGTTTGCCTGCCGGTTAATTCCTCCGAACTAGTGTAATCTGGGATAAAGTTTGCAGTCTGCCTGGAGTGATCCAGCAAGTGTGCTAGGTCGTATCAGTATTCAGTTATGTCCCAATATTCTCCTGTCGTGCTTGACCAATTCTGAACCGACCCGTGCCTTTCTCCAATGGATGAACAAGAGTCGATTATAGATTCAGCGAATGGAGTTCGGTTTGACTTGATGATTTTGTTAACTCCAAAGAGACACGATAATGTGTTGAAGCCGTGGAGAGACTTCCGAATTGGAATGTGACCCGTGTTTTTAAAATTGCAGCTCGTGGGTGGGCTGGTCTAAAGATTTGCCCGTTCTGGCCGTTACTCCTTATACTCATTCTGCGAGTTTTAACAAATTGATTTCCTCCCTCCGATCTGGCACTCCTGACGTGGCTGTGACAGGCAATGATTTTCTTTCCAATCCGACCAAAGCCTTGCGTCGTCTCTTATATAAATTTATGTCAGCTGAGAAATCGAAACTATCCTCAAATCTGAATAATACACTTGTTCCCTGATGCAGCAAATGTTTCTGGCTCAATTATTGCTCATAGTTGCTTCACCATAAATGATATTTGCAACAAATCCTCAATTCTGCCCCTGCACTGATGATCTGAACCAAATCCTTCGAGGAATAATGATGCAAGAACCACAATTTGGCCTTAAGCCACAAATTATTGTCCTGATGAAATGACTGCAACGTCACCTCCAATCTGCAATAATTCGGATGATATTTCACACCCTCAAAATTGCGTACCAATTGAGAGTTATCGTTCTCAATGGCCAACTGTGACAATTGTAGAAACCCTAGGTTCCACAATGCACCCGTGATTGAATCACAATCTGAAAACAAAGAGAGATAATCAACTGGCTTATTCGAATGGAGCCCCGGGGTGCCTATTTATTCTTTTTTCTCCATCCTCTCCAGAGTCTTCTAGAACAATTTTGATCTTATCCCTCAAGTGACTTTATTAAATATTTTCCAAGTCACTTTATTAAATATAAAGTTATCTTTTAATAACTATTTATTTAATTAATATAATTAATTAGTCGTCCTTGGACAACCATTAATTAAATTAATTAAATCGAACCGTCACCAGAAATTTGGGGACATGACAATGTGTGTATGGAAACGACGTGGTTATCCTCCAAACAAATGCACCTTTGACCAAAATTGAAAAAATAAAAAACATATATATTTTGTTGAGATTTTCATCATTTGTTCTTCACGATATGTATGTTCTATAATCCAAAACAACAACAAAATTGAGAAAAAATTATTGTGTTTTCAGAGATTTGAAGATTTTTTTAAAACTTTTGGTGCATTGTATTTGGAGCATAGCCGACATTGTATGGAAATTGGTAGCAATCTTGTCCTTTGTAAAAAAATAGATCTTTTATACCTATAAAACCTAATAACTTATTGATGTTTGAGTAATAAAACAATAGGTAGTATTCAAGAGCACTTTGGAGCTTGGTTTGGGACTTCCTTTTAGTTTAGTCTAGCCTTGAGACTAAGTTGATAGTAAAAGTAAATGAGGGACTAGTAGATAGCAATGAATGTCAATCTATAAATGCCAATAAATGTTGTTTGATTCAATAGCTAAATATAATATTTTATTGATGTAAATGTATGTGCACCTTTTTTTTGCAAAAGGGGTAAAGATTTATTCAATTAAACACAAATATACAAAGTAAATGCCTCAAACCCACCAAGACAAAATTAACAAAATAAAAGCTTTCCAAGGGAACTCATAAGCAACAGAGCTACATATCCATGTCCTCCAACATTAACCTATATATGATCTCAAGATGATCAAAGCATAAACCATCCCTATGTGCAATATCCCAACCACCAATATTCCTTGAATCTCACTTCACTAAATAGTCAGCCACATTGTTCCACTCCTTGGGTATATGACAAAAGGACACAAAATCCAAGGAGCTATAAAGACTCAAAATCAATCTAACCACATAGGCTAAATGTCAACTAACATCATCCAAATTTTAGTTTTTCAACATATATATAACAATCCAGTAATCTAACTTACAAATAATCCTCCTCCATCCTAGAGGATGACACCTCTCACTTGTAGTCCTTTTTTTGGTTTGTAATATGATTTTATTTTATTAAAAATAAGAAAAGGTTGAAAGTTACATAATTATAAAAAGTGTTGCACTTAGCTATAAACTAGCCTATACACACCCTAAAAAAAACCCTTAGACATTCCAATGAGTACAAATAAATAAATAAACTACTACCTTTCCTAAAAGCCTCTTTTACTAGGCATATTCAACATGCATATTACAAGACAAAAAACACCTTTATCTCTTTCTATTGGTATTTTTTATCGTGATTCATAGTTCATCAATACTTTTGCTAGACCCCAAGGTTCAACAAAATGCAAAAATTTAAAGCTTCTCTCCTATTAGGTGTTTCCCTTCTATTAATTCCTTCTTCCTGTGGCAAGTTTTTTCCTACATGTCACCACCTTATTATGACACATGAATTCTTGTTTGTGTTCTTAGTGTAGAAAACCCACACCACTACACGTTGTTTCATGACCATTCTTGATTGCTATAACTTTGGAAAAGCCACAAGAAAACCAATTAGCTTTCTTCCTTGCACTTCCTAAATTTTTGAATCTCTTGTTTGAGTTGCTTCCATTCCTCCATCATGTGGTTCTTATAAACTTGTTTGTTTGCCCCTTTTAGCCATCAAACAAATGGGAGCTAAGAAAGTTCCTTACTCTTTGCATCCACCTTATAGCATTCATTGTAGTCAAAATTAAAACATAGGAAAGCCCATTCTATATTAGATTCCATTCCCAATAGAAGGTCCAAGGGGAACAAAGAGAGAATAACACATCTAGCCTCCTATGTGCTTTCACCTATCTCCTTCCCCTACACCATTATTGTGTTTCAAGTTCTATATTGATTTTCAACTCAAGTGCTTTGCATCTTAAAAGAGATTCCTCAACATGCATTGAATTTCTCTTAGCAGACCTGATGTTGAGCACTTCAACATGAGCTTTAAATGGTGGTCTTCAATTGGGATGAAAAGGGGCTTTTTGTTGTCTTTTGGTTTCAAATGTGAACAAGGCCTTCATTAAATCACACACCATCATTATCCAACAATACCATTTTGTCAACCACGTCTTCACTCTAATATTCTTAGCCCTCTCTACCATTTGGTTTCCAACCCCTACATACCTCATAAATAGAGACACCTACATTGGCTTTTGGACAACCATCCTTTGTTTCATAAATGCATTGGACATGGGTAGTTCGCATGTGTGATTTAGTCACTTTTTTAATTTAAAGACATCACTTCTCCATTTCTAATATCAAATACCGTAGTCGATCTCTTCCAACAATCTTTTAGCGCATTTATTATTTTTTACATGACAATTGAAATATATTTAGCATCATCCCATTATCTATTTTAATAACCTTTTGAAATATTTTAATTAAACTTCCATATTTCCACCATTACTCTTTATAGCATGCCCCATTATTATCATCTCCCTATTTTATATGCACTATCGTCATGAGGTGCTTTTAAAGGCATTCTTCAAAGTTTCTATCCTCGCCTCATCTTCATAGCCAAACCCCAAAGCCCATTTTGATAGCACATCCACTTCCATGTTTTCTTCCCTTCTTATATGAGTAACCATAAGGTCATCCATTCTCCTTTTTCCCTTCCTAATTTGATTTATGAAATTCTCCAAGTGTCAAGTAGTTATAATTTTTTCCTACTTAATAGAATTCACAATTATCCTTGAATCCCTTTCCAAGTGAAGTTGCTTTATCCCCAAATTATTAGCTATTGCCTCAGTAGCATTATTTGTTGATTCAGTTAACCTTTTTCCTACTGCTGATATCATTTCCCCCACATGATTTCTCACAATGATCCATGTCATTGGTGGTCTCATATTTACACTCGTTGCCCCATCAAAGTTTATCCAATTTTTGTATGGGGTTGTCCACCTTTTTATCTTGTTTTTTTCTCCTGTGGTTCAAGATTCCTCCACTTGATCTTATTTTCACACTCGACTGTAATTTTTAAATTATGATAACCTCCATTGTGAAGGTAGTCTTTGATGACTAGTTCTAAAAAAAATGAGCTCTTAACACTTCCTCTATTGAATCATCTACTCTCTATTGCAATCTCTCTAAAGACTTGTGTTTTTTCCATAAAGATTCATGTATTCTTCTTTTACTAATCTCCCACACCACAATAGAAGGGTTGATTCTCCACATGCTTGGGAGGGTGGATTTGTTATTGATCCTTGACCATCCTTCAAAGATATATTTGCTTGAGTTCTATATAGGGAATCACCATCCTAAATTTCCTCTTAGATTTGTCCAACATTCCATTGTGTATTTACAATTTAGTAGTAGGTAATCAATCGTCTCTTTAGATTCATCACACATGATACATTTGGTTGGCCCAATAAAACCTGACTGCTTCCTCCTCTCTCTAGTTAGAATTATCCCCCTCACAACTAGCCATGCAAATGTCCCTACTATTGGGAGGAAATCCTTATTCCAACACAAATCTTTAGCCTCAAACCTACTCTCCCCTTCATTATCTACCATGTGAGGGGTCTATCCTGTTAGGAGCTTACAAGACTTATTCAGTCTACCTTGATTAAAGGATTCAAACTCATAACTAAGTAAGCACTCTTTTAGGAGATTTGACTAGGTCTATTAAAACCACTCTATTAAGAGATTTATCCTGACCTACTTGTTATAATATCTCAGTACCTTATCCTCCGATTAGCACTTGATGCTAGAATACAGATCTCCTCTACCCTTGTCTAAATTGATCTCCTAATTTGATATACTTTGTTCTACCCTTCACTAATAGGTTTCTTTGTCTGATCTATGTCTGATAATCAAACTTAGCCTTCCTTCACTTTGTTCCTAACCTTCTTGTGCATACAGGATCATCTTTATGATGTGGGGCTTGATCCATTCTTAAATAGACAACTAGAGAAAGTTCTAGATCATGATCAACGATCCAGAGTTCTCTCTTTTCCCACTTAGTCCTTCTAATTTTTTGATTGGTTACTCTGCCTTCCTAGGGATTGATGTCCTTTGAAAAAATGCATAATTACCTCCTTAGTTGTCACTATAATCTGTAAATCTTGCATAGAAGTTGACCAAAATGATTTACATAAGTGTTTGTGTCATCACAAACTCATAAATCAAAACTAGTATACCTAGCAATTGAATATCCTTACGCTTAGTCATAACTGATATTCATGTTGTCCCTCGACTTTAGTATGCTTGGTAGTAACTAATTCACTTGGTATATATTATCTCTACTTTGCTAAACTCCCTTATCTTTACTCAACATCTATTGTAACTAAGTCGATACTAGAGTGCTCAACAACCTTAGAATTGCTTGGTTAGTAATGAAAATATAAACAAGTCCATGAATTCCTTGACCTTCATTGGGTGGCTTGGTCGTAGTGATGACTGACCAACTCTACCTAGAAAATGACTAAGTGTTGGAAACTAATAGGAAAAAATGCTTAGAGATCAACAATCTCCCCATTTGGCATTAGTGGCAAAAACACTTTGTCATGGCTTAGCAATCCATTCAAAATTACAAAAAAAAGCACTCCCCCTTAGACTGTGATTCGGTCTCAGATAAGACTTAACTATACACAACATATGTACATGGTTCTCCAAAAATGAATATTATTATTACCTTTGATTTGTGATATCTTATATGAATTTTGCATATGAATTTCCCCCTTGTAGAATGTGTCATGATAGTATTCCCTCTTGTTTTTGACACTTAGGGCTTGGGGTTTGCAGGGGCCAAATTGTACTTGTCCAAAAATGATTTGTGATTATGTAAAATCATCTCTAATAGATGATTCCATCTTGATTTGACTGATTCCATAACCTAAATCTAGATTTCTAGTTGTGTTGCTAGATCTACTAAACTGTCTACAATAGAGAGATGTGAATCTCTCTTGACTAGATTCTTTGCGGCTGATAGTTCCTTTTGCATGACCTCCAAATGAGGTAGCAACATGGTTTGTATAGAAATAAATTTTGTTTTGATGTTTCTATCTTTAGCCATCAACTCAACAAATCTTCCTTCACCAAGTATCAATTTATTAAATTGCATAGAGCTTGAACTTTCATCCTTGCTCAAAGAATGTACACATGCCTTCAACTCTTTTTATAATTGATCGATAGATTGAGTCTCTGTGGTGAAAAATTCAACATCACAAAGCTTTATATACAAAGAATGAATAATCTACGAAATTCCTTCCAAAATATTTAAAAGGTTTGAAAGTTCAACTTGCTTGAGTGCAATTTATGTCGACACTTTCTCCAAAACTTTGTGTTCAAACTTTTTCTTAGACCATCTCATCAATTTCTCATTGGTCTCTCTATCCTCATTAACTTTATCAATAATATGAACTATTTATTCCAAAATTGGTACCTAATCACTTCCATTTTGAATCTCAAACACATCTACAAAAATGTCCTTAATATCATGTAATACCTATTTTTGCTTGACTTCTCTTCCAAGTTATTCGTGTTTTGTCCTTCTTCTTAGCAACACTTGTAGAATCTGCATTTTTAAAGTATCTTTATGTCAAGGTCATACTTGAGAAGTGTTATGACCTCATCTATACTAACTGGAGTCTCAGGTGACTTAATCTTGTTCTCCAATATCTATGACCATGGTGTGTTGACACTCGACAATGTTATTTTCAATTATGTCCCTCCAGCACTCGGTCTTGGTGTTTGATGCCCTATAGAAGTGTGTTCTTCCTGAGTAAGGGTAAACCTATTGAACACGTATAACATTTGATGCATCAATATGAATAGGAACAACACTTGGAAACTATATTAGGGCATGAATAGCCTCCTTCTCTTTTGGATTCTCGGTCTCCAATGGCTTAGGTTGATCAACCTCCTTTGTTCCCTCAACATGAGGTCCTAAGACATCTTGATAAAATTTCTCTACTTGACTTTTATTATCTCCTTCATATTAGGATTAACTAAAGACAGAAATAATAATTACATACAAATATAACCAATATCAAAAAATAATAAATTGCATAGAAGACAACACAAGAAACTAAGATTTAACGTGGTTCACCCAATCCCTAGGCTATGTCCACTAAACAACAAGTCCAATATTATTACTATCTAGTGATTACAACCTAATTATAATCCATAATCCTTACAACTCAATACCACCACAAGAAGCAATTATCACATCACACATTATGAAATCCCTAACCCTAAGCCATTTTATACAAGTATTTTTGCCACTTTAGGATTAAAAGTTTCTAGGGTTTACATCAACTCTTTCGTCATCTTCTCTTTTGTAATGTTAAATGTCACCGATGCTGCTAGGCATAATTGAATGCTTCCAAGTGCCTTTCTATCTAAAATCTCCCAGTCCTCTTCTATCATAGTTCCCTAATTCTTGGTTTTTCCTTCCAATGGCTTCCATCAATCCTTTTGATAAAGATAGTCCTCCATTTGTATTTTCCATAACTAAAAGTTCTACCCATTAAACTTCTCAACCTTCATCTTATCCTCATTTGCCGTCACTCCCACTTAACTGTGAGACTCCCACTCAACTGTAAGACTTTCCTGCACATGATAACTGAAAAACAACCTTACTCTGATACCACTTGTTAGGTTAACCATAGATAGAAATAGCAATTACATACAAATATAACCAATATCAAAAAATAATAAATCACATAGAAGAGAACACATGACACCAAGATTTAACATGGTTCACCCAATCCTTGGACTACGTCCACCAAACAACGAGTCCAATATTATTATTATCCAGTGATTACAACCTGATTACAATCTGTAATCATTATGACTCAATATCGCCACAAAAAATAATTATCGCATCACACATTATGAAATCTCCAACCCTAACTTGAATCTCGTAGAGGAATTATGGAGTATGTACAGTACTTCTCTAATTAGTCACCACAAACTAATAATCTACCACTTACAGATTGATCGGGCTCCACACCAGACAATAATCTCCCACTTGGAGACTGGTCCTATAGCAATGCTGCTAGTCCATGAGGCTCCTATTAGATCAAACCACCTTGGAATTTTTTGTTCTTTTATTTTGTTTAGTTAAGAAGAACAACCAAAGCTGAAAAGGAGTTCAACTTCTCCCTTGTCGCTACCTTTGTAAACATGTATGTTGGATTTTTCATTTGTATGTATCTTGTCTAGCTTTAACTATCCATCATCCAAAAATGACTGAATGAAATGGTACCAAAACTTAATGTGTTTTGTCTTTGAATGCAGAGCAGAATTCATTGCAAGATGAGTGACACTCTGACCATTTGTAAATAAATAATTTTCCCTCTATGGGTGTCCCAATTCTTCTAGGAAGAACTGAAGCCATATCATCTCCTTGGCTACTTGTGTAGTAGCAACATACTTTTCCTCTATAGTGGATAAATCATTAACCTTCTACAACTAAGAAACCCATCTCATTGTTGCCCCACTAATAGTAAATACATAACCTATAGTACTCCGCCTAGGATCAATATCCCCTGCCAAATCTAAGTCAACATAGCCCTGTAAGTTAGTAGTAGAGCTCCCAAAGTGTAAACACTTATTGGATGTTCCTTTCAAATATCTGAGAATCTATTTGACTACATTCCAATGCTCAATTTTTGAATGACTCATATACCTGCTAATGAATCTCACTGCATTTGCAATATCTGGCCTTGTACATACCATAACATACATCAAGCTTCCTACAACTAAAGCATAAGGTACCTTGGACATCTTATCCTCCTCTTCTTGTGTCTTTGGACACATATACTTAGTCAACTTCAAATGACTAGGTAAAGGTGTGGTGACAACTTTAGCATTCTCCATAGAGAGACATTGCAACACCTTCTCAATATAATCAACCTGAGATAATTTCAATTTTTTGTTCTTACTATATCTACATATATTCATACCAAGGATTTGTTTTGCTGCCCCAGAATCCTTCATAGCAAATAAATGTGCTAATTATTGTTTTAACCCCTTAATGTGATCCATGTTAGACCCAACTACAAGCATATCATCAACATATAAACATAATGTAGTTGTCATCATCCAACCTCTTAAAATAAAGACAATGATATGAATGACACCTACTATATCTATGCTCATGCATAAAACTACCAAATTTCAAATACCATGGGCGAGGTGCTTTCTTCAAGCCATATAAACTTTTATGCAATTTGCACACTAACTTCTTCTTATCTTTGACCTCAAATCCCTATGGCTATGCCATAAATATCTCTTCATCCAAATCACTATGAAGAAAATTTGTTTTAACATCAAGCTACTCCAAACACAAATCTTCAATAGCCACAATACTTAAAACAATGCAAATATAAGTCATTTTAACAATAAGAGAGAATATCTCATCAAAATCAATGCCATTTTTATGTGCAAGTCCTTTTACAACTAACCTAGCTTTAAATCTTTTCTTACCTCCATCCTCTTCTTTCAACTTGTAAAACCACTTATTCTATAAATCCCTTTTGCTTGTAGGAAACTTACATAAATCCCAAGTCTTATTTTTTTAGCAAGGAGTCCATTTCTTTTTCCATCACAGACTCCTACTGAATCATAGTATCCACTTGCATAGGTCCATCATAACATTCAGGTTCACCAACATCAGTTAGTAAAATATAGTAAAAAGAGGGAGAAAATCTTTTTGGAGGTCTACTTAGTCTTGTTGGCCATCTAACATTTATTGGGGTGTGTGGTATTTGTTGTTGTAGATCATGAGGAATTATTGGAACATCACCTTTTGGAGTATCATCCAACACTACATAATCATTTTCTTTCTTCTCATACTGCTACAATAGATTTTTATACAATACTTTCTCATTGAATATGACATCCATGCTTCTTACAATTTTACAAATTTCAAAATCCCAAAGTCTATAACCAAATTTATGAATGCCATATTGAACAAATATACATTTCTTTGATTTATCTTCTAGCTTGGTTTTATTTTCAGAATCTATATGTGCAAATGCTTCACAATCAAAGGTTTTGAGAAAAGAATAATTTACCTTCTTACCAATCAATGCTTCCTCTAGAACACCATAGTCCAAAGGAATAGAGGGACCTCTATTAATCAAATATATAATAGTATTGACATCCTCTGCCCACATGTTTAAGGGTAGTCCATTATGTAACCTTATGCTCCTTGCATACTATTATTGTCTTGTACATGCGTTCAACCACTCCATTTTCCTATGGAGTCCTTGGAACAATTTTTTGTCTACGAATACCATTAGTAGAGCAATAGTCTTCAAATTCATGACTACAATACTCACCAACATTATTAGTTATGAGACATTTTAATTTCTTACTAGTCTCATTTTCTACCAAGCATTTCCATTTCTTTAAAGTTTGAAATACATCAAATTCCTATCTAAGGAAATAAACCCATACTTTTCTAGTTGCATCATCAACGAATGTAACATAATAATGAAAGTCACCAAGGGAAGATACCTGAGCTAGTCCTCATACATATGTATGCACAAGCTCTAATTTCTCATTTTGCTTTTCCTTCCCACTCTTCACAAAACTCACTCTTTTTTATTTTCCATACACACAACTTTCACTAAAATCCATATTGACACATTTTAGAATTGGTAAAACTTTTTTTAATGATGTAATTACGTATGTTTCTCACTAATGTGCTCAAGTTTGTTGTGCCATAGCATTGTATCATAATCTACATCAACTATTTGTTGTCCCTACTCAACTGCAACAATTGTTCCTAAACATTCATTTTTCTTTGGAGCGATTAAAGTAGAAGGAACAATATGATTTGTACAAAGATATAAGGTGCCTACTTTCACACCTTTTGTTACTAGAAGGGAATCTTTTAATACCTTCCAATTTTTATTATTAAAACAACTCTCATTCGTCCGCCTCACAATAGGTTTGTGATAATCATGTCCAAGGCCTTAGGAATAGTATATTTAATCTAAGAATTACCTCCCCCACCATGAGGTGCATTTAATTTGTCAACCAAAGGACATATACTTGAAATGGTCAGCATGATATGTGCACTAGGTTTCTTAAAAAGCCATTGTGCTTATGCTGCAGGAAAGTAAAATGCAAAGAAAGAACCTACACTAATGCTACAAGAAAGTAACACACTTAACTCTTTACTGAAATGAATGCTGGAAATACAATTAAATGCTAACTTATATTTCAACTTAGACCATCCACTATAATTGCTCTTGTAGATGTTGTAGGAGCATTCACAAAGTAAGATGTTGCAGGAAGAAACTTGTAACTTCTACCTAAAATACTGGAAATGCTAGAAGTAAATCTACACTACTCTAGTCTAATCCACCTCAAGTGGGCCCCCTTGGTTGGCTTCTGCTAATCTACTAACACATAATGTAAACTAAGAATTACTTCATCATATTCCAAAACTCCTTAAATAAGAATAATACATAAAACTGTCAAACAATTCGGTACGAGAGTCAACAATATTTTTTTTATAAACTTTTCTCTAACCCCCAAAAACTATCGAGTCCATCCCTATAAATAGAGGATTGGTACTTATTCTAAAATAGGAAAGGAAATAAACTAACTACAAATTTGCCAGATAAGAAGAAGAAAATATAACAGCTCGTGGCACAAGTAATAAAGTCTAGATAACCAATTCAACACAATCGTAAATGCAAAGGGAATATAGTAACACTTCATCCCTACATTCTTGGAATAATAGCTCCTTCTTTATAGTAGTCGTGTCTCATGGTATCGTTATGGTTCTTCCATTGTAGCTAGGCCTTAACGCTCCTTCTTGAATGTATCGACCATGCTCTAGCTTCTTCCCTAACAAGTTAGTTATGATGCACAAATATTTGTAGATAAGCATAATCAAATTAAGTCCAAATATTAGAGCACACATTCTGATGCTTATATGAAATATTGCATTATATGTATAATATTGGCAAAATATGACATACTATCTGCCTATGGGTTAACGGTTCTATCTGGACTTAATCATAAGTTCAACTAAACATAGGTTCACAAATGTCTTGGCAGTATTAAAATAGAGTATTTAAAATTAACATAAAATAGAGGCAATAGTTAGCCTCATCATCTACCCCGTGGTAATTTTAATGCTTGTCCTCAAGCATTACATCTTCTAGTCATTGATCGAAAATCTCCAACTTCAATTCTCCCTCACCTGTTACTCTTGAGGGTGTAATAGAATCCTCATGTTTCTCTCCTAGACTTCCCTTCTATGGTCCTCCTGCAACCTATCAATTCATTCAGAGTTGATATCATATAGGGGCCAAAGGAGCATAGGTGGTTGCATTGTAATGGGCACCAAAGTTCTATTCTACTCTGTCTTCCCAACTGTATGTATTTTGGAGCTTGATGAAGGGTTGCCTCTAAGTTGATAGGACTTTGTGGCTCTGATCTTCGAAGTCCCTCAAGTAGTCTACCCCATCTACTTTTAACACCAATCATGGCTCTCTGAAAGGAAAAATAAAGCATGTTATCATATTTTGCATATGCCTTTGTTCTGGCCTCAAAGATTTGTTTTCTTATCTCCTTGTGCTTATCCCCATAGGTCAGTCTGAACCAATCCCTAAGGATTTCTTCTAGTTTACTACTCTCGGCTCTTAATGGCAAGGGTTCTGTTCTTTCCTCATCTTTGTAATTGTTCAATTGTCTATCATAATTATCTTCATTGTGCATCCAAGACATCAGGGCCCTAAGGTGTATATCCCTTATGTAAGGTAAAGGATTCCATTGAGTTTCTATAGGGATAGTGAAATTGTGCACTTACAATTCACAGAGTAAATTTTGTTGCCAGGATGGAAGAGTTTGGTACAAACCATAGAATTCTTGCGCTCACTTAAATTCTACATTTATGTCTTTAAGGGTCATCATGAGCTGGAATAAAAGGAATTGTTCTTTCAAACAAATGGCATAGATCCTAGTGGTGGCCTGCAAGTAATTATTTGATCAACCAATTTGAGGGCACGATCCATCTTTTGCTTTTGTTGTGCCAGTTGCTCTTTCAAATATGCAATTTCTTCTCCTTAATCTGCTATTACCTTATTCATTTCCTTTTTCTCCTCTTTCCATAAGGATGTTGTTATCACATGTTTATTATATAACCGAAAAAGAAGCATTTGCAGGGTAATTGGGCCACTTTCCTCTTCCTAGTTATTTTTCTTCCTCTATTCCCTTCATGACTATTCTAAGAAATTTGTAAACCATGTTTGCTTGTAGGGAACTAGGGCAATTTTTGAACAGGTTAACTGATGTGTTATTGGGGTTTTTTCTTCTTTACAGCTTGGAGTATCTTGTTGACTTATTGGGGAGTTGTCTTGGCTTTCCTTCATCTCAACCTTACATTCCTCCTCAGGGTTTTGAGGAATGTCTGGAATTTCAGGTTGATTGGGGGAATCATCTGGGAAAACTTGTACTAGGGATTCTTCGTTAGATTGTTTGGGTGAAGTGGACTGAGTTTCTACGGACACTTTAGAAGTTTTCCCTCTCATTCTAGGGCTTTTTTGTATAGAGGTTTCCTCAAGCACCACAATTTTTTTCCTACTAACCCTTTTTGGTGTCTTTGTTGCAGGAATGGTTGCTACAGGACCCAACTTTGTTTTCTTTTTCTTTGAGACTATAGGATTTTGTTTTTCTACTGCTGGAGCCGAGGTTTCTTCTGGTAATTTCCATTTTCTCTTTGCTCAGGAAGAGGTAGGTACATTGCTCTTTTGAGTAGGTAAAGTCACATTTTCTTGCACACACTAAGAAATATTTTATGTGTCTACAATACACATACATGTACAACCATGCACATATATTCATACATATACATATAAATATACAAAAAACCTAGTTCTATTATATTCAAATATCTTTAAAAAATCTTCTTAATATAAAACAATGTAAATAAAATTACATATAGATGAGTAGGTGCAAAAATTAAAAGGAGGAGATAAGCCTTATTTCAATTTAAGCTAAAATATTAGTTCTCAACTATATTTATATATATACATTTGCATCTCACTTTTTTACATCTATATGTTTACCTACTTCCATCTACTTGTTGGTCACTAAACATATGTAGCTCCTATATGGAAGTTTTTGTTTACTTTTTATTTTATTATTTTCAAGTTATAGCTTCTATTTGTTACATTTACTTTGACAATTACAATAAACAATTTATATTTTCAAAATGTATTTATCCTTAATCTAATATTTTAATCAAATTGCATGTCATCCAACTATAAAATAAAATAATAGACACTTGTAAATAACAATATTATTCTCATTGCCAATATGAAAATAGACATATAATAGTAATATAATAACTGATTATTATTAGTACTCCTATTGGCATTTCTCTAAAAAAAAAATGTATTAACCGTTTTTTATGCTGGAACTCCTCACAACATTATAACTACTTTATCATAATTCAATACTATTGTATAAATAAAAATCTTTATCCTACAACCATAGCTTTCACCTTTGTTCGGGATGCTTAGTGTCTAGGCGGATCTCATTTGAGAGGCTAACAACAATAATAGCGTAGAGTAAGACAACAAGAAGACTAAGTTTGTTATTAACCTAAAGTCGTTTCTAGATTTAGACACCTCAACTTTTAATTTAAGTGACACCATCTTTAGTGAGATCTTTAAAGGGCTTGCAAAGCTCAAGAATGCAGCGTTTTGGGCCTTTTTTATTTATTAATTTTTTCTTTTGCTTTGAGAAATGGAATTTGGAATCCAAGAGATGGGTATTTGTCATCTAGCATGGCATATGAATGGGTAGCCATTTCTTTCAATTTGTTGTGATAAACCACTTTTAAGGGTGGGGTTAAGATTCCACATCATGACTTATGTACTTGAATTGAAGATAAACATATATGATTAGCATAGGGGAGAACAACGTTTCTTTTAAATTAAATCTTAATTATTCCACATCATGACTTGTGTACTTGAATTAAAGATAAACATATATGATTAACAGAGGGGAGAACAAAGTCTCTTTTAAATTAAACCTTAATTATTTAGTAAGTGGATACGATTAAAGGTTTGGAATAGAAATTGTTTAAATGAAATATTAAAAAAATGATTAATAAATGATATTTAATTATTGTTTGATAAATAAAAAAATGTAATATAACGTGTTTGGATTACAATTATTAATGTTTATGAAAATAAAACGTAGTCAATTTAATGGTTCAAAATTTCAAAATGAATTCTTTATAGTTTTGAATCATTTCTTTAATTCTGAAAGTAATATTAATGAATGCAAATGTGATCTAATAACATGTATTTGAGCGTATTCCTTGTTGGGGGTTGATCAATATTTATGCTTCTAATAGAAAATCAAGGAGGAAGGAAACATATGATAAACTAGCTAGGATTACTGAAACAATGAAGGAAAAGCAACTGATGTGTATGAGAGATTTTAATACCCCCCTGTACCATTCGGAGAAATTGGGTGGTAATAGGGACTACCCAGAAAGTTTGCAAGACCTTAATGACTTTATGAGCAGAATGGACTTTATTGATGTGGAACTGAGAGGGAACCCATATACTTGGACTAACAATAGAAAGGGGAAGGACCTTATCCAGGTTAGACTGGACAGGTTATTGGTGATAGGGAACTAGAATAGTCTTTGGAATTCCCATCTAGAAAACCTCACTAGAATTGTTTTAGATCATTCCCCTATTATTTTCTAGTGGGAGGATGGTTTCAAAAGTGGGCAGAAACCTTTCAGATATGAAATAATGTGGCAGTCTCACCCAGAATTCAAAGAGAGAGTTCAAGATTGGTGGAATATAAGGATAGATGGTACTGCTATTTATAGACTGACCCAAAAACTGGATAACATAAGGAGGAATGTAAAGGGTTGGGCTAAGAGTTCATTTGGAAACTTGTTTAAAATCAAAGGTGATGTGGAGGAAAAGCTTAAAAAACTCCAAGGGGAAATTGCTGAAGGGATTAACCTAGACAGTGCAACTCAGGAAGAGGACTATAGAAAAAAGTGGAAGGATATTCTCTTGAGGGAGGAAATTTTTTGGAAACAAAGATCAAGAGTTCAATGGCTTAAGGAAGGTGATAAGAACACTACTTTCTTTCACAGGTCAACCTCTAACCATAAAAGAAGAAACACAATCAATAGGTTGGATGGCGAAGGGGGAAGGATCTTTAAAAATTAAGAGGAGATGGGAAGATATGTAGTGGAATACTTTAGCAAGGCTTATGTCAAGGACAACAAAGCTGGGAATCCGGTGATCAGAAGAAGCTTGATTAATATGATTCCACAAATACTAGGTATGGAGGAAAACCATCACATTCTTGGCAATATTACCAAGGAGGAGGTGAAATGTGTGGTGTTCTCTATGAAAGCTTATAAGGCTCCGAGTCTGGATGGGTTCCCTCCCACGTTCTTCCAGCATTTCTGGGAGGTTATTAAATTTGAATTGGTTTGGGCTACTAGGGATTTTTTCAGAATTAGGAAGATGCTAAAGAGGATCAATAAGACCTTTATTGCTTTAGTTCCTAAAATCCCCACACCATTGAGTCTGCTTGATTTTAGACCTATAAGTTTATGTAATACTATTTACAAGATATTTGCTAAAGTCTTGGTGAATAGAATAAAGCCTTTTTTGGATAGAATAATTGGCAACCCTCAAAAAGGATTTGTTTTGGGAAGACAGATTCTAGATGCGGCCATAACCACACATGAGATTATTCACTTAATGGAAAAATAAAAAGCAAAAAATCGGGGATGGCATTCAAATTGGATATCTCCAGGGCTTACGATGAGGTTAAGTGGGACTTCCTATATGAGGTGCTGAAAAAGTGAGGCTTAATAACAAGGTTATAAATTTGATCAAGATGATGATTGGCTTAGTTCAATACTTTGTTCTCCTAAATGGTTCTCCTTGGGGTAATTTTGGAGCAGAGAAAGGCCTGAGACAGGGTGACCCACTTTCTCCCTACCTCTTCATTATGGTTGTTGAAGTCTTAGAGAGGTCTTTCTATAAAATTGTGAATACTGGTTGTGTCAAAGGGGTAAAGCCTGCTATTACCACTCATACTGAAGTTTTACAACAATTTGTTGATGACACATTCCTATTTGGAGAATCTTTAGTTATAGAGGTTGAAGCTTGGAAGATTATACTACACAATTATGAAGAAATTTCAGGACAACAAGTTAATTATAATAAGAGTAAGATTTATTTCTTTAATACTAATGTCTCATTACAAAGGAGGATAAGGAATATCCTAGAATGTCAATCTACCAGCCTCCCAGATACTTATCTTGGACTACCACTAACCACTAAAGAAGTGACTAATGACTTTTGGAATATGATAGTGGAGAGAATTCAGAGGAAACTTGCAGGATGGAAAGGGAAGACATTAAGCAATGCTGGAAAACTGCAATTGCTCTCAACTACTCTCCAGGATATTCCCATTTACTTCCTTTCCCTCTTCAAAATTAACCAAAACATGGCAGAGAGGATTGAGAGAATACAAAGGAATTTCCTTTCATCAGGAACAAAAGAGAGAAACAAATTGAGTTTAGTCAATTGGGAGGAGGTGTGTAAATCAAAGGTTAAGGGGTGGTTGGGAGTAAGAAGACTTCAAGACCTTAACAAGGCTCTCCTTATGAAGATTGGCTAGAGGTTGGGAGAAGACAATACAAATTGGGGTAATATTATGAAAGCTAAATATCTGTCAAATTCCCCTTTCAATTAGAATCTATTTAATAATGACCTCCTAGGAGGGCCTAAAATCTGGATGAATATTGTCAAGAGTAGAGGGTTATTAAGGGAAGGGACAAGGTGGATTGTGAGGAATGGTAATAGTATTAGATTTTGGGAAGACAAGTGGATGGGAGGGAAATCACTAGTTTTCAGAAAATTTAGAAGATTAATGGGGTTGCTTAAAGAAGATGTGGGAAGAAAAGTTGAAGACTATATTGATCAAGGGAGGAAGTGGAAGAAACTTTGTAAGGAAACTTACTCCCAAGAGGATATTCAGTTTCTCAAGGATTTGGAAGAGCTAATAGGAGAACAGAGACCCCCAGTTCTATTCCATGAGGACATTATGGCTTGGCACTTAACTCCAAGTGGTAGCTTCACTGTAAAATCAGCTTACTTACACCTGTTTAGCAAGGACCCCTGCCCGCCATTGTGGAGTAAGGTTTGGATTAGTAACCTTATTCCTAAAATTAATTTCTTTTGGTGGACAATTCAACATGGAAAATTTTTAATCTTAGACAACCTTAAAAGAAGGGGCTTTTATATAACAAACTGTTGTTATCTCTGCAAAGAAAAAGGAGGAGAGTATTTCTCACCTATTCCTGGAATGCCAGTATGCCTTAGAAATATGGACTAGGTCTGCAAGAGATTTGGTTTAGACTGGGTTATGAAGAACAATTTGGGTCAATTTGTGGAGAACTAGAGTTGTCTCTTTTATCACCTTAGATTGATTTTTCTATGGAAAATTGTTCCACCATATGTTTGCTAGCATACATTGAAAGAAAGAAATAATAGAATATTTAGAGAGGAGAATAAACCGGTGGAGGTGGTTTTTGGAAAATGGAGAAATTATTGAAGGAAAATTTAAGGGTGGCTAAATATAAAATGCCAAAGGAAGAACCAGGTAGACAAGAAGGACTAATTTCTGAAAAGTGGGGTTGTCATGAGGATTTTTTCCTCTTTGATAACTCAAAAATGCTAAGGAGACAGCAAATGAGATGGAAACCACCTACCCTTACACAATATAAATTGAATTTTGATGGTGCTGCAAGAGGAGGTATAAGAGTGGTGGGAGGAGTGCTATGAGATAGGAATGGTGATGCGCTGTTGGTTTATGCTGGGAAGGTGGGAAATGGAAGCAATAATCTGGCTGAGGCAATGGCGTTGTTTTGGAGTCTTCAGCTGATTAGTGAAATGCAAATTAAGGAAATAACAATAGAGGGGGACTCCAAATTAATCATTGATCTAGTTAAGGGAATTTTTGAACCATGATGGAATATTCAAACTATCATTATGGATATTAGGCAAATTTTGGAAGGGATGGAAAGTGTCCACCTGCAACACATTTACAAGGAAGGAAATAAGGTGGCTGACGAAATGGCTGCCATGGGGTTTAAATCAATGACAATCACGTGATGGAGGGATATGATAGATCTTAAGGAAGACATTAAGTCATTGATAACCAAAGAAAGAGGCGGGAATATCATTTAATTATGACTATAAATTTTAAAGTCAGGGCCAATTTTGGTAATTTTGTTTCGATGTTTGCTAAATTTAACAAAGGCTTTTTGGAAATGATTAGAAGATGTGGCTGTACAAACGGAAAAATGAGTGAATGCAAATTAAGAGAGATGTCTTTTCATCATTATGGTAACCCATCGCAAAATTCAAATTACTTCCCAATTAAAAGTATGAATGATATCTTTTATCAAACAATTAGAGATTTTCGGGGTGTGAAAATTATGATACTACACAATCATGATTCCTATAATGAAATTGCATGGGATTTTGAAACTTATCAAGCACGAGATTGTAAAATTATTTTTCTTATTATTAAAGGTCTCAGGGTGGAAAGTAGTTGTAGAGATTTCGCAGAGAAGGAAGTTCAGATGCGCACCACTGAAGAAGAGGAACATGATATTGGCGGAATAGATATGGGTGGGGACTTGAACAGGCTGGAGCCCACAAAAATGGAGAACTTCAAGGATAGGATGACCACCTAGTTTTTGCTGAAGGAAGGGGGTTTTCTTCCCTACATGCAGTCGATGGTGGGGTACGACGAGAAATTTTCCCTCCAGTTTGTTAATGGGTGGAGTGACTGCAAGGTCACCATTAATGGAATCACCTTCCAAGTGAATGAGGAAGTGATTTCCATGGTGACTAGCCTTTTAATGAAAGGGAAAAAATGGAGAAAGGTCACTAAAATTGCTGACAAGGCTAGTATGAACAATTTCTTTGCAAAAGATGAGGAACCGGTTTGATATAGAGGAGGGTTTAAAAGGGATGAGCTACTAGCCCCATGGGATGATGTGTGCCTGGTTCTCATGAGATATTTGATGCTGGAGGGTAGGTTCGATGTTTGCTACTACTACCATTTCCCTTTGTTAAATCATTTTAGGAATATGAATTGCATTTCTATCCCATTTTTCCTTCTACATTCTCTTGAGGATACAATAGCTGATGTTAGGGAAAAGAGGAATAAAGGGCATAACTTTACCATAATCCATCAAGGGCTAATTTTCTGCCTCTACTAATTCCACCTTGCCCTATGCCCCTTAGGGTGGTGGTGGTTGACAACCAGCACCACTACCAGAATTCACCCTTGAGCACCAATATTGGCACTAAAATTAATACCCCCCATCCCTCCCCTAGCTGGGAAAATAAGAAAAAGAAAAAAGCTTGATACAGCTGTAGAACAAAAGGGCAACAAAAAGATAAAATTTGAAAAACCTATTGAGGTGGAAGAAGAGGATTCAGAGGAGGAGGCCAGGGGTAAGACTAGGAGAAGATCTGGAAGACTCGCCCAATCCTAGACAAGGGAAAAACATAAATCCAACAGATTCAGAGTTAAGGAGGTTAAGGAGGAAAGCTCAGAAAATAATAAAGAAGAAAGGGAGCAGGAAGACAACTCTAATTCTAAAAGAGAAGAAGGAAAGGAGGTGGAAAAAAGTGTTAACTCAGAGGATAATTCTGTTGAAAATGCTCAGACTTAGGTATCAGCTGATAATGCTGCTACCATGGAGATCACCTGTGTTTCTGCTAACTTCACCCTCCAGCCCATAACCTTCTGTGAAGAGAGCAGCAAAGTGGACACCTCCCCCATAACTATCTCATCCCCGGCTAAGGAAAAATCTAAGATTTCTACTAATTCAAGGGTTTTGCAGGATGATATCCAGGTATAGAAAGAAAAGGAGGAACCAAAAAATGTGGAAATGGATATCAAGGGAGAGATTGAGGAGCAGGTGGAGGTGTATGCCAATTTGGATAAGAGGGTTAACATTTTAGAGGAAGGGTTCTTTACCTTCTCTAAATTTTCCCTCAAAGTCACCCACACCACGGCCACCACCCTCCAACTATTGGCACAGGAAAAGGAAGATACTGGAATGGATATGGAGGACCATAAGCTCCTCTTCAAACTCCTTGCTGATGACTGGTCCTAGATTCTGTTGGCTATGAAGGGGAAGGAGAAAAAATAAAATTGGGGTTTTTAGTTAATGGGATCCTCAGATCCAAGACTTTTATGTTATTCTAAAGTTTCTGGTTTTGCTAGTATCCAACTATAACTAAGACTTGGGTTGGCTTGATATGCCAACAGTTATTTTGTTGAACTTTCATAGTTGTTAGATCTTCTGGACTTTTATTTTAGTTTAGTTGTTCTTAAGTTTTTACTGGTTAGTTACATTCATTAGGTTCTATGGTTTTGTGAAGCTTTAGTTAGTTTTTTGTTTGTTGTTGGTCACTGCTGGTAATGCGCTGGTTACCAACTTTTGGTTTGTAAGGGGCAACCCCCTTGTTTTTGGTCATTTTTTATTTCAAAAACATGTATTTGAGCTTCGATGCATGAGTCTAATCTTTATCAAACTTTCTTATATGCATTTTAGTTTGTGTCTATGTATGTGATTGGTTTAGCTAATCAACAACATTTAGGAACTCCTTTAGGGAGTTTACAAGGAATTAGTTCTTCCTTATTCAAACCATTAATGCTTTGATTCAATGAATATGAATAATGAATGATGACAACATATTATCACGTACAAAATGATCTTGCTATTGATGTGAGTAGGTAAGCAACAATAAATACTTTAATTATGTGATGAAAGTATAATATATGCATTAGATCTCTAGGTGATAGGTGATTAGATAAGAAACCCCCCATCCTCTCCTCTTAAGTTACACTTAAGGTATTTAATAATGATAAAAAGTAAATGTGGGGCTTGTGAACATATTGTGATGAGGTAACCATGTACCAATATCTCATAAACTAGAGAAAAAGAGAAAACCTAGTGGGAACAAATCTCATCTCCAAGAGAGATGATACAAATGCAATGAAATCTACAAGTGAAAGAAGAGAAGTTGTGGAAGGAAATAGTCATGATGATCTCCAAAGTACTACTTTAGCACAAGCACAATAATGTGCCCCTCCCATAGAAGAGAGGGATAAGGTCATGTGAACCTTTAGAATACAAGAAGTAATGTGAACTAGTTCCATGTGATGAAATACTTCCTCCTAAAACTAAAAATTGAAGATAATCCACATAACCTGTTAGCATGAATGTTGATGCTATGGGGGAGCATTGTAGAAAATTGATATGATATATTTGTAACTATGTTGTCATTAATGACAACACAGTAATAAGTTTTTAAAAGACTGATAGAGTAGCAAACTATGATCTCTGTATTGAGAACATCATATTACTTATCTGATGATACACTGTTACTAGTGCATACTACATTGTGTATTTGTTACATGGGAAAGTGCACAGAAAATATGATTGATTTATAGAGAGCCATATAGAAACACAGTATCAGGAGAGCAGTTCCTATTACATGATTGCTACAACTCGTTACAATTGCAGTAAAGGGTTGCACAATAAACTGGAGATAGATTATTAACCGTTGATGATGTCAAAGAGTGCACATGTATAGAAGTCACACGTGTGAAAGTTTGTGTATAAATGTGAGCTGACAACATTAATTAAATGTGTATTTCATTTAATTAACATATGATAATGAAGTATGAAGCTGACTCAAGGATTTATTAATTATGGTATAAAGGAAAGATGCCTTTCGTGTTTTAGATATAAGGAAAAAGAAAAGATTTGCAAATTACTAAGCAGCAGAGTAGAGTGACATACTAATGCATGTAAGTGACCTTAAGGGTTATTGTTACTGATCACAAAGTTCTAGATTTGATTGTATGATATGAAGGTGAAGGAGTCTAATGCACCAGATAGAGGAAGAAGTTAAAGCCTATTACACATCTATTATTCTGAAAGGAATAGTACTAAAGTCAATTGGATAGTGGGTTCATTAATATGATCCTGAAGCTATTTGGACAGTGGGTTCAGCTGCCTTCCACAACTCCTAACAGGGTTAGAATCTTCTAACAAGGATTCAAAGTCTCCTAACATGGACTCTTTGTTCTAAATGTTGTAATAGACTCCTAATAGGGTCCATCCTCTAACAAGGAATATTCATATCAGTACATCATTTTGTGGGCATCATTCCCACTGGGGTTTTCTTTCTGATCAAGGGTTTTCCTAGTCAACATATCTGGTGTAATTGTTTATGTGCATCTCTTTATGGTTATTGTTTACTTTGGTTGAATGGTCAATAATGTTTAAAAGGATAAATATTATCATATAACCGATTCAACCCCCCGTCTCAATTATATTGGTGAACTATTGTTTCTAACAATTGGTATTAGAGCATTAGATCCTTGAAGAAAAAGTTTAATAACTTTGGGAGATCCATGGTGAACATGTTTAGAAAGGAAACTCTGAGATTTGATGGTACAAATTATGACAGCTAGAAGGATAAAATGAAGACTCATATTTTGTGCATGGGTCCAGGATATTGGCTTGTAACCAAGGCATCTAAAAACATTGCAGAAGAAGACAATCTTGAAAGCTGCACTGAGGAACAAAGAGAAGTATTTATGTGCAACATAAGGGCAAGAGAAGCAATATTGTCAGATCTACCTGAAAGTGAGTATAGGCAGGTAAAACAACTTAAAACATCTCATGAAATTTGGAAAACCTTAGAAGCTAATTATGAGGGTGATACACATGCAAAAAGAGTTAGATTACAAAATCTGTATTTTGCATTCCGAGATGCTAAAATGATGGAAGATGAATCTGTAAGAAGCTATATTGGCAAAATATTTGAGATTGTTGCAGGAATCACATCTCTTGGTGGAAAGAAATATGATAATGAAGTAATATGGAAGATCTTAAAAATTTTGACACCACCTTTCAAAATAATAACTCAAATGATTTGGGTAATGTTACCTTGTACCACTAATTTCACCAAGAAACATTGCTTGGTAGATTGGAAGCTAAAGAATTCAATTTGAAACAATCCAAATAATTAACAAAAGTTGAGAAAACATTTAGTGTATTTAATATTAAACTTGGTCTAGCAAGAAACACAAAAGCACAAGGAGACATTGCTAGCAACAACAAGTCTATTGAGGAAAAGATCCAGGAAGGAGTGGCTCTTCTTGTGGAAAGAGAAAATGATAGTAAGAATATCTTTAAATGTTGGGCATGTAATGAATATGATCATTATGCATCTACGTGTCCTAAAAGAGAAAGAAAGTATAAGGGAAGATTCAAATCTAGAAGACCTAGAAATTGTTTATATGCCAATGAAGAAGAAGAATCTAATCAAAACAAAAGTGAAGATGAATTAGGATTTATAGCTATAAAGGAGGATGATCTTGATAGAGAAATTAGAGAAGAAAGTGCACTGATTTCACAACTTGAAAGGAAATATTGGATCATTAATAGTGGATATTCACATCACATGATTGGTGATATGAGCAAATATGTCAAATTCAGAAGCCATGATGGAGGAATTATTAGAGTGGGGAAAAATGCAGCCTGTCACATTACAAGAATTGGATCTATCACACTTGATGGTAAAACAAATATTGATGATGTTTATTTTGTTGATGGACTAAAACATAACTTGTTAAGTGTTGGACAACTTATGGACAAAGGTTACCAATTACTGTTTGGTAATGACACATACATCATCAAGGATAAGGAAGGAAAATTGCTTGGTACTGGCACAAGAACTAGAGGTAATGTATTTTAGTTAAAGACCACTATAATTACATGTTTAGTAGCTAAAGTTGACAACAATTGGTTATGGCACAAGAGATTTTGTCACATAAACTTTGATAACATTGTGAAAGCTAGTAATACACTTGCTGTGAGAGATTTTCCTAAGATCACTAAGCCAACTGACATTATTTGTAATGAATGTATCTTGGCTAAGTAGAAGAAA
Organism: Cupressus sempervirens; assembly: GCA_028749045.1. Classification (NCBI taxonomy): domain Eukaryota; kingdom Viridiplantae; phylum Streptophyta; class Pinopsida; order Cupressales; family Cupressaceae; genus Cupressus; species Cupressus sempervirens. Next base: position 676,451,978 of record CM053785.1, read on the forward strand.
GTTTCATTTCCTAGCAAGCAGTTTGATGCTACACAAAAGCTGGAATTGGTTAATATAGATTTGAGTCGTCCTACAAGAACAAGAGGAATCTATGGAGAAAGGTATTTTATGATTTTTGTTGATGATTTTACCAAAATGATGTGGGTAGCTTTTCTTAAAGAAAAATCAAAGGCATTTGAGAAATTCAGGATATTCAAGAACAAAGTAGAGAATGAATCTAGAGTTAAATTAAAGAGCTTAAGATCTGATAGGGGAGGAGAGTTTACTTTTAGAGAATCCAATATCTACTGTGAAGAGCATGGAATTGGGAGACAACTATCTTCACCCCATACACTTGAGCAAAATGGGATTATTGAAAGAAGAAATAGATCAATTGCTGAAGCAACAAGAGCTATGTTATTAAAAAATGATGTACCAAAGACTTTTTGGAGAGAAGCAGTCAATACAACAATATACACTCTGTACAGAGTACAATTTAGAAAAGGTATGGAGAAAACATCTTATGTGTTATGGTTCAAATACTCACCATCAGTCAAATATTTCAAAATATTTGGAAGCAAATGCTACATCAAAAGAGATGATGATATCGATAAGTTTGATCCAAGGAGTGATGAAGGTATTTTTCTTGGCTATTCATTAAAAAGTAAAGCTTACAAATGTTTCAACTATAGAATAAAAACTATATTAGAGTGTGCAAATGTGAAAATAGATGAAAAGTTTGGCACTAAAGAAAAGATGATGGATTATAACTCTGATGGAGATGATTATTCTGGGATGACCAATAGATGCAATGAATTATTTCTCAAGACTAAAAATGACTTGCAGAATAATGTGCAAATTGAAGAAGTAAGAGAAGAACAGAGTACAGTACCTAAAATAAGAATTGAAGTAGCAATTCCTACGCCAAATAAGAATGTGATAAAAAATCATCCTGCTGATCAAATAATAGGAAGTAAAGAAAAAGGAGCCATGATAAGAAGCATAATCAATGAAGAACTATGCCTAACATCTCAAGTAGAACCAAAAATTGCATATGAAGTAATCAAGTATGATCATTGGATGAAAGCAATGAAATAAGAACTTCAATAGATAATAAAAAATGACACAATGGAATTGGTTCCTAGACCTAAGGACAAAAATGTGATTGGTACAAAATGGGTATTCAAAAATAAAATGAATGAACAAGGAGAAGTAATAAGAAACAAAGCAAGATTGGTATGCAAAGGCTACCCTTAGGAAGAAGGAATTGACTACGAGGAAACATATGCAATTGTAGTAAGAAAGGAAGCAGTCAGAATGTTCTTGGCATATGCAACAAATAAAAATATCTAGGTATATCAAATGGATGTTAAATCAACATTCTTGAATGGAGAACTTGAAGAAGAAGTCTATATTGAGCAACCATAAGGTTTTCCTTTAACAGAAGAGAAGGATATGGTTTGTAGATTAAAGAAAGCCTTGTATGGATTAAACCAAGCATCGAGAATCTAGTATGCAAAGTTAGATAAATACTTAACAAAGCTTGGATTTGCTAAAGGAACAATATATAACAACTTGTACTTGAAAGAGATAGAAAATGGTTTGTTGATAATCATTATATTTGTTGATGATATCATTTTTGGAGGAAATGATGAAGCTAGTAACAAATTCTCAAAAGACCTGAAGAATGAGTTTGAGATGAGCATGATAGGAGAAATGAAAATTTTCCTAGGATTACAAATTGTTCAAAAAAAAGAAGGAATCTTTATTTCTCAGACCAAATATTTGAAAGATTTGCTAAAAATATTTGGACTAGAAAATTGTAAACCTGTTGGAACTCCTATGGTAACTAGTCACAAGTTATCAAACAAGGATGAGACACCTACTGTTGAACAAAAGAAGTATAGATCTATGATTGGAGGATTGCAGTATCTAACTCAATGTAGACTTGATATAGCAAATGTAGTTGGAATTGTGGCAATATTTCAAGCTGATCCTAAAGAATATCAATATGCAACAGTAAAAAGGATATTCAAATATCTGAAAGGGACATTTAATTATGGCATTTGGTATGACAGAAGTAATGATTTTACACTTTGCACTTATACTAATGCTGATTGGGCTGGAGATACAGATGATAGAAAAAGCACCAGTAGAGGAGCATTCTTTCTTGGTGGAAGATTGGTTTCTTGGCTAAGAAAGAAACAATATTGCACCTCACAAAGCACTGTAGAGGCAGAATATGTTGTAGTAACAAACAACTATAATCAAGTCATATGGATGAAGTAGATGATGAAGGATATTGGAATTATATTCAAAGATCCTGTTATCATTTATTCCGATAACACAAGTACAATTAACATGTCTAAGAATCTTTTTTTGCATTCTAAAACTAAGCACATCACTATAAAGCATCTTGTATTGAAAGAGAAAGTTACAGAGAAAGAAATTAGACTGGAGTACATCAACACTAAGGAATAGATTGCAGACATTTTCACAAAGGCCTCACCAAAGGATACGTTTGAGTATCTAAGAGGTATGCTTGGGTTTATGCCCCTACCTATTTCAGAATAAAAGATGCAAAAGTGCATCAGTCTAGGGTACATAACATCATTAGACTGGACGAAATGTTGATGCTTCCTCAATAGGGAGTGTTTGTGGTAAATAGAGTCAACAAAGGACTCTTGATAATTGGTATACAACAATGTCTTTAGACACTTGAGTTGTTTATGGATTTATATACAAAGTTGTAAAGAAACATATCAACTTGTGGTCATGCTGATAAATTATTGGATTGAACCATTTGTGTACAATCTTTGACATTGATGTCAATGGGGGAGAAGTATGGCATGAAAAAATTGCACTATAGGGGAGAAGTGTTTTAATAAAGGATTTGCATAAGGCAAGATTTGATTGATGAAGAGGGTTTGAAAAGACTTGTTGGTATTCTTGGAACTAGATATTTTTCATCTATGTTGCCATCAATTCCAGAGGGGGAGATTGTTAGCATGAATGCTGATGCTATGGGGGAGCATTGCAGAACATTGATATGATGTATTTATAATTATGTTTGTCACTTATGGCAACATAGTAATAAGTTTATAAAAGATTGACAGAGTAGCAAACTATGATTATTGTATTGAGAACATTATATTACTTATTTGATGACGCGTAGTTCCTGGCACATACTACATTGTGTATTTGTTACATAGGCAAGTGCGTAGAACTTGAATTGACAATGTACAAAAGATATGATTGATTTATAGAGAACCATATAGAAACAAAGTATCAGGAAAACAGTTCCTATTGCATGATTGGTACAACTATTGCAATTGCAATGAAGGGTTGCACAGTAAACTGGAGATAATTTACTGACCATTGATGATGTTAGAGAGTGCACACGTACGAGAGTCACATGTGTGAAATTTTGTGTATAATTGTGAGCTGCTAGTATTAATTAAATATGTATTTCATTTAATTAACATATGATAATGAAGTATGAAGCAGACTCAAGGATTTATTAATTAAGTATGGTATAAAGGAAAGATGTTTTCCATGTTTTAGATATAAGGAAAAAGAAAGGACTTGCAAATTACTAAGCAACAGAGCAAAGTGACATACTAATGCATGTAAGTGACCTTAAGGGTTACTATTACTGATCACAGAGTTCCAGATCTGATTGCATGATCTGAAATGTACTAGACAGAGGAAGAAGTAAAAGCCTATTACACATCTATTATTTTGACAGGAATAGTATTGAGGTCAATTGGATAGTGGGTTTGTTGATACAATCCTAAAGCTGTTTGGATAGTGGATTCAATTGCCTTCTGCAACTCCTAACGGGGTTGGAATCTTCTATCAGGGATTCAAAGTCTCCTAACAAGGACTCTTTGTACTAAATGTTGTAATAGACTCCTAACACGGTCCATCCTCTAACAAGGAATATTCATATTAGTACATCATTTTGTGGGCATCATTCCCACTGAGGTTTTCCCTTTGATCAAGGGTTTCCCTAGTCAACATATCTAGTGTAATTGTTTATGTGCATCTCTTTATGGTTTCTATTTACTTTGGTTGAATGGTCAAGATTGTTTAAAAGGATAAATGTTTTAATTATCATATAACTGATTTAATCCCCCTCCCACCCCCCCTTTCAATTATATTGGTGAACTATTGTTTCTAACATAGCCTCCCCTTGAGATGATTCTATTAGTACTTGCAATTGCTTAACATGGCTGAAAAACTCTTGACAATATTTCTCTCCTTAGAAAAATAAAAAAATACTACAAATTTGTGCAAAATTACCCCTATTCATGATAGGAAAATTTGGGAATTACTTTGAGTGTCTCTAGATTATTGATGTGGTCCAAAGACTCAAATGATACCATGATGGATGCAAAATGATCTTCAAGATAATTTTATAAGGTGATGATTTGTCATTAATACATATAAAATAAATGATGATAGAAGATGTGTGGGTAAGCAACGAGAAAGATGCAAATATTTATGCAACTTCATTGAAGCTAACATAAAATAGAAGAAAAATGTCCTTAATGAGTCATCCAAATAATATATTTGGGATTCTATGCAAAGACACAAATGAGGTGGATTTGGAAACATGATAACAATGTTCTTTTTCAAATAATTAATTAAACTGAATTAGCTTTGGTTTTTCATATACCATTAGGTGACGTGAGAGAGGATTCCTCAATGCAAGCCATAGGACTTCATTATTCAACCTCAGACAAAAGTGTCTAATAAGAATTATTAGTGAGTTCATATAATGGCTCCACAGATACTCTAGTTGGAGGCTTATGTAACAAAATACCTTAAATAAGAAGAACTTGTTCCATGTTAATAATTTTATGATGGATTCAATCATATTTTGTGTCTCTTCTTCCCAAAAATCTTCCTTTTGTTTTAAATTTATTAGGAATATTATTAAGTATACTTAATTGGAAGGGATTCAAAGTGAGGCATGACCTAAATAACCAACAAATGTAGAAAAGTAGAAACAAATAAATCATCCCTATATATTATAAAAAATCCTAAATTTGGAATTATATAATTTAGTACATTTTATAGTGTAATAGGCTCCATGTGTGGGACATTAAAAAATATCAATTTTGTCAACAAAAAAATAGCACTTGATTTTGATCCACCATTCAAAAGTTACCATACAAACAAGTTCCTATAACTACACATAATTTAAACACTAATACACTTAAATTTTGAAGTGTGCACTATAATGCCCCACTAGGTAATCCAAGATAAATTAACCTAAGAAAGTTACTAAGTTCATAGAATAATTTTTTCCTTAAGATATTTTCAATAGTTCAATAATGATAACAATGTCGAAGCAATACAATGAAATACATTACATAAACATAAATGCAATTCAAACATACATTATATTTCTAAAGGTCTCTATAACATAGAATCTCATACATATTATTTTATTATTTTGATTAAAAATAAGTATAAAGTTTCACATCCATAAATTAAAATCAAGTACATTATCACATAAATGAATACATAGATACAACTAATACCATAATATATACACAATGATGCAATATCCATTGTACAAGTCATAAGGTACACAATAAAAATCTAATTACAAATATAATAGAAATCTCACAAGCATCACAACCGATAAAAAGATACATGAAACAATATACAATATATGAGAGACAAGAGGAATTCTCCAATAATGATGAACACAAAAGTGTAACCTCTACAAGGACAATCCAACAGTGGTAGAAGTATATCTAGATCTAGAATCACTACCACCTACACACATGGAATTAAAGATCCAATCTTACCATGACAGGGAAATAAAATTAAGTCTTACTTAGTTGTCAAACCAAAAAATTAATAATAATTCAAACCCTAATCAAGGGAATCCTAAAATCTCTCTATCTCAAGTTGTAAAACACCTATAAAAAAGGTGATACAACTAATCCTAGAGGAAACCAACACATATAGGAAACCTAAGATGTATATGGGGAATTTTCATTGCATGAGTCAACTCAAGAGTTACCCTAGTAGTCTCTCTAGACCCTAGGCCCCAAGAGACTCTGTGAAACATTAATAAAACCACATAAATACAAGGTTACTAGCTATGTAATATCCAAGTCCTCTTAGATAGATAATATCTTCTCCCTCTCCTATCCTAGTTTGTATTATCTCTCAAGGCACTAGCTCCCATTTAGTGTATTATATTATCGTTTATTAAGTAACATATAATGATTTACCTTGGTAGATACTTGAGAGCCTCAACTCCCCGATGTAAGCCACTTTCCCTTTATACACATGGATAACCTACCCTACTGGTCCCAGAAAGAAAGGAAAAAGAGAAGAAAATACCAAAACCATAAAATCATTCTCATAAGCCATAAGTTCATGAAAAAAAATACCAAACTAGCATTGGAGCATAATTGAGAATATACCATCCTATACACGGATCTAAACTATCTACCTCATAATGAATATCTCAACAAATCAAATTCCAATTACACTGCATGGTTATCATATCACAATAAAATTGGTCATTGAAACATCTATAAAGTCTCTCTTGAATCATGGAATAAAACATAAATAAATATCATTATCTATATCATAGAACAATCACAAAAGAAGAAACAAGGTGAGCAATTAAAATATCAACATAACAATGATCATCACCTTTTATGGTCAAATAACATAGTAATTGAGACATGAGACATCACTCACATGTGGACCCAAAACCATGTATGAACTAATCTCAACACAAAAATAATTGTGATCTTTCACAATATAACCTAAATAGTAAAAGGCATAAAATTGTAGAAGTATTTCAAGGTTTAAAGACACAATTTGCACCTAGTGAAACACTCTACCCATGTAGACAATCCATCAAAGATAAAAAGACATGGCATAAAGAATACATATGAAGTGCATTAAATGTCTTATCAATAATGACTAAAAAATTATTGTTTAATCAATTTTCTTAAATTATAAATAAGTCAAGTAATTATACACACACACACATTCAAATATAGGGTTTTCACCCTTTTTCAGCATTTTATCAAAGAAGTCATTAACTTATCACCATCATAAAAATTTAACCCAAATTTTATAGTTATTCTCAAATAACATAGGATGAAATATTTTAAAGTAAAATTTCTCTACAAATCCACTTTAGCTTTGGTTTGGTGTTTTTTGCTTCACATGTTTTTGCAGCCCCCTCCATGGCAGGTTCCGGGGAGTGTGGTTATACACCCATTTGCCCCAACCCTTTTTGTGATTCAATTTTTCCTAACCTAGCATTATTTCTAGGCTTCTAATGGAATAACCTTTTAGAGGTAATTGTTAGAGCTTTTTTTGACATTGTTGGCTCGACTAGCTCTAGTGAAGAGGTCCATAACAAGAGTGTTATCCTTGAGGTTAAAAGTCCAAGGTCTATTAGTGATGCCTTGAGTCAATAAGAAGGTAGTTTGAAAGGAAGCTGTAGTGGGTCAAATGGATAAATTTATTGAGGTCCTTCAAACCTATATTTCCCAAGGAATAAATGATCCTAAAATTGCCCCACTTAATGACATAATGAAAAATATTTCTTTAGTACCGAGCCTCAAATTTTTTGGGATATTTTTGGATTTTAGACCCACCATTAATATGGTGGGGAGGTCAATGATTGTGCATTGGAAGCTTAAGAAAATTTTTGGGTTGTCACTCATGCCTAGTAGGTTCTTCCTATTTAAGCTCATTGTCGAGACTGACCTAGTCATTGTGATTTATGGATCATTATTCTATGGTAAACACAAATTCTCCTCTCAAAGTGGAAGCTTCATTTCAACCCATTGGTGGAATTTAATTGTATAATCCTTATTTGGATAAGGTTACCAATACTCTCACTAGAGTTATAGGGTGATAAAGTCTTCAAAAGTATGGATAGTGTAATCACCCAAAAATGGTCTAGTAAACTATAGGACCCCTTTTCAGGATTTTGATCTCTACACTAAACTACATCTTATGCTTAATCAATTTTCCATTATTTATCAATCATTTATCATTGATCAAATAACCACTTAATCATTTATTCAATTTTATCTTATGGTTTGACCACCTCATTCTAAGTCTTTGTTTAATTTGAAGAACATGCTCTCTTGAATTAAATAAAATCCCCTTTATCCTACATGTGCACATAAAAGGAATTTCTAATTTAAAAATAAAAGAAAATGAATTTTTATTTACACATTGAATGCATACTTTCTAAGATGAGAGGAATCTCTTTTATCTCTTAATCTCCTCCACTTATTATGTTTCCTCTAAAACATGGCCATTGATTTTGCCTCTTGATAATCTTGTGCACAAAATCAAAATGAGGATCACTCTCCACCCTTGATTTTGCCTCCTGATTTCTAACCATTCATTTCTCTTTAAAAGAAGGTTCTCTCATCACTCTCTCATAATCTTATATTTTCATTCTATTATTTTGTTGTTGCACTTTCACTTGAGCACCCTTATTTGCATTCTCATCTAGTTTTCATGCATATGAGAATAATATTTCTTTATTGCATTTTAACTTAAATCACATAGCTTAATTAAGGGATAGTAATCTTGATTATTGTTGGAATATATTTTACTTTCCTTGTACTTAGATTAGCTTTAATTTCCTTGTACTTGAATTGCATCATATCTTAGTCCTTCTATCATCAAAGTTGCATTTTCATTCTCATTTGGAAATCCTTGGATACTAGCATCTTATTTCTCTTACTCTATTGAATCTTCTATCTCGTAGAGCACCTTGCAAGGGTCACTTATCTTGGTTCATTTGAGCAAAAAAAGAACCATATATTGCTCATTTCCCTTGCATATTACAAGTAGGAATCTATAAACCACTTCTTGAGATTCTCTCTTTATAGGTTCTCTCAAATTAAATGGTTTATAAAAGTGCACCCCATTTTTGTATACATTTTTTTGACGCCCACTATGAGGCTAGAACCAAGTTTCCAGATCCACTTCTTTCTCATCTTTGTATTTTTATCTTGCAAAACTATCATTTTTAGTTTTCTAGGAGGAAATATCATACGATATTTTGTATGCCTTATGTGTGACATTTCTATATTCTATAGGCAATTTTTGATCACTCATCCTTTGTCATCTAGTAGTAATCTGCAATATCATCCCTGGGAGGGGAGAAGTTTGTAAGGTTATGTGTTCTCTATTTCCTATGGCTCAAATATCGCATGGCTTACAAATAAATATTGTGTGATATTCTAGGTTAATTGTGAAAGATCATACATATTACTTTGGTTTTATAAATTTCCACGACTCCTCACAAGTTGTTTTGTAGGATTACTTTTCTTTATTTGAATATATTATGCCCTAACTTGTAGTTTTAATTTTTTTTTTGCTAAAGGAGATTGTATTCTTAAGAGCACTAACAAGTGGTTTTGTAGGTTGCCTTGAAGGAAAGCATTTAGCAAAAATAAAAAGATTTCATTGTGCTTATTTTCTTATATCATTGCCCTTGTTGTTAGTAGCATTTTATTTTCATAGAAACTTGATAGCTCATTATTAAGGGTTCATATTGATTGTAGGAATGTATGCTCTTGTTTTTCCAAGACTATAAAAAATCTTGACCCATTAGTGTGAATCAAGAAAGTAACTGCAAAGGTCACTCTTTAGTGGCATTAATTAACCTTGCTTGTTCTATTTTGGGGAAACATTTGGTGTGTGAGATTGTGATCTTTACCTCTTTGAGGAAATTATAAATCTCATACTTCTCCTATGTATCCACTTTGTGTTTAATCTCCATGTGAGATTCTTACCTCTATAGGGGCCATCGTTGTGTTAGCCCTTTTTCTAGAAGGTTGCAAAAATTGAAATAAGTGCCAAAATTCTCATTTATTAATTAAATTGGCCAATGTTTTGAGGCTTTCCTAATAAATTATGTCTAAGTGTTGGTAAGTTCCAAAGAAAAACCCTTGTCTCTTTATAATTTTGTGTTACCTTTATGTGACTTAAGAAAGGGTCTCTTCATCATCAAAAGGGTGACTTTCTTTCTTTTGCCTTGTGTAATGACTCATTGTTCTATCTTGTAACCAATATTCCAAGGTTTTATTTAATGAGCTCAAGTGAGGGTATTTTTAATATATGGGGGGTCCTTTATTATTTCCTAGGCAAACATCTTGTTTAGCGTATGTCATTATTATGGTTTAAACCTTATGAAATATCATGCCTAGGGTCCATAAAATATAATCCAATTAGTGTCTTTCTTTTCTTACCATGTGGTAGTTCCCCATTTGATTATGTATGTGTCACAAGATAGAGTGGACCTGCCAATTTATTTCCTCAATCACAGGATTGATCCAACAAATCCAAAAGTTGGTGTTATGTCACGAAGAGAAGGTGTGCATTTTATATCCATCATGACAACATGACCATCTGATATGTGTCCCATGTTCTTTAAGCCTAAGGAGGAAAGTAATATTAGATCAATATTGATCCAAGGGTTGGCATGATGTTGCAAGGAGAAGGTGTGAGGAATATATTCATTGCAAAAATGTGACAACATGATGCGCATCCAAGGAAGCACTAGAGGGGCAGCTAAAAGAGGATTTTTCCAACATCAACTAAATGGATACCATTTTTCACATACTTAAGCAATGTAGTGGGTTGCACAAAGAAAATAAATATTTTAATCCTTAGCATATGAATGATTAAGATTTGACAACTAGTGTGACGTCACAATCAAAATATGCATATTTTATATCCATCATGACAACGTGACTATGTGACATGTGTACTAGATGGTTTCTAAAAAAAAACTTAGTGGATATCTAATTTTAGTTTAATTTAATGGTGATCATAATGCCTCAATGAAGACTTGTAGATATTTTAATCATAACGACATTGTGACCTCACAACACATGTCCAAGGTGGGACCAAAAAATAGAAGAGGGAAGGTGGACCTTGCAACAAATGAGAAGTTACCACATGTCACGCACAAGGTAGTAAGGTGGGCTATGAAAGACAAATAAACTATCTATCTCCCAAGTGTCAGATTAGGTTAAAACTGATGGTGGTTGTGATGGCACAATGAAAAGTTGCAAGTCTTTTATTCATTGCAACATTGTGACATGTGTCCAAGATGTTGCAAAGAATAAAGGGTGGGCCCCAATGCCAAGATGGAATCCAAGTATCATTTTTTAGTTGGTTTGACATCCCTATCACCAAATAAGCAAGGAACCAACACCAAAGGACTAAATATGAACCGTTAATCCATGATTTTGTAAAAACTAATCAATGGCCCAAGTTCAAAATTGATCTATGGTTCCTTTCACCCATTGTCTCCAAGACTATTGAGGAGTTATTTTGAATTCGTGTGGCCATTAATGAGATAAACTTACACTTTTCACATAAAATTTCTTGTCATAAATACTTCCTAAGCTTTTAGTGTGGTCATAGAAAGGAGAAGAAAATGTTGTCAATAGAAAAATATTAGGATTTTTTGCAAGTAGTCATTATAGGAAATTGGGAGCTCAAAAAGAGTAAGTTCATTTGATATCTAGCCTATACAATTTGTGTTTACAAATAATAAAGTTGATTAATTAATTGCATAACTCTATTATCGTAAACTCTAGAATGGTGCCTAGGAAGTATTTTACCGAGAAAATAGATTATCAGGAGAGGGTTGTGTGCGATGATTTTCTGGAACAATTAGACATGTCTACTAATGATTATTCAAAAGGAAAAAATGTGGTTCCTCCTTCACCCCATCTCCAGGTCATTGAGGGTTTATATGATATAATGAATTAGGTGTGAGATGCTCAAACAAAAGAGAGTGGTTTTAATATTTTCAAAATGTGATTTTCACATAGAAATTCTTATGCCCCACACAATAATGTTTGGAATTTTGACTTGGCAAAGTTATTAGTACTTGGGGGTTTTTATGGATATGGATCTCTTAACTCAAATTGAAAATAGATATGATCTAGTGTTTGGATTCATGTGGTATGTTAATATAAATTGTTTGATAAAGATAACAACATAAGAGATCTGTGAGGTTTTTGGGTTGGATCCACCTTTTGATTTCCATGTGGCCAACAACTTTCAAAAATTGTAAGAAATGTACAAAGCCCAATAGTTTTATCTTAGGAATGGACCTTTGAAGGAACATTTTATAGTTGTTTGGGATATAAAATTGGTTGCACCATTTACCCCTAATCTATTCTTAAAGATATGTTCTATTAGCCATAGCTGCCCTCTTGCCAAAATTTGAGTTTTGCTTATCAAACATGGCCAACGGTCAAATATTTTCAAATATTCAAATTTTCTAATGATATAAAAGTTATATTTTAAACTTTGAGTTTTTTTTATGTCCTAAGTCTTCAAGTGGTCGTGTGTTATAAATATCTCAACAGGCTCGCATCTTCTGAATCATCTGATGAAAAGAGATCAATAATCGTCGCTTTTTTGTTATCAAAAGTTGTACGATCAAAAGTCATAGCGATAATGTGCCACATATCATAGTTGGGCCTTCCTTCTCTATGGCTGGTGGAGTTATTAGATGAGGTATAGCTGGCAAGATTTTATTTGTGCTTTGCAGAAGTGGGCCAATTTTCTTGATGTACCTTATTCACCATTGATTTAGAGATGATCGAGGGTTGTTGCTTTGTCTCTATCAAAAGTTGCATGATGAATATGCATAGCAAGATAGAAATAGTATGAAATGTGGACAAGTGAGACCTATTTCAATTGTGGGCTACAAGAAAAGAGGATGTCAAAATGAGGTGGCATAGGGTTGGGTTTTGATTGGTCAAAGTACTGATAGGATCAATGCATCTTCAAAGACTATTAGATTGAAGGCAGATCGGGGGTTGTCATTATGTCACTATATAAAGCTGGTAGACCTTTAGTCACAATGACATAATGATGGGTTGACATGTGTCTTAGTGGGTCTGATTGGTGGTTAGGTTCATTTTTTCAAAGTTGCAGGCATTTCATGTTAAGTTAATGATTAGGTCACAATAGTGTGAATGGTATGTTGGTGGTTAGGTCCCTATGGTTCATAGGGTCGTTGAAATTTGATGTTAGCCAAGAAAATCATGGAAAAAATGCAAAGGCTCACAATCATGTTATCGTCGGGTCACAATAGTTAGTAAAAATGTTGGAGATAAGCTACGAAGCAACAATAATGGTTAGTTTGACCGAGTTCACAATTTTACAAGGTAAAATAGTTAGTTAAGATAAAAGGTGGTGAAGTCATGTCATGTAAGTAGTCAAAAGATCAATGTAAAGTTAGAAATATAGATAGGGTGGCATCATATTCAAATGACATTAGGCCACATGGCAAGGTTAGGCAGCCAAATATAGTTGACTTGCTAATTTATCTGATTTGGCATGTCAATAATATGGAGTAAGCATCTCTTTAAGGGAGGATCGATATTTTGATCACCTACAAGCACTCTTCGATGTTTCCCATTCCATTTTAATGTAAGGAACACTCCATCACTGCCTAGTTATCCATCTACCCAGTCAGAACGATAGTGACCACCATCTCTGTCTTCTCAAGGTTCTATTGGCACGAAATCTATGATTTTCCTACATCTAGATGTGTACCATGATCATATCTCTCCTAGATTTGTAATAATTTTTCTCTGCAATCTTAAATGCAGTGGTTGAGTTTTGCATTAGGGTAGAAGCTATTTGAGTTATGCTTGGACTATAAAAATGGTTTTTGTAACTCTTCGTAGGGTGGGTCATTTTTTCTCTGATTCCATAGAAGCAAGCATTTTATGCTCTATTATTACAATTTCCTTTTACCTATGATTGAATGAAATTATTTGTTGTACCTCATTCTCCCATCAATATTAGTGCAAAACTTTCTTGCCTTTGTTGGTGTTTTGTTTTCATTCTTCAATCTACATAATAGTATCTACTCTTGCCTTTAAATGTTATAGAGTGAAGCTCCTTCCTTGTGACATTTCATTTGGTCTCTGATCTATATGTGGTTGTTGAATTAAAACAAGGGTTGAATTAGTGTATTTTGAGATCATATTGATGAATAGTACATTGTCAGGTAGAAATATGACTGAACAAACTATTTTGGTGTATCACCCCCTTTTAGATTAGATTAGATAGTTTTATTTCATGTATTCCTTCTCCCTTTCCTCTCAAAGAGTAGTTAGGTGTAGCCTAATATTAAGGAAGTTGGACTTCTCTGAAGACTCAATCTCATTATTCAAGTCCCATAACTTGGAGATTATTTCCATGTATGACAAGGTTGCCTGAGAAGTAGTTCCTTAGGCAAGGGTGAAAGCTTTTGTGACAACAATTTTTGGCACGCCCAGTGGGACTAACATTTGAAGCATTCTACGTTCACTGGTGTCAAGAAGAAAAGTTTAAATACATGCTGAGAGAATAGTGTTGCTCTTAGTATTTTCAGGCCTTCAAGAGGTTCATTTTTCAAGTACTTGGGGACTCCAATTCTACATTCTGGTTTCTAGACCCAAGGTTTTTGTGATTCATGCCCAAGGCTCATACAAGAGCATCTCCTAGAGGTAATTTTCAATACACTAAACTATCATTTTCAAACCCTACGAGAAAGAGAAGTAGATTATCTCTATCACCAATTAGGAGTGCAGTATTAACAAATACACCTACAAGATCTCTTTCCATTCCTCCTATTGATAGATCATTACCTAGGTTTCCATATTCTCATTTAAATAGATTATTATTCTATATGGCACAGGCTAGAGAACATTCATTTGCCACCTTTAATGGTGGGATTCCTCTCCTATTGGCTCAAAGACATGATACCCCAGTGTCAGCTCTCAAAAGTATACCTAATTTTATTGGTGAAACTTCCATCTCCCTTATAGAACATATTCAAGAAATTTCAAATGTTTGTAATAAATAAGGTATTATAGAAGATGATGTTTTTTTTAGGCTTCTATATTCAATCTTAAAGGGAAAATCATTGCAATGGTATATAGGTTTGCCTCACAACTCTATTACTGATTAGGATGGGTTAGGAGTAGGGGTTTGTAAGCATTTTGAAGATAAAAGTTATCATTTATCACTTTTAGAGCAGCTAAAAACTATCAAGAGAGCACCCCATGAATATATGACTAATTTTAATATAGACTTCAAAAGACCTGGGATAGAATACCTAATATAGTAAAGCCTTCCCCTGGCAATGCTTTCTTGCATTACCTCAAAGCCTTTAATAATGACATAGCTACCATAGTACAAACTATGGGAGGGGATACTTTACTAGATGCTTGTGAGATTGCTATAAGGGCTGAAAATTTATTGATACAAGGAGGGAAGTTAGCTCCAAGACCTCCAATTCCATTATCTCCTAACATGCCCAATCATCAACCTGCAATAGCCCCTATCCCTACCACATCTATAAGTTAACTACTTGCTATTGTCCCTTCAACCTCCACATATCCAAATGGAATAGATGAAATTAAAGATATGATGTAGTCCATGATGCAAAATATAGACAAGAAGCTACAAGGTCAAGAGAAGAAGCTAGTAGATAGCTTCTTAGTGATATAAAAGATGAGTAACAAGCTGGTGACCCTAGAAAGACAATAAGCTCAAAACAACAAGCCTCCTTAACTTCAGTATCAAGGTCTCATACATAATAGGCCTCCAAATCAAAATCAGGGTCATGCTCCACATAATCATAATAGACCTCATGGAAATACCCTTGCTACAAATACAAATAGGGCATTAGTGTAGTGCCTGCCCCTAGTTCACATTTTTGCTATCATTGCCGAACTCTTTTAGGCTAGTTTTACGCTTCTGATTAGTGGCAATGTTTTAAGATTATTAGATATTGTTTTACATTCAGTTTATTATATGATGAGATTACTTGGTACTCTATATTTCATGTATGCATGATGATTATTATAGTGCTTTTAGTTATTGATGATGATTAGTTAGATGGATTATCGTATGTGCTTTCTTATGGATACTTACCCCATACTTGCATGTGGATGGTGTGCATGTTTGTTTTCTTTATGTATGGCGTTTCTGATGTGGTTAAGGAAGGGAGTCGTAATCACTTGCTAGTCAGGATCTACATGATGCACCACTTCCTACCATTGCCTGTTTAGCTTAGAATATTGTGTTTGTACATGCGTGGATTTTATGCAAGTTGCAAGTATTGGGTATTGACTTCCCTAAATTGCCAGGATGAGCGTACCCTATCACACTATCTCAATGGTAAGAGAGGGGAGATCAATTCTTAAGTCCAAATCCTAAACCTTTAAAATTAGGACAAGTATTTGAATGTCTACCCTCTGAATGTGTCGAATGACGTCAATTCGTGATTATAACCCTTTAATTTGATTTTGTATGTGTTTTTCTTTGATGGGTTTTCGTATGTTGTTTTATGAGTCTTTGGTGTATTTTCTATTAATTAAGTCTAATTAAAAGATTAAATTAATGATTTAATTTAATGGAAATTATTATGACACTTTAATATTTAATTGTATTTAATTAATTGAGAAATTAATTAAATAAAAAGAATTAAATTTGGAGATAAAAGTTATAAGAATAAATTTAGAACGTGATAATATTTATTTAATTTAATGATAATATATTTAGAGTTCATTTTTAAATAAATGCTAAATATTATTGTTATTTAAGTTAATAAATATTTATCAAATTTAACGTTCAAAAATAAAATTTAAAAGTTGAAAAGGTATTAATTATTAAAAAGTTTAAGATCGCATGATTTATGCATGAGTTTAAAATATAAGAAATTAATTAAAATATAAAATAAGTGAATATAATAATATTATTTTAATTTCATAAAGTGTGCATGAGATTAAAGTTAATAAATTAATTTAAAACAAAGTCAAGTGGAAATTAAATAAAGTAATTTAATAATTCATTTGACGTGCATGAAAAGATAAAAGGAAAGATTAAGAAAAGATATATAAAAGTTAATATTGAGTTAAGGGTTGTGAGCAACGAGTTCTCCTAGGTGAACACACAATTAGTGCCCTGATTTAAGGAAAGAACTCTTTATCACAAGGGAAGGGTTCATTTTTTAGGGAGGAATTTGGACGTGAATTTTGGAAGTGAACTTTTGGGAAAATTGTTAGAGAGAAGTTCTTGGATAGAAGTGAATTCTCTCACGAATCTCCTGGGTTTTGTGAATTTTAGCTTCAAAATCTAGGTAGATTCTTATGATTTAAATTGCACAAATTACGTTATTTAAATAATTTTGTTTTCTTCGTGATTGTGAATCTGAGTGTTTGTATATCATTGCAACAAATACTTCAATCTTGTAATTTTTGGAAAATCCTAATATGCATGTTGATTCCTTCTATGTGTAAAGAGATCAAGGGAAAACACAAATTGAAACCCTCATCTGTAGATAAAAAGGAATTAGTTTAAAAATGGGAATGGGTTGAGATTTGAAAGAAAATTTAATTTAGAAATTTGAATGTTAATCGAACTTTTATATCAGATGATTTGGGAAAGATTCAAAACTGAGAATTAGGAATTCTAAGTTGAAAAAAATTATCTGGTTGATAGTAATTTTTCTACCAGACTATATTTACAAAACATATAAAAAAATAATTAAAAAATAAAAAATAATATCATTATATACAATTGATTGATTTAATTCTATCAATTATGAAATTGTTATAAAAATAAAATTAATTATGGAAAAGTTTTAGTGGGAGAAATTTGTTATATTTAATTTGATATAAAACAAAGTTTATTTTTAAACATATATATTAATATAAAAATAAATTTAAAAAAAAAAAAAAATACATTACCCCACTTACCTGCATGTGGAACTATGTGTGACAGTTGTTGCAGACTGTGGCAGCAGGGTACGCCACGACCAACCCTTTAAGGGAAGGCCATTGACAATATAAATATATGTATATTCATTTTTTTTTAAATTTAATTTTTTTAGTTTTTTAATCAAATTCAAATTTAATTTAATTTTAATTTTAAATAATATTTAGTAATAATTTTAAATAATAATAATTATATATAAATTTTATTAATTGTTTAAATTTTTAATAATTATTTAAAATAAAATTATTTTAGTATGTGTTATTAATTTTATTAATAAGTTTATTACTACTTATTAATTTAAATATTAATGCATTTAAATATAGTTTTTGTAATTATTAATTTATTAATAGTTTTTGATTAAATATTAATAAATTGATAATTAATGAAGATACCAATATAAGTGTTTAGACTGATAATTATTAATTGATTTAATTAGAATTAGTTTAATTAAATTTAATTAATGATGAGTAAAGTTAAATGAAAATTTAGGATTGATTTTAATATATATATATTTTTAATAATATTGTTTAGATTGGAATCACTTATTTATCTTAATAAGTTAAAATAAATAACTTACCTTTAGATCAATTTAGGAAATCGACCTAAATCAACTAGGAGTAACTTGTGAATTATTTAAAATCGAATTGGGGTAATCCTGCAAATCATTTAAAACAAATTGGGTTAATGGCAAGGGTTAATCGTGAAACTTATTGCTTGGAAACATATAGATAAAAGCTGGAAAACTGAAACCTTATTGTTTAACTCAAGACTATGTGCTTCCAAATCAAACTGAATTGTGAGACTATTATGTTTTCTATGTATTGTCTGTGCTTTTGGGTTTTGGGGTTGACCTAGCATTGACCAGTCTTAGGTTGTTACCAGAGGCTCGGGGGTTGTCTGATTGTGATGCCATGTTGTTTTTGGTCTCGATCTTTTTAAACCCAACCATGGTAATGCGATGGCATGCTCTATGATGTGTGTGGATTATTGATTGTTATTGCTTTCTAGTTTTCTTGTGTGAAGCTGAGGTGTATGTTTATGAGATACTTGACTTAACCATTTTTGAGTCATCGATCAGTTATATTTGATTTTCCTTGCAGTCACTTTGAGAGGACTAAGATGCTTTGGATGATTTGTTCTTGATGATGTCATGTTATGACATGTTTGACTTGACCATTTTGGAGTCTTTGATCAGTGTTATCTTGGGATGGTTTTTGGTTGCTCGTTGAGAACCAATAGATATTGTGGGATACTTTCAGGTTACTCGTTGGAGAACTGATGGATATTGTGATTTATCATTTGATGCTATTCAATTGCTCATGGAGAACTGATGTGATTATTGTGGATTATCTTTTGATAATTTTCAGTCACTTGTATAGGGTTGAGGTGATTTTAGTATGATTCTTTGGTTTTTGATTTCATGAGCTTAGGGTAGGTTATCTATATGTAGTGTCAGGAAGTGGCTTGCAATGGGGGATGGGGCCCTAAGTGGCTGTTAGGGGAACCCATTGTAAGTTGTTTTAATAAGTGAAAACATTACACTAAATGGGGTTTAAAATGAACCTAATAAGATAATTGTATGTTCTCGCCCATGCCTTGAGTGCTAATACAGATTAGGATGGGAGTAGAGAGAACGCTTGGTTATGACCTTGCATTTCATAGTATGCCTCGTCAGTATGAGAGGATACTAGTGGTTGCATAGGGATCACTAGGGACCTTGGAATCCTAAGCTAACTGCCAGGGTAACTCGTACATGATTCGTGCGATGACACTTTCCCGCTTACATAGTAGGTTTCTTATGTGTCTTGTGTGCCTTTGGGTCTAGATGTCGATCTATGTTGGAACCTTTGAGTTAGTATACTTTTAGAATTTCCTAGACTTAGAGAGTATTTTGATATGTGATTTGATATCCTATTTGGGACTTGAGACTATTTCCTTAGCTTGGTGGGAGTGGACCATTTAGGTTCCATGCAGTTGGGTGGTAGTGCTTTTTCACTCTTACCATTGAGATCTATCTGTAGTCATCGTGGCTAGAGCTTCTTGGGATGCTTGTTTATCATGTTTAGATGATGTTATTTACTAACACATTTCTTTATATTGATGATTAGCATGTTAGATTTATTTATGCTTATGTTTTAGTATGTTTAGTAGTGACGTCCCTATTACTATAGTACCGATGATCTTATCGGTGAATTGGGATGTTACATTTGGGGGATGGTTAGGGCCCACGATGGTCTAATGATGCTATTGACAGTTGGGAGGAATTGCACACTTAGATGTGTTTTAAGATGGATAGTTGTATTTCATGTTGGATGTTTATATCTTTTATGATGGATGGATGTATCATGTATGGTGGATGGTTTCATTTGTTTTTATTGTACTTTGTATCATGGAGGATGATGTATCTTTATATGCATATTCTATTAGCCTTTCATACCCTTTGACATGTACAGTGGATGATTGAGCATTCCAAATTAATTTTCCAAGAGGCATTCAAAACAAATGTATATTATGTACTTTGGAATTTTTATTATTCTTTCATGTGGATGTGGTAGTTGTTAGACTTAGTATTAATTAAATTTAAATGTGACTCAACACCTTGGGATCCTTAAGGAATGTAACCTGTTATATATGCTTTAGTTGATTGTATGTCATTACTTTCCCTACTATGTATTTGATGTATATGCTATTCTTTCTTGTTAAAAAAAAATGTTTGGCAAACTTAGTAAAACTTTAGGTTAATTCTTTTGGATCCCTTGGTGGGGTGTTACAATTAGTCTCTCAAAATAATTTCAGTCAAGATCAAGACTTTTGTCCTTTTTATAACTATTCTTATGGATATTGTATTTGCTAGAAGGCATAATCTTACTTAGAATTGACTACATAAGAGAAAGGAACATGAAAACAATATAATGTTAGCCAACCTACTAATACTTCCCATCTACAACAATAGCGTGATTGTTCTTTCATGAACCATCAATCAAAGGAGCATTATCATGCCAATTATGATGCTATAGCCCATATAACTAGAAGTAAAAGGAGAGTTGTTGAAAATGTTATATCTCCCTCACCTAATCAAGCATCAACTTTAGATGTTACTCCTCATGTGCCAGTGATTAATGCACAATCCAATATTACTCCTCAATAGCTCGACAAGACATGAGCAACAAGAAGTGTACTGAACCTCATACTTCTCAAATTCAACCATCTATCCATGTAGCTCCTAAAGCTTCAATAAAAATAGCTAATATTCCTTTTAATATGATAGATCAAATGAAAAATACCAATGTCAACATCTCTATATGGGATTCTAATGCTACTATACCATCACAAAAGAAACTATTGCAACAAGAGTTAGAGAGTATAGAGGTGAAATCAGAGCCATCTAGAGAGGAGAGTGCAACCAACTTGATGTAGCCAATGAAAGGGGGAGAAAGAAGTAAGAAAATTAGGCCTCCTCCCTTTTATGTCTCTTTGATCATAGGAGACAAACTAGTCCATAATTGTATGATTGATTTGGGGGCTAGTAGTTATGT
The DNA here is from genome assembly GCA_028749045.1 of Cupressus sempervirens. NCBI lineage: Eukaryota > Viridiplantae > Streptophyta > Pinopsida > Cupressales > Cupressaceae > Cupressus > Cupressus sempervirens. The sequence continues at coordinate 676,473,319 of CM053785.1, forward strand.
AATGCTTAGAAGTGTAGTTGATCTCCTTGGCATCAAGTATGAAGCCATAGTTAGCGATGTGTTCCAATTGGATGGTAGCTCTATCAATATTTTAGGAGTCTTAAAAAATGTAGAGATGGTATTGCATGCGTGCCCTAGTTGTACTATTACACTAGATATATTAGTAGCTGAGGTCAAACCACATTTTGCAATCTATCTTTCCAGAGATTTCATTGCAAAAATAGGTGGCTATATTTCATCTGATTGGTCTTACATATTTTATAGAACAAGTTATGGAGCAAAAAAATCTATAAAAGCAGAGCCTTTAGCCCTCAATCATATAGAAGCTTATACCCCTAGTCCCATAAACATGAATAACACTATTTTTGAAGAAAAAAATGGAGACATAACACATGAGCTTGCTACTTCCTTAGCAAAAGTGCCTAATTATCTTTTGGATGAGTTGGCCACTGCTTATCAGTTTGATCGAATACAAGAAGCCCTAGAGACAGGCCTTGGCACATATTGTATATCAGAAAAGGATGCTCCTATTCCTAGTCTCATGAAAATACTAGAAGATAGTGATGGGTTGTGGAGCATGTTCTTTGATGGCTCAAGCAATAAGAATGGTTTAGGGGTTCGTATCATGCTCATTTCCCTTGAATTGGAAAAGTACTATTTCTCTTATAAGCTCCAATTCAACTCCACCAATAATATAGTAGAGTATGAAGCTCTGATCAAAGGTCTCCAACTTGTACAAAAGAGAGGAATCAAATCTATATATGTATTTTTAGACAATGAACTAGTCATTAATCAAGTAAGAAGCCATAATATTTCAAAGAACAATCTCCTCAAATCATATAAGCACATAGTATGGGATCTTCTTGAATATTTTCAAGCATTCAACATTCAAAGTGTTCTTAGGAACAAGAAAAAACATGTTCACAGGCTCGCAACCATTGGTGCTTATCAGATTGGTTGTAAGACCTACAATCATAGACAATAATACCAATTGGAAAGTTTTTGACTCTGATGTGCAAATTGTCAATATTTTGCAAAATGAGGTAGAGTTCTCAAAGAGGAACCAATCTAGGCTACAAGGCTAGTATGGTGATCAAATCATGAACCTCAGTTCAAAAAAGTTACCCAAAGGCATAATCACTTTGGAGAGTATCTTTAACCTTGATGATGAAGAAAAGAGTAGAGGTTTGAATCTACCTACAAATAAAGATGATCACACACTAGTTGCAATTGTTGATGGAAAGACTCTCAGCTTGGGAAAGGTATGCTCTAAAGTTGAAAAAGAAAATTTTGTTTATTTATGTCAAGAATTCAATGATATATTTGCATGGACATATGATGATTTAGAGGGTTTTGACTCAAGTTTGTTTCAACATACCATAGATATAAATAGTGATGCCAAACCTGTTAGATAAAAACAAAGTGCAATTAATCCTAGAATTGAGCCTATGATGATAAAGGAGTTATCCAAGCTAATAGAGGAAAATATAATTTTTCCTATTAAGCATTCCTCTTGGGTAGCTAACCTTGTTCCTATTAGGAAGAAGAATGGGGAAATTAGATTGTGTGTAGATCTTAGGGACCTTAATAGGGCTTCTCTTAAATATTACCATCCTCTCCCTTCCATGGAACAAATCTTGTCCAAAGTTAGTGGTTTAGAAAGATTTTCTTTCTTAGATGTATTTTCTGGTTATAATCAAGTGTTAGTACAAGAGTCTAATAGATACAAGAGAGCCTTTACTACTAAATGGGGCACTTATGCCTATAGAAAGATGCCTTTTGGAATAACTAATGCAGGTGCTACTTTTCAAAAGGAAATGGAGATGGCCTTCAAGAATATGATTGAGAAGTTTTTGTTGGTCTACCTTGATGACATAACAATCCACTCCAAGAATGTGGCAGATTATGGTCATCTAAGGGAAGTGTTCATCAAATGTAGGAAGTATGGTGTATCCCTAAATCTAAGAAAGTGTGTGTTTGTCACCAATCAAGGGAAATTTCTTGGACATATTGTGTCTAAAGAGGGTTTGACTATTGATCCAAAAAGAACAAAGGAAATTCTTGCTCTCCCACTTCCTACTCATAAGAAAGGGCTGAAAAGCTTCCTTGGTAGAATAAACTTTGTGAGAAGATTTATCCCTAATCTTGATACCATTTTGAAGTCCCTTACAACTATGCTTAAGAATAATATGTTGTTTACTTAGACAAAGGAAGGGAGAGATAGTTTTGAAGAGATTAAAGCAGCAATAACATCAACTCCTACCCTTAGCAATCCCAATTTTGATAAGGATTTCATTCTCTACACCCTTGGAGGTGAGTCAAGTATCTCAGCTATCTTGACACAACTAAATAATGCAAATGAAGAACAATCTATATCCTTTTTCAGCAAAGGGCTAAAGGATTATGAAGATAAGTACAATTACATAGAAAAATAGGTCCTCTCTATCATAAGGGCCTTAAAGAAGTTCAAACATCTTTTGTCACACAATAAGATCCAACTCTTGATTCTTCATGGAAGTGTGAAGGACTTCCTCTTAAATAAGGATGTCAATGAGAAGAGGTTTGGATGGATCATGAAGGTTATGGACTATGATGATGATATCAAGATCACCAAACTTGTAAGAGTTAAAGGGTTGTGTGAACAGATGATTTCATCCTAAGAGCCAACTGAGGAAGTTGCTCTAGTTATAGGAAATGTAGAACTAGCAGGGGATGGAAATCTGAATAGTTGGATGCAAGACATGACAACCTTCTTTTTAGGAGGAGGATATCTGAAAGGATTAGATAGAGCTAAAAGAAGGCAATTCATATTGTATTCTATTCCTTTTGTCCTAGTGGATGGGATTCTTTTTAGAAAATATTTCAATGGAACCCAATTGAGATGCATCAACACTGATCAACCTAATAGGATGATTAAAGAATTTCATGATGGTCTTGTTGGTGGCCATTTCTCATCGAGAACAACAACCATGAAGGTCAAGAGAGTCGATTATTATTGGCCTACTCTATTCCATGATTGTTATAAACATATAAGGAAATATGAGAAGTGTGCCTTCTTCTCATGCAAAAAAAGGTTATTAGCTCTTCTTCTCCATCCTATTTAGGTTGATCAACCATTTTCCCAATGGGGCTATATTTTATTGGTCCAATCAATCCACCTTCTAGCTCTGGTCACAAGTGGATCCTAGTTGCAACTGATTATTTTACAATGTGGATAGAGGAAGTATCCTTTAAGGATGTTGTAGAGACCTCGGTAGTTGAATTCCTTGATGAAATTGTAACCAAATTCAACACTCCTTCAACAATAATATCAAACAATGCTAAGTTCTTTGTTGGGGCTCACATTTGTTATTGGGCAATTGACCATGGTATCTATTTGAGAATATCTTCAAATTATTATCCATAGGCAAATGGCCTAGTTGAGTCCTCTAATAAGAACTTGATTAGAATCATGAAGAGGACAATTGAGGACAACCAAAGGTGTTGGTATTCAAAATTAAAGACCGGCCTTTGGGCTGAAATTACACCTAAGATAGTAGTAGGGAATTCACCTTTCATGTTGATATATGGAAGGGAGGCCAAACTTCCTATTTCCCTTGAGTTCCCCTCTCTTGAATTAACTCATCAATTGGAGCTAATGGAAGATGATGTCATGATAGTCAGGATGGAAGTATTAATGGAGCTAGAAGAAAAGAGATAATAGGTTATGTAGACACTTGAAATTAATCAACAATAGGTCAAAAAGAGCTTTGACAAGAGGGCAAAAGCTATAATTTTTAGAGAAGGTGATCTTGCTCTCAAGTGGGATGAAGAAAAAGCCAAACCAAGTAGCCACTCCAAATTTGATGCTACGTGGAGTGGACCTTATGTTATCACCAATTGCAAGCAAGCTAATGCTTTCCAACTATCTAGGCCTAATGGTGATGTTCTACCCATTCTAGTGAATGGAATTTACCTCAAGCCCTATTTATAGAGAGGATTAGGGTTTCATGTATATATTAGGTTAGTTTATAGTTTTCCAAGAAGTGTTGAGCATAGGTTATCTCTCTATAAGATAGCTAGGTTTTTAGGTTGTAGAGGAGGTAGAGTTTTAGAGTTTTTGGCAGTTGTAGAGGTTGTAGTTCTTCTATATTTTTGGTCTTGCAAAATAGATCTCATTTTTTTACAACTCCACATCCCAATGGATGCTTAAGGTCACTAGTCATATACTTAGTAGGCTAGAATCCCCTCTAAGTCACCAGAATTGTTAGCGATATTTTCCCTCTTGCCAAAATTTGAGTTTTGCCTGTCAAGCATGACCAACGGTCACATATTTTCAAATATTCAAATGGTCTAATAATATAAAAGATATATTTAAACTTTGGGTTATTTTTTATGTCCTAAGTCTTCAACTGGTCACATGTTATAAAGATCCTAGAGGGCTTGCATCTTCTCAATCATCTGATGTAAAGAGATAAATGATTGTCACTTTATTGTTATCAAAAGTTGTATGATCAAAAGTCATAGCAACAACATGACACATATCCTAGGTGGGCCTGCTTTCTCCATGGCTAGTGGAGTTGTTAGACAAGGTACAATTGGCAAGGTTTTATTCATGCTTTGTAGAAGTAGGCTAGTTTTCTTGACGTACCTTGCTCACCATCAATTTAGATATGATCAAGGGTTATCACTTTGTCACTATCAAAACTTTCATGATGAATATGCATAGAGAGATAGAAATTATGGGTCGAAGAGGATGTCAGAATGAGGTGGAATAGGGATGGGTTTTGATTGGTCAAAGTACTGACAGGATCAATGCATCTTTAGGATTGTTAGATTGAAGGAAGATTGAGGGTTGTCATTATTTCTCTATAAAAATATGGTATACCTTTACTCATAGTGACATAATGATAGGTTAACATGTGTCTCAGTGGGCCCAAGTGGTGGTTAAGTTCATTTTCCCAAAGTCATAAGCATTTTATGTTAAGTCAAGGATCAGGTTGCAACGATGTGAATGGTATATTAGTGGTTAACTCTCCATGGTTCATAGGGTCATTGACATTTGATGTTAGCCAAGAAAACTATAGTGATGATGTGAAGGCTCAGAATCATGTTTTTGTTGGGTCACAACAGTTAGCAAAAATGTTGGAGATAAGTTATGAAGCAACGATAATGGTTAGTTTAATTAAGTTCACAATTTTTCAATGTAAAGCAATTAGTTAAGATAAGAGGTGGTGAATTTGTGCCATGTAAGAAATCAATAGGTCAATGTAAAGTTAGAAAGCTAGACAAGGAGGAAAAATATTTAGATGACATTAGGCCACATGGCAAGGTTAGATGGTCAAATCTAGTTGACTTGCTGATTTATCTGATTTGGCACATCGATAATATAGAGTAAGAAACTCTTTAATGACAGATTAATCTTTCAATCACCAAGAACCACTCTTCATCATTTCCCATGCCACTTTAATGTAAGGAACACTCCATCACCACCTAGTTATCCATCTACCTAGTTACAACAATAGTGGCCACTGTTTATGTCTTTGTGTAAGGTTTTTAGTGAAGATGAACAAAATTCAATACCTATCCATTATATGTGCATAATGGTGAAATTTTTTTATTATGGAATTGATGTAGTTTAAAAATTTTTCCTCTTATATTATCAAACAAATACACCATGGCCTAGTGGGAATTGAGAAAGAAAAGTTTGAAAAAACTTTTGTGTGGTCCTCTACTCTCATGCATATGTTTCTTTTTAAGAGATCATCTTATTTTGGAAGAGAGATGGAGATGATGAAGGAAATGGATGGGGAGATATTACATATCCAATTGTGGAGCATAGACATATCATGAGATCGAGAAGATGTCAGTTTTGTCAAATTTGATAAATACTTTTCTTCCAAATTGAGAGTATTATTGTCACTAAATAACCTAAGAATCCCAAAATAACTCCTTGATCTCATTAGGCCAATGGAATTCGCTAAGGATTTGAAGGTGATGAATAATTGGGGTGACATTATCCCTTACCTTGTTTCTATAATTTTTATAGTTTACAGTTTTCAAGGGACTCCCCATGTGTTGCCCTATCAGATTCCCTTCAAGGTTGGTGTTACAGAGGCATTGCAGAAAATTGGTGGTTTGTAACAAGAAAAGTTAATAGGGAGATCAAGAAGTACAATTTTCCCTTATTTTAATGTTGCACATCAATTTACAATCACAAAGAGAGGATGGATATATTTGGATAAAATCTTGGAACCATATAGAATGATAACAACACATGCCATATTTTCAGACCCTAGGGGGTTTTATGGAATTTTCCAAAAGAGGACTAAGGAAAAAAGACATAATCATCATTTTGTTATCCTAAGGACATAATTAGAAATGAATTATCCTTGCAAGAACAATAAATTGGGAAAGAAAAATGGAGAGTTTACAAAAAGGCCTTACATCTTGTAATTTTTTTAATAATGATTATAATCCTTTAAAGGATGCAAGGACATTTGGAGACAAAATTAACAAGTTTATGACACATTTTGAGGAAATTATAAAGGTTCTGAATGAGAAAAGAGCTACGCTAGTGAGTACAAACCTTGATCAAGAAAAAGAAATAATTGAAAGGCTTCCACTTACTCCTATTGTGACTCCTAGTAAATACACTCTTCAGAAGAAGATAGGGTATAGTGTTGTAAGATCAAGTGAGTTATTGAAAATGGAAATGAGTTAGAAACCATACCCTCACCACCCTATGCGGCCAATGCCCCTCCTACTACAGCATACAAAATGCCCCCATCTAAGAGTCCTTTATTGGAATCCACTTCAAAGAGGTAGAGGCTGGAGGGAGAATCTTTATCAAATAAATGAATATATTCACCTTCCCAATAGCCCATATATTCTGAAAATGAAAAATTGGTTACTAGAACAATTAGTAAAATTGCGTAACCAAGGGGACATAGTTGTTACAACAACCAAACTAGAGGAGCATGTAGCACCAATAATGGACCTCACTATGGAGGATTTTAGGGGAAAATAATTGGACCCTATTGTTAAATATGCATTCAATAATTTTTTAGCAGATGACAGTTTTATTAGGTCTATGGCCTTTGTCCAATTTATCTAGAGGTTGAGTATTTATAATTTTTAAACTAGATGTCAAAAGAGAAAATTAGAGAAACCTAGAAAAGAAGACTCTATCATAAGGGAGGAAATAAAAGAATAAATGATGGAGGAGTTTGGAAAAAATATTGTTGAGGAAGAAAGAATGGTGATAAAAGAAGCAGGAGTGGTAATCCATCCTATGTGGGAGATTGTACATGTCATAGTGTTTTATGTTGTTAGGAAGGAGGCAAATAATAAGTATAGAATAGAGGAAGAAGCCAAATCAACATCTAGATGATTGAAATATTATTAGGAGAATTTCACACTAGACATGTGGTCATTGTAAAAGAGACATTAATCTAGGAAACATTAATTCTCTAATATAGACCAAGTGGAAATTTAAATGGTGAGAAGAGTGAGTGAAACTTCAAGAGATAAAGAAACATATATGAGTTGAGAAACTATATATTTTGTACTTTCCCCTTCTACAAAAGAGAAACAAAAGTTGGATGAATTAAATATTAGGTGTGAAAATATTTTGGAAGCTTATGATGTAGAGAGAAGAAAGAACGGTGAAGCAATGAGAAGACTTGCTATGTATGAAAATTAGAAAGTTGGAAAAATGCAAATGGTTGAATCTTCTTTGAGAATGATAGCATCATCACCTACTCCACCAACTCCTACTAGTTCCATTATTGAAGTTCCTCAAAGTCCATTGCACCCTAAAGAGAAATTCAATGAAGGAGTGGAGCATGAAAAGGCCAAGCTCAAAGCCTTGTAAATAAATGTGAAAAAATGATATGAAGAGAAAGTTTGAGGTACAATGATGTACTTAATAATAATTTTTTATACCATACTTTTCCATTACTAGGTATCAAAGTCGATGCACATTGGGATCTCATTTGGTAAAAATGTGACTATGTTAAGACATATTTTGGATTAAAGGATCAATAGGGAAAAAAAGCTAAGTAAGATCTACTTAGCAACCAAGGAGAAATCATAGGCTAAGGAATTGATAGAAAGGACATATGGTCATGTGGAAAACATATTGGAATTTGATATAATAGGGAACTATTGTAAAGAAGGGTAACATTTTATCTTTCCAAGTATGTTAATAAGGTTTTTGAACTTTTCCCTTGTGTTATAAAGGGGGCAAATAATATGATAGCTCAAGAAGTATGTTAAGGAGAATTAAATGCTCCCATCAACTATAGGATGAATGATATAACAAATAATGATGACAATTATTTATTCACATGAACCATTGAGGATATTATAAGAGATGAGATATTTTTTAACTCTTTCACTTCTAAAATAAAATAGTTGAAGGAAAAGTGGAAAGATATTATGATGAAAGAAAAATATATTACTGAATTCAATTGGCCTAATGATATTGTTTTCAATGAATGGGTGACAAAATATGGTCCAAAAGGAAATAATCCACACAGGATAATTGGTGTTCAAGGGCATGAGAAAATAGAAGATGTTGTGCCACCACCTAAAGCTATAGCCTCCCCATCATCTGGAGATAGTTAGACATTATGCTGGAATGATGATACAAGCCAAAAGAGGGAAGTCATTTATATAAATAGGGTATCTTACTTTTGGATTTCACATGCTATGGATACACCTACATTGAAAATAAGGAACTTATCTTGAAATTATGAGGTCCTAGCTGTGCAAACTTTTAACTATATCCTTCTTTGTTTCCTTTGTTCCAAAAATATTGTTGTTACATTTTGTCTCTTAAGTTTGTTTGTTAATTGAAAAGGTGACATTGTTAGAATTTTAAGAATAATTGTGAGGGGGGTGGGGGGTGAATAAGTTACTCAAGGTCCATAAGTACCATTAGAACAATAAAAAATTAAACATTAATTGTTCTTCTTATCTTGACATAGCTCGGTCTCTACTAAATATTGATAAACAAAATTACTACTAGTCCACTATCCTAATAAAATAGACTTGCTGAATCTAAACATGTAAAATTAAAACACCATAAAACATTATGTTGGTTGATGGAGGTATAAATAGGATAACACGATACTGAGAGTGGGGGGTTGAATCATAGTCTTAAGAACTTTTACTTTTCACCAATTCATTCAAAAATTCACTAGTTAACCTATGTTTGTAAAACTTGTAATTATGAACTTTTGTATCATGTAAATATGATCTATCAAATACAAACCCTCCAAGGTGAAGGTAAAACTGGGGTGGGGATTGCACCCACAAATCTTCACTACTATAATAATAAAGTTAACCTATTATGGTTAAAATATTTGATCATAAAAAATGATCTACCATGTGAGGGGACTACCTTATTAAAAGCTTAAGAGATTGATAGGTCTCACCTTGTTAGAGGATTTAACACTTACAAAATAGTAAAGATTTTATTAGGAGATTTACACAGATCTATTAAGACCACTTTGCTAAGATATTTACCCTTATTCAAGTAAGTTAGAATCAATTTAGTACCTGGCTCTCAGTATGATTTGGAAGTTGGTTTTGAGTCTTCTCCTTGCTAACTAATCCTCTCCTTTGATCTTATAGTACTTGTCTTCCCCTTCACTTCTATGATTAGGTCACTTTCTTTGTTAAGAGATAACATAACATTTTCACTAACTTCTGATATGATCTAAATCATTTACTTTACTAATTGTGCATTACTCCTTGTTCGCATGCATACTCTTCTCTTTTCCATGCCACACCATACCACATGATCTAGGTTAAGATCTCCTCTATTTAAAGAGCTCTGTAAATAGTTTTCTAGATGCTTCCATAATAGCCTCTCCATCTAAATCATTGATCACAAAATATAAGGATCTATAATCCACATCATTCACACATAAAATTTCTCTATAATAACCTCTACAAATATTAAATTTTCCTTCCATGTCAGCTCAAAAGTTATTTACCTCAAAATATGTTCCATTATTGACTTTTATGTACATTCTGCATTACTTAGCCTTTACTATTTTCTAAAACTCGGCATTGTTGTTGGTCGGTCTATATTGTGCTTGGCACAAACTATGTCACTCAACATTTGTATGCTCAAAATTGTTCAGTTGATGTTGAGCTCAGCTTGTATAGAAATACTCGACAACCATACACTTTCTTAGCTCCTATAGAGCTCAGTACATGCTTTCTTATGTACATGACTTAGCCTATATAGAGGATCTCAGTTGTAGTGATGACCATTTGACTCTGCCTTGTAAATTACTAAGTGTTTGACACTAATAGACAACAATAGTTAGAGGTATCAAAAATCTCCCCCTTTGACATTAGTGGAATTTTTTTTTTTTCATGTTTACATTGTTACAAATACAATCTAATATAAGTTTTCCCCCTATGTCTTATGACTTATGCCAAAAATGATCAATGAATAAATAATGTAAAATGAGTATGTCACATCTTTTTCCCAAACCCAATTCCCCCTTGTTCTCAAACACTTATGTGATGGATACTGGGGTTGAATGGGTGGAAACAATCCATATTTTTTATTGAATGTCTTATGAACATGAGTGATCATGGACAGTACATGATCCCATGTGGTTCTTGTTGCTCCTAAAATGTGGTTCTACAACTGTAGTCTTGTAGCTAAATTAATTAAGCTTTTAGCCACTGAACGATTGTGATCTTCTTTGATAAGATCCTAGGCTAATTATAGCTCCCTTTGCATGACCTCCAAATGAGGTATCAACAATGCTTGAATATAGATCAATTTAGATCTCTTATTACTATCAATTGATTGAAGCTCAGCCAATGTGCCTTGAGAAATCAGTAGATTATTGTAATGATCTATGATAGATCATGTCAAAATATGAAATAATATTGTTGGATCTCTTCATCTCACCTTTAATTTGGTTTATTTGTTCCTAAAAAACACTTGTGAATCTTGGAACATTTGAAAAAATGTTGTACAAATGTTGTACCTTCTATATTAGTTCTATCATAACCTATATTTTCTCTTGCAATTGCACTTTCTGCTTAACAATGATTATGGAAACTTTGTCCACAACTTTATTCTCAAATCTTCTTGCAGACCAATCGATCAATTGTCTGTTTGACTCCATATTACTAGCATTGACTTGTTCAACAATATTTACAAGTTGGGTGATGATTGGTGCTTCTTCATCAAAATTTTGTATATCAAAAGTATCAACAAAAATGTTTTCCACATTATAGAGTATCGACTTTTGCTTCTAATATCTTCTTAACTCTTCTTGTCATTTCTTCTTCTCCAAAACTTCTTGTAACAAAATTATTTTCTCCAAGGTGAGATTTTCCAAGTCAAATTGTGGCATCTCAATTATTTCATCCAAACTAGCTTCAATATCTAGTGATGTAGCCTTTATTTATTTTCCTGTTCTACTTGGTGAAGGAGTGCTTCTGCTCGGCATTGCTTGGAGAGTTGGTGAAGGATTTTCACCACATGGTCCTATTGGTGCATTAGTTCTTGAGATAAAAATGGTCACACTTGATTGAGCTTTGCTTATTCCTTTGTTTTCCTCAATATGAGGTGTTGAAATAATCTTACTCTCTACACTTTGTTATTTTGCCTCAGTTCCTACCTCTGTTTTTGTAAGCCTTGATTTCTTGGCCTCTAGAGTGTTAGGGGTGTCAATATGTATTGGTGACATGTTTCCTTGTAGACTCAGAATACCTAAACTATCTCCACTGATGCAATCATCTTAATGTTTACAGTGTTTTTCTCTATTGCCTTGGTTGATAATCCAAAAAAAAATCCAAAGCAATTCATCCTATTGTGCTACAGATTCCATTTTATTATGCAAGATCAAAAACATTCTATATTTAGGAACAAATTTGCTCCTATATTTTACCAAATTTTTTTCCTATTGATCCTGGGATAAATTAGGCATAACTCTGACTAATGTCTCAGTTTTTATCTTTTTCTCTTCTACTTCTACCTATTGTCATCTCCTTTCTAATCTCTTAAATAAATCCTTAGGTGTCTTCTTCTTAATTTCACTAGGAGCTAGCTTGTAAGTTGTAATCATGTCTACCATAGTCTACTCAATTTTGGTTCAGTTAGTATTATCTAATGTATCATACTGTACAAATCTAAAATAGGATAATTCTGAAGATCATCATAGATTTAGACATACCTCTTCAATATACTTAAATAGCCCTTTAGGTGGTCCTCTAACCAATCCCCCTATCTTTGTTTTGGGGGTGCTAGGCTTAGTAGTATCTTGTACTCTCTATTTTTTAGCTTCTTGTCACTAGAACCTGCCCTGGTTCTTGGCTTATTTGGTGGTGGAGGAGAGAGAGGGTGCCACTACTAACTTCTTCTTAGTTCCTTGAACCTTCTTTTTTAGTGGAGTGCCAAAAACTAGGGATTTACCCTTTTCTCCTTCTGCTTCCTTGTCTTCCTCATCACAACTTTCTTTGTCTTCATCCTCTCCAAGACCTTGTGTTAAATGTAGTGGTTCTTTTCCCTTGCCTAGGGTACTGGTTTAGCTTCTAGGTCTTCAATCATTCTTTTCCTTAGAAGCTATATTGATAATAATAGTTATTCTTGCTTTAGCTTCCTCATATTTACCAAAAGGTTTAGCCTCAGTGTCTATCTCTTCTTTCAATAGTGCAACAATATTTGCACTCACTAGATCACTCTCAATTTCATAGTCAAAACTTTATAGCCAAGCCTTCCTTGGCTTCACTTCCTGCACAAATGTGTTGTCTATATCTAAAAGAAAACATGTCACTATAATACCTTGTGACCAATTCTTTAGGTATCCTCATCCTCATTTTCATTCTTTTCTTAAATTCATCAAAATAAGCATCCGTTACATTCTCAAAATTTTCTCCTAATTGAGTAATGCATGCATTTATCTATCTTGTTCCCAAACAATATCACCAACACTAGGAAAATACTTTTGGATATAAAATAAAATACATACAATGAGGGATCCAAACTTACACATGAATTCTTTTCTTTCCTTATAGATGATAGATTCTCTGCTAGTTGCACCTTTTGTAGGTTAGAAAGATCATATTCATGATCTTTCATCACTATCTTCCATGCTTGATCCATTGCTACACATGACATGCTATTCAATTTTCTTGACTGGTAAAATTTGTGAGCAATAACCCTCATTGAAATTTGATTAGTGGATTCAAAAATGCTTATAATGGATAGACCTCATCTATTCTACTTGGCTCCTATGTTTGCCTCAAATTCTTCACGACTCAGGCATTGCATGGTTTTCTTCTTATCTATGGTTGGATAGCCTATCACTCTTTGAATAATTTTTCTTTGGGATCTCCATAGGTCCACTCTATAACTAATACTTCATATCATGGATTCTCCTTAGAACAATCTTAATCCATTCAATCTTGAAATTCTTTAGGAATTATAGGGCACAAGTTAACCCTTTCGTCTCAACAACTTTATATCATCCTTCAAGATTCCTTCATTGCATAATTTTTCATATGCTTCTCTAATCTTATAGTCTCCTACTTCTCCAATATTACACATGTAATAGATTCTAACATCATTGATCATAATAACTTTGAGAAATATTGAGGATAACACATCCACTGAATCTCCTTTCATTACAATTTTGGGTATAGCACAAAACTTTGATGGAGGACAAGTGTCACTCTTCACCAGTTAAATTTTACAAACCTATAGGCTCATTCTATCTATAGATGAATCTCCTATATTTATTTTTAGCATTTAGAGTTGCTTCTTTCACTTTTGAATTACTCGACATGGTTTAGATCTTCACTTGTTCGGGCTCCTTTTCCAAATTGCTCTTAAAATCTTTTGCTAGTAGCTCAAATTACCAAATCATTTTGTCCTCTTGAAATATGTACGCAAGGTATGAGAAAATGTCTTCAAAATTTGATATATACCTTATTTTGATCGATTTAGGGTCTCCATTAATGTTGTGTACTCAGGTAGGTGGAAGCCAACTATCTCGGTCAATATTTTCCTTTTGAACTAGGTCTTTGCTTTACAACTCATTCTCTTCCATATCACCCAATCTCTACCATTTTATTTGGTCTCTACCATTTCACTTTTGAAGTGCTTGATCTATGTTCCAATGCTCGGTCAACATAGATAATTTTACTCATGTTTAACAATCCTTCATAAATTTGTTCTTATGCATCTTCATATATACAAATATGAACTTTGGCACATTTCATGTAAGGAACTTATGTATGATATATCAATTGAATATATATTTCCACACATACCTTTCTTGCTTAGTTTGAGATGACATGATCACCTTCTTCATTAGATTGGGTGACCTCAGCTCTATTTGCTCTGCAATTTCCATATTTTGTTCTCTTTTTCCATTTTTGATTAATTTCCTTCTTAATTTTATAAATGTCTATTTTTCCTTTACCTTTGTCTTTTGTTTGATTTACTGAATGCACTTGAGTCCTTCAATTCTTGCTTATATGTCCAAACTTGTGACATTTGGAACATGTATTTTTAGGTGCATTTATCTTCCTCTTAATTATGTAGAAAGGTTTTGTTTGAGATCTACATTCATATGCTCTATGCCCATACTTCTGATAGATATAGGAATATCCTTCAAATCTAGGTGTAGTAGAAGCATTCCTCATTCTTGATATTTGATGTCCTTATTTCTTGTAGTAAAAATAATAATCAATAAACTTAGCTTTAGGATTTTGCGTACCATGTTTGCTTCTACAAATGTTTGCAATATGACCAAGTTTTCCATAGTGATAGCATGTTGGTTTTTCCTTTGACTTTGTATTTCACGGCTCTCCATTATTGGATGATTCTCCTTGCTTAGTGAATGAATGTCCTGACCCATCAAAATAGCTAGATTACTTTATAAATTGTTTAGGAGTACTTCATTTCCTCTTTAGGTTTTTTGAATCTCTCCATAGATTCCTTTTTAGTTTTCAATTCATTCTTCAACATGTCCTTCTTTGATTTGAGATTTACAATTTCCACATCTCTGTAATTCAAAATTTTGACTTGCAGGCATAAGTTGATTCATCATGTCTAGTTGTGTGTTTGTGAGCTTCTAGACATTTGATATCCTTTCTTCCAGTCCTTTAGCTATTACTCTTATGTCTTCCTTGGCCATAGTCCCTTCTTGTTCAAATTTCTTCTTTTGTTCAGTCACTTCGCACAACATTACTGCTTAGATTTCATGTTCTCTTTTCAGTCCTCTTATTTCTTCATTTTGGATTTTGTTCTTTTCAAGTAGATCTACAAATGCTTTATCATTTGGATCGATTAATTCAAATAGTCCTTCATTCTCAACTTCTTTATACGAAAATTGTTTTATCTAGATAGCAATTTCCTTTATCCTTTTTAGGGATCCTCTAGATCTTGTCTTGGTTTCTCAATTTTCTACAGTATGAGTTGGACGTCAATCACCTTAGTGTCAATAACCTTGTCTAATTTAAAAGCCTCCATATCTAAGACCTAATATCCAAGCATTTAAGCTCCTCTCAGAGAACCAAAGATCTGATATCAATTATTGACTGATGGAGGTATAAATAAGATAACAATATACTAGTTGGGGGGGAGGGGTGAATCAGAATGTTAAGAACTTTTACTTTTTTCCAATCCATTCACACATTCACCAATTAACCTATGCATGTAATAATGTAATAATGAACTTGTTGTATTATGTAAGTCTGATCTATCACATGCATGAAAATAAGCACATAACATAATATTTCTTACCCATAAACCATCCAAGGTGAAGGTAAAACTAGGGTGGGTATGAAACCCACAAATATTTACTACTGCAATAATAAAGTTAACTTGTTATGGTTACAATGTTTGATCATCAAATATGATCTATCCTATGAGGGGTCTACCTTGTTAAAAGCTTAAGAGACTACTAGGTCCAACCTTGTTAGAGGATTTAAAACTTACAATAAAGTAAGGATTTTGTTAGGAGATTTACAAAGATCTTTTAAGACTGCTCTATTAAGAGATTTACCCTAATTCAAGTTGGTTAGAATCAATTCAGTACCTAAGTCTCGGTATGCTTTGTAAGCTAATTTTGAGTCTTCTCCTTACTAACTGATCCTCTCCTCTAATCTTATAATACTTGTCTTCCCCTTCATTATTATGATTAGGTCATTTTCTCTATTAAGAGATAACAAAATGCTTTCACTAACTTCTTCTCTAATCTTGATCCTTCACTTCACTAATCACATATTACTCCTTGTTCACATGCATACTCTTCTCTTCTCCATGCCATACCATACCACATGATCTAGGTGAAGATCTCCTCTATTTAAAGAATTTCATAAAGAGTTTTCTAGATGCTTCCATAATAACCTTTCCATCTGAATTGTTGATCACAAAACATAGGGATCTATAATCCACATCATTTATGCATGAAAATATCTATAATAAACTCTACAAATATTAAATGTTCCTTCCATGTTGGCTCAAAAATTATTTACCTCAAAATATGTTCCATTGCTGAATCTTATATAAACTCTGCATTACTTGGCCTTTATTGCTTTTTGACACTCCACATTCTTGTTGCTTAGTTGATATTGTGCTTGGTACAAACTGTGTCACTCGACACTTGTATGCTCAAAAATTCTTTGTCGATGTTGAGCTTGTCTCATATAGAAAATATTCAGGTACCATACACTTTCTCAGCTCCTATAGAGCTCAACACATACTTTTTATGTACATGACTCAACCTATATAGAATAGCTTGGTCACAGTGATGACCGTCTAACTCTTCTTTGTAAATTACTAAGTGTTTAACACTAATAGACAATAATAGTTATAGATAACAACACATTCAACACAAGTTTGACACTAGGATTTAACATGAAAATCCAATTTAGGAAAAATTGGCGAAAACATATCACCACTTTTTCATTGTTTTTAAATGAGATCTATTAGGAGCCAACCTCGTTAAAGGTTATAATACACACTATTAAATATGACCTGGTTCAAGGATTTAATCACCCTGTTAGGAGTGGCCTTGTCATAGGAATTTGATCATTCCATTAGAATGTCACCTTGCTAAAGGATTTACATAGACTATTAAGTCCTTCAATGACTATTAGGTCAACCTTTGATTAAAAGGATTTCAATACAAACTGTTTACAATGATTATAAAGAAAACATTAGGGTTTGATCTGTATGATTACAAATCACTTTATAGTTTCAGATCTCTATTTGGTTGATGCAATACAAGGTAGGATAATCCCCAAAGGAGATATCATAGTCCCCCCAAAAAAAGTACAGAACAAAACATAATAAAAAAGAAAGATCTGATACCAAATCACAATACTTTATTCATGAATATAATTATTTACATGCAATATGCCCTGTAGTGAGACCTTTCAGGTTAGGGCCAAATACAACAACAATTACAAAATAGTTATGTAGGATCCCACAAGATCCAACTCACAATCCTATTCCCAGCTAGTCCAAGTCCACACCCTTGTAAAAAACTCCAAGGAAATCTTAACTCATGTTCGCAAGCCCACAAAGCTATCTCCTTGTTTTCCAAGCCATAACTACTAGCTCTTCAAAGTTTTCTCCTACACTTCATCCTCTTCTCCAAGCTAGAATGACAATGACCAAAAGACTCAAGACACCTACCTATACCTAACTAAGCCACAAGTTGGCCCAGTTCATTACAAATTAAATTAAAACCCTTACATTAAATGTATGTTGAGCCACAAGTCATATACAACACAAATAAAATACCCACACATAAAATAAACGTCAAAAGTCATCTCATTGACAACTCATCACTTACAAGATCCAAGACTAGACCGAGTGTCAAAGAAACCAAGACGAGCATTTTCAAGCTCCCAATGCATGCCCAGCATAGTGAATGTCAAGAAATAGTATCTATCGAGCTCCTTTAGCAATAGAGCCCCTTCAGTGATTGAGCTCCTTGGCCAAAACTATACCCAATAGCGACCAAGTAACACTCCTTTTACTGAGTCATCCAACTCCAAATTCAAACCACTCCACCCAGAAAGGTTGCTAGCAAGCCTAGGGTGCTCCTACATCATCGATTCATGTGTTGATTTTCTAATAAGCCTCCCTTGTCTCCTCTATCTCTACTTTTCTTGGAAACCTTCAAGCAATCACTCTTCTCTTCACAACAAACTTAATCCTTCTACTTAGATTCACTTACCAACTTCATCAACTTTTGTTTCCTCTTACTAGAAATACATATAGACTCTTTGTTCTATCTCTTTGTGTCTCACACTTCACACTTATATCACCTTCTTCATACACTCTCTCACTCTCTTCTCTCCTATGTTTAAAGTTTGGCTTTGAACCTTCTTAAATAGATAATTGTGGTATTTTTCCATTCTCATGATCATTGTAGATCTTAGGGTTTGTGATTTGATTCATCAAGTTCATTGTATATGTTCATCTTCCTTCTTTTCTAGAAAGTTCTCATTGAATTCGTTCATTAGATATGATACTTGATCCTCTCCTTGAGTTATATGATCCAACTCATCAATCTTATCTTCAACACATTTTCCATATCCCAATAAATCAACTAAGTTGACTGGAAATCATGATTTCTCATACACATTCAAAATATAGTTACTCGGTCATCACTAAGTTTTGACACTCATTCGTCACTAAGTTCTGACACTCATTCATCACTACATTGCTCGGTCACTGTAGAGCTCGACATTAACTATCACTTGGTCGATATTGATTCTTAGTCAATACTAAAATTACTCATCTTGTATTGGAGTTTGGTTGTCACTAGCATCACTCAACATATACTTCAAAAGTCCTTGATCTTTTACTCTCTTGCTTGGTCAAACTTTACATAAGTGATATATCTTGACCTGTATTTAAAGACTTGAACATCAACATGATATAAATAATCATTTTGTCTTATCAAAGTCTAACTAATCAAATTTCTATTGTAACTTCCTTTTTATAACTCAACCTTTCCTCTAGGTGCTTTTTTTATGAGAAATCTCTCAAATCCTCTTCATCAATCAAATATATATGACATTTAGATTAGACAACAACATGTCTCATCAATAGATTTGACATCAATGACAATACAAAAATTTTTCCAATTGTAGTTCCAACAATCCCCCTATTTTGTATTAATGGTAACACCTTAAAATATCTCAAGTATGTGAATATAGTCTCCCTCTTATTACCATGCAATCAAAAATATTTCTCTTTCATGAGTGACCAATATCCTTAGTTTCATTTTGATTCTCATCTCTACAATTTTAGAAACCCCCTTTAAGTTCTTATTCAAATCTCTCCCTCTTTCATTATGTATCTTTTCCTCTTTAGTAATTTTCTCCTTCTTATAGTTCATCTCACCCTTTGAGGTTTATCTCTCCCTCTTTGACAACAATGCCAAAGACACTAACTTGTACTTCATACATCTTTATTATATAGATATTTGAATGTCTAGCTGATTTTTTTCATCCATCTATGATTGATCTCCTTCATCTTCTTTACTTGACTTGACTACCTTAGGAACTTCCTAAAGTAGAACTGATTGCATCAATGTGTAAGGTATTTTAGTTAGCACATTTGATGCAATGCATCATTTCTCCTTAAGTTACTTTTCTTAGGAGAATCACCCCTAATTTACCTTTAAGATATTCATGAGCATCTTTAGGTAAGGCTTTAGTGGATGTGTTTACAATTTGTTCTTTGGTGTGCACATATTCTAACTTCACTTCTTTGTCTTGAACTAGTTCTCTCAAGTAGTGATACTTGATAGAAATGTGCTTTGTTTTAGTGTACATCACTAGATTCTTTGATATATTAATATAACTTGTTTTATCACAATAGATAGTCATAGGATCTATAATTTCTTCTTTCATTCCTTTCAGCAATTGTTTGATCCACATAATCTTTAAATAATTCACTATAGCTGCCACAAACTTGGCCTCGACTGGTGGTTGGGAAATATAGTTATATTTCTTACTTGTCCATGACACCAATCTCTTTCCTAGAAATAATGCACCTCTACTAGTTCTTTTTCTTTCATCAATATTTCTCACCCAATCAGAATCAGTGAATACATTTAGTTTAAATCTATCACTTCTCTTGTAATACAATCTGTAGTTTTATGTACCTTTTCGATATCTCAATATCCTTTTCACTTCTTGATATGATTCTCCTTTGGATTTTATAAAAATCTATCAACTATTCCAACTGCTAATGCAATATCAAGTATGTTATGAACAACATATTTTACTTTTCGAATCATTGATTTGTATAGTGTTTGGTTCACATCAACGGACTCATCATTTTTAGATAACTTGTGTTCTATAGATATAGGTGTTCTCATTGGTCTTGATTCTTCCATTCAAAAAAAAATAGTATCTCCTTGATATATTTGGACTAAGTAATGGAAATACCAAACTTCATTTGACATACTTGCAATCCCACAAAAATGTTGATTTCACCAACATTGAAATTTCAAATTCCTTCTTCATTTCATAAAAAAATGATTTGTATAATGTTTCTTTTCCTCCAAATATAATGTCATAAAAAAAGAAGATAGCAACAGTTCATTCTTCTTACCAATCTTTAAGTACATATTCTTGTTATCATTTTTCCTTTCAAAACCAATCTGCACTAAGTAATTTTGAAGTCTTTCATACCATTCTTTTGGGGCTTATTTCAATCTATATAGAGCTTTGTTTAGTTTACATACCATATTCTTCTTATTTGGGTCCACAAATCCTTCAAGTTGTTTTATGTACACTTCTTGCTCAAGTGTACCATTTGAAAATGTAAATTTGACATCCATCTGATATACCTTGAAATTATTATAAGCTAAATATGCAAGTAGATTTATGATTCCTTCTAGTCTTGCAACAGGAGAAAAAGTTTCTCAATAGTCAACTCCTTCCTCTTGAGCATATCCTTTGCATACTAATCTTGACTTGTTCCTTTTAAATTCACCATTTTCATTCATCTTATTCCTAAAAACCCATTTTGTTCCAATTACATTTTTGTCTTTTAGTTTTGGTACTACAATCCAAGTGTTATTCTTCTCAATTTGTTCAATTTCTTCATTCATTGCCAGGATCCAATATTAATTGTCTAAAGAATCCTTCACTAATTTGGGTTGAACTTCATAAAGTAAGCATGTGCCATCTCTAAGTCTTTTTCTTGTCATAACATAAGAATTTGCATTCCCAATGATTTGTTCACGTTTATGATGTCTTCTTACATATTTGGTTAGCACAGGTGGTCTCCTTCTTTGTTCTTCAATAGGTTTATCTTGAAAAATAATCTCAGGCTCATTAATTCTCTCTTGTTTAGGTTGAGGTTCAATTTTTTCACACTTGGCATTGCCTATGTGATTTTTAGCATTGCATGTCACTTGACATCTTCTATCTGTTGCTTGACACCCACTATCTACTGCTCAACAATCTGTTGTTTCACTCCATCATTTCCTATATGCTGAGAAATTACATCTTGGTTTTCTTGTTCAATATAAGTGCTAGGAGCACCATCGTCCACATAGATAAATTTATTATAATCTTTAGGTTCTTCCTTGCATTCAACATCATTTGTTTTTGCAAATTCATCAACTTTCACATTTTCACTTTCCACAACTTTTTAAGTGTTAGAGTTTAAACACATATAAGCTTTAGTCTTGGTGGAGTATCCTATGAATATACCTTCATCACTCTTTGCATCAAGTTTTTCGTTCCTATTATCTTTGAATATATAACATTTTCTTCCAAATATTTTGAAATATTTCACATTAGAAAAATATCCATACCATAGTTCAAAAGGTGTAGCATTTGTACCTTTCTTGATTTGTACTCTGTTTAAGGTATAAACAATAGTGTTGATAGTTTCTCTCCAATATTTTTGAGATATATTCTTCTCCATCATCAATGTTCATGTAAAGTCCATTATTGATTTGTTTCTCCTTTTAGCTATTCCATTATGAGGAGGGGTCCTTGGTGTAGACATCTATCTTTTAATTCCTCTATCATTGAAAAATGTGTTGAACTCATTGGAAATGAATTCAACATCTCTATTAGATCTCAAACACTTTAGACTCTTCCTTGTTTCTTTTTCAACTTGGCTAAATACCACTTAAATAACTAAAATGCATCAGATTTAGCTTTAAGAAATATCACAGTCATCATCCTAGAATAGTCATCAACAAAACAAATGAAATAATTATCTCCACAATAGCTTTGAACATAAATAGGTCCACAAAGGTCAGTATGAACCAATTCCACAATATCACAATTGCACAAGGTTAGTATGAACACATATCATTTTTAGGCTTCTTTAGTTTAGGAAACCCTCTTACTTTCTTCATCTTACTAACGTTTATCAAATTTTCAAAATTCACTGACATAACCTTTTGTTCCATAACCAAACATCTTCTTGTTGTGCAAATAAACATGTCTCATTAGATAAATCTAGATAGAACAAGTCACCTCTTGTCTCATCACCACTTCCAATTAGGTTACCATCAGCATCATATATATTGGCCTTTTTGTAATGGAATTTAATTCAATATCATAATTTTTTAACTATAAAATGCTCAACATATTATAGTTAAGTCCTTCCACCTAGTAAACATTATCACACTTGACTTTTTTGGTTAATTGAATAGTTCATTTACCTTTGGCAACGCATGGAATATGATTACCAAATTCAACACATCCACCTTTTTATGGTCCAATATCCTCAATTTGTTTTAATCACTAGTCATATGATTAGAGAAACCACTATCAACTATCCTTCTATCACTTTTTTCACATATAAAATTAAAGAGGTATTCTCATCTTCATCAAAATCTTCATTCATAACAACATAGACAACTTCATCATCATTGCTTTCAAATTTAGTATCGGCTTCTTCTTTAGAAATATAATAAGATTTCTTACCTTTTCCATCCTTTTCCTTCTTGTAGTCTCAGTTATTTCTTCTTCCTTTGTACTTTCTTTCCTTTCTCTCATCCTTGTCTTCTATGTTAGGACATCTTGCAGCTATATGACCAACCTTTTTGCATGAGAAATAAATAATGGGTAATTTGCCTCTATATTTTTCTCTACCTCTTCCAAATATTTTTGCAATAAGTTCTTCAAAATCATCAAGCCTATCATCAAAAGTGTCACTGTCACTCTTCATATGTTTTCCTTTTCTTTTTTTAAGAACGAATTGTGACTTGAAAGTAGATTCCATGGTAGCTGTGTAGTTATCAAAATTAGACATCTTAAAAGTAGGAAGTCTGCCAATTACACCTTCCAAAGTCAAAGTGTAACCTAGAGTGCATCTCAACTCTTCTATTGTAAAAACCCTAATGACATATATAGGAAGTAGAGTTCTTAATGTTAGAAATTTTTTTAGTGCTCCCCTCGAGATTCATGACAAAGGCTTAACTGCCTCGTATGTACTATAAGTTGCGTGGTTTTATCGGGCATTGATAGATTGATATTTTGGTGCAATAGAAACCCCACTCTAACAAGTGGTATCAGAGCTTGGTCATAGGTTTGAATCCTCAGAACATCAAGTAACATTGAGGGAGAGATAGTTATAAATTCGTTTAGCACTCCCCTCGAGATTCATGACAAGGGCTTAACCATTTCCTATGTACTATAAGTATAGTGGTTGTATTGGGAATTGATAGATTGATCTTTTGGTGCAACAAAAACCCCACTCTAACACTCAATACCTTGCTTATCACTGTTTCATCTTTGATTTCTTCATTTTCACCTTGAATAGCATTGACAACTTCCTTAACTCTTGTACAATATTGTATTATGTTCTCACCTTCTATCATTCTCATTTCATCAAATTTTGCTCTTAGGCTCTTTGATTTGTTTCTAAGGACATTGTCATCTCCTCCATTAATGGTCTTCAGTTTGTCCCACATCTTCTTTGCACAATAACATTATTTTGTACCATCAAAACTAGCATAGCTTGGGGCTAAAGCAATCTCCAACATTGCTTAATTGTGTTCTTGTTTTTCTTTCATCTATTGGGTAGTCAGAGGAACAAAAATTATCTTCACATATTCAATATCCACAAACCTTATAGCGTCATCACTAATATTGGATGTATGTAGCCTCATCAATGTTTGCCATGCAAGAAAGTTATCCTTTTTTAGCTTTAGCACCTCTCCAAATTGTGAGTCGTGATCTTTATCTTTAAGTACCTTCAAACTTATTTCTATAAGCACTGAGCTCCAATACTAATTGTTAGAATGTTAAGAATAATTAAGAGGGGGATGAATTAGTTACTCAAGGTCCATAAGTTCTATTTGAACAATCAAACATTAAACATTAACTAGCTTCTTATCCTATTCTTGTAGCTCAGTCTCTAATGAATATTGATAAACAAAATTACCAGTAGTCCACTATCCTAATACAACTAACTTACTAAATATAAACATGTAAATGTAAAACACTATAAAACATTCAACACAAGTTTAAGACTATGATTTAATGTGGAAACCCAATTTGGGAAAAACCACTAGCAACATGTCACTACTTTTTCACTCTTTTGAAATGAGTTATGTTAGGAGTCAACCCTATTAAAGGCTACAATACACACTGTTAAGTGTGACTTGGTTAGAGGATTTAATCACCCTATTAGGAGTGACCTTGTTAGAGGACTTTGATCATATTATTAGAATGTCACCTTGCTAAAGGAGTTACATAGACTATTAAGTTCTTCAATGATTGTTAGGTCAACCTTTGATTAAAAGGATTTCATTAATTTTTTTTTACAATGATTAGAAAGAAAATAATAGGATTTGATATGTATGATTACAACTTAGTTTTTATTTTCAGATCTCTATTCAGTTCATTTTTTTATTCTTTGATAAGCCTCTCTTGTCTCCTTTGTTTGCGTGGAAACCCTTCAAGAAATCACCCTTCTCTTCACAACAAACTTAAGCTTTTTGCTTAGATTCACTTATCAACTTCAACAACTTTTCTTTCCTCTTACTAGAAACATAAACAAACTCTATATTATGTCTCTTTCTATCTCACACTTCATGCTTATATCACCTTCTTCATGTGCTCACTCAATCTCTTCTCTCCTATGTTTAAAGTTTGGCCCTATGCCTCCTTAAATAGATAAATTTGGTCTTTTTCCATTTTCATGATCACCGTAGATCTTAGGTTTTCCAATTCGATTCATTAGGTTCATTGTATCTATTCATCTTCCTTCTTTTCTAGAAACTTCTCATCGAATTTTTTCATTAGATATGATACATGATCCTCTCCTTGAATTAAATGATCCAACCCATCAATCTTGTCTTCAACATGTTTTCCATATCCCAAGAAATAAACTGAGTTGGTTGGAAATCATGATTCCTCATACACATTCAAAATATAGTTACTTGGCCATCACTAAGTTCTGACACTTGGTCATCACTACATTGCTCAGTCATTGTAGAGCTTGGATTCAACTATCACTTAGTTGATACTATTTATTGGCCAACACTAAAATTACTCGGCTTGTACTAGAGCTTAGTCAACACTAGCATTGGTTAGAATATACTTCAAAATTCCTTGATCTTTTACGCTCTTTCTTGATCAAGATTTTGTTGGAAGCATGAATGCTGTTGATACTTCTATGGGGGAGTATTGTAGAAACATGATTAGATCATTATCATGATAATATGTTACACTCATGACTGTGTTTGTCATTGATGTCAACATAGCAATTTTTTGTGGTATCTGACAGAAGAACAACTATAAAGATCAAGTTGGTATAGATACATAGTTGAGCATTTTCACTAAGAGAGGTTAAAGGGAGATAATACCCAGTATCTAGTATATGGAGCTAACTTTGGAAGCATAAGATATTAATTTTTGAATAGGTTATGCAAGTTTTGGTGAAGACTATTTTGAGATAGAGTTTAAAGAAGCATATTCTGGTAAACTTGTTATATCTCTTAGTAGAGTTGTTATTCTAAGAAGCCCAAGTTAAAGATGTGAAGAAAACATTTTGGAGATGATGTAGCTAAGCTTGCTCATCATAATGTTAAATGTCTAGAAATTTATTCAAGTTACAAGGCAAAATATTAATGTTATTGCTAAGTGTAACGTGTTCTTAATGAGGTCCTATAATAATTAATTGAGAAGGTGTAATAGTCGACTCAAGATTTTTTTTGATTCAGTATAAAGGAATGACATTTTCCTTTATCATAAAAAGAAAAGTATGAATAATTGTAAGAAGCACAAAAAGAAAAATGAAAAGATAAGAAGAGCAGAGAAAAGGTGAAGAAAAATTCATTGACAAGGTTTTATTATGAGATCCAAGGTTTGAGGTTCGTGACCTAGTCTACAAGGTCTTACAGTGATTGGTCCAATTGATAGGATAGAGGAAGGAGGTTAAAGTATAGTACAAATAATTATTCTATAGGGAATAGTTGAAAGATTAGTTGGACATTGAGTTCATTGGTCTTTCCCAGAAGCTATTTAGACAGTGAGTCCTTCTGCCTTCTACAACTCCTAATAGAGTTGGCACAACTCTTAATAGGGTTGGAATCTTCTAATAGGGATTCAAAGTCTCCTAATAGGGACTCATATCTACTAAATGTTGTAATAGAATCCTAACAAGATTGATCCTCTAACAAGGAGTATTTATATTAGTACATCATCTTGTGGGTATTATTATTCCCATGGGGGTTTTCCCTCTAATCTAGGGTTTCCCTAGTTAACATATTTGATATAATTATGTATGTGCATCTTAGTATGGTTGTTGTTTACTTTGATTAAATGGTTAAGATTATTTAAGTTTTATAATTATTGGAAAATTTATTAACCACCCTCACCTCTCAGTTATCTTGGTAGACTATTCTTTCTAACAATTGGTATCACAACATCAAGTCTTTGAAGATAAAGTTTAACAACTTTAGGAGATCGATGGCAAACATATTCAGAAAGGATAGACCAAAGTTTGATGGAAAAAATTATGACACCTAGAAGGAAAAGATGAAGCCACATCTGATGTGTATGAGTTCAAGATATGGATCTTGACAAAATTAGAAAAGACAATTATTACTGAAAGTACTTTGGAAACTTGTACCAAGGAAGAAATAGAACTTTTCATGTGCAACATGAGAGCTAGAGAAGAACTATTATCTGCACTTCCTAAAATTGAGAACAACCAGGTAAAATCACTTAATACTTCTCATAAGATTTGGAAAGCTTTGTAAAATAGTTTTGAAGGTGATGAACATTCTAAGAAATTGAGGCTACGAAGCTGGATTTGTGCATTTGAAGATTCTAACATGATGGAAGATGAATCTATAAGAACATATGTAGGTAGGATATCAGAAATTACTATAGATATCAGATCTCAAGGAGGAACCAAGGAAGATAATGAGGTGATCCATAAGATAATGAAGAGCTTAACACCACCATTTAAGCAAGTAGTTCAAATGATACAATTGTTGATCTCTTGTACCAAAGATTCCACAAAGGAAACATTACTTGAGAGAGTTGAAGTAGTTGAGAATGAGCTTAGACAATTTGGAGAATTGACTAAAATAGAAACAACTTTTAGTGCCCTAAATATTCAACCTAGTCTATTGAGGAGCATAAGTGCTAGAGGAGATTTTGCTAGTAGTAGTAGATTTGATGAGGACAAACAGATAGAAGGAGTGGCCCTTTTGGTAAGAAGAGAAATGGATAGTAAGAAATTTCTTAAATGTTGGACTTGTAATGAGTTTAATCATTATGCATCTAAGTTTCCTAAAAGAGAGAAAAGGTTTAATAGAAATTTCAAACCTAGAAGAGATAGAGAGTGTTTGTTTGAAAATGAAGAAGATGATTCTAATGAACAAGCGGTAAGTGCTAGTGATGATGAAATAGGATTTGTAGCTATTAAAGAAGAAAGCCTAAAGAAAATGGATTTGGTATCACAGGTTGAAAGGAAATCTGATTGGATAATTGACAATGGTTGTTCACATCATCTGACTGGTGATATGAACGAGTTTTTTGACTTCAAAAGTCATGATGGAGGCATTGTTAGAGTGGGAAACAATGCAACATGCCATGTTAAAGGTATTGGATCTATAACTCTTGATGTTAAGACTAACATTGAGGGTGTATATTTTGTTGATGGTTTGAAACACAATCTTTTGAGTGTTGGACAACTAGTGGATAAAGGTTATCAATTATAATTCTTAGAGAAGACATGCATGATTAGAGACAAATATGGAAAGGTAATTGGAACAAGAACTAAATCTAGAGGTAATGTATTTTGGCTGAATCCAACTAAAATGATATGTTTGGTTGCTAAAGTAGGTGACAGTTGGTTATGGAATAGGAGATTTTGTCATATAAACTTTGATAACATTGTGAAAACTAGTAGCATGATTGCAGTTAGAGATTTACCTAAGATTGTTAAGCTTGCTAACACAATTTGTAAGGAGTGTGTATTGGAAAATTATACCAAAACTTCTTTTCCTAGCAAGAAGTTTACTACTACAACAAAATTGGAGATTGTACATATAGATCTTAGTGGTCCTACGAAGACTAAAGGATTCTATGGTGAAATGTATTTCATGATTTTAGTTGATGACTTTTCTAGAATGATGTGGGTTGCATTTCTTAAAAAAAATATCTTCAAGGCATTTGATAAGTTCAAGATATTCAAGAATAAAGTTGAGAATGAATCAGGTATAAAGATTAAATGTTTAAGATCAAATAGAGGGGGAGTGTTTACTTCAAATGAGTTTGACATCTTTTGTGAAGCTAATGGAATAAAAATATAGTTATCAGCTTCTAGAACCTCTAAATAAGAAGGAACAGGTTAGTAATAGAAGAAACAAGAGCTATGTTAGCTAAGAATGATGTAGCCAAGATGTTTTGGAGAGAATCTATGAATACAATAATCTACACTATGAACAAAGTGCAAGTCAAGAAAGGCACAAACAAGACCCCTTATGAACTATGGTTTTGTCACTTGGCTATAGTTAAGTATTTAGAATTTTTGGTAGTAAATGTTATATCAAAAGAGACGATGATATTGGTAACTTTGATGCTAGAAGTGATGAGGTATGTTTCTTGGTTATTCATTGAAAAGAATAGCTTATAGATGTTATAATTTGATAACTAAGACTATTGTTGAGAGTGAAAATGTAAGAATTGATGAGAAATTTAGGATACAAGAAAGAGTAGTTGATTACAATTCTGATGATGAGAATGTTGTTACTAAACCAATGAATGATGAAGTATTCTTTGAGACTAACAATGATTTGCAAAATGAAGGAGACAAAAGGAATGCACAAATCTCAGAACCTTCAACAAAGCCAAGAGTTGAGATAAAAACTCCTACTTTTGGTAAGAATATGACAAAGAATAATCCACAAGTACAAATTATCAGAAGTAGAGATAAAGGTGTGATGACAAGAAGTAGAATTAATGAAAAACTATGTCTAATTTCTCAAGTTGAACCAAACAATGTAGATGAAGCATGTAAAGATGACTATTGGAAGCAAGCTGTGAAAGAAGAATTGGATCAGACAATGAAGAATGAGACATGGGAATTGGTCCTTGTTAGCCAAAAATGCCCTCTTGCTAGAAAATCAAATTCAAATAATAATTCATTCAATGGTCACCTAGGGTATTTTATGAAATGATTTAACATCGGCTATAATCTTTATTTCATGTCACACTTTAGAACATTTCAAGTCACAACTGTGTGATTCATATAGTCGTGGTTGGTTAAGTACTAACCAAGGTCAAGATGGTAGAGGCATGATTGCTTGGAGTTAGTTGGCTTAACCAAGGTTAGCATGGTCGAGGTGTAATTGTATTATTTTTTCCTAATCCCAGGGTTATATTAACATACTATGTTTTAAGTCATGACAATGCAGAAAGGGAAAAAATTTAGTTTTTTAAAGGACAAATTTTTCACCTTTAGATCTTTCAGATCTAATGGCCAGCACATGGTCATAGTAGGTTAAGAGGAAGCTAAGGTTAGCATTATGATAAAGTAATTCCCTTGTTTTTCTTGGTCGCAAGATTAGAAGATGAACCTTAGGTGAAGGTAGTGATAGAGTGAATTTTGTTAATGTCTTAGTCATCACAAGATCATGGTGATTAACAAAAAATGTTCAGATCAAGTTGCAAAGTAGTGATAACCAATGGTTCACAATTTTGCAAGCACAAACTATTACTAAGGAAAAGTGGTGGTGAAGCTGCAATCACAAGCGGTCAAACATAAAATATAAAGTTGAATGCTGATAAAGTGGTGGAATGGTTAGAGAGGTTTGGACCACATGGCATAGCTTGATGGTTGACTATAGTTGACCAAGTAACATGGCTAATTTGGCAAGTTGATGACAAAAAAAGTAGCTCCTTGATGATGAATCTAATGTTTTTGATCTCCTATAACTACTTTCATCATTCCCTA
Organism: Cupressus sempervirens; assembly: GCA_028749045.1. NCBI lineage: Eukaryota > Viridiplantae > Streptophyta > Pinopsida > Cupressales > Cupressaceae > Cupressus > Cupressus sempervirens. Next base: position 676,503,764 of record CM053785.1, read on the forward strand.
GGTTTGATAAATGTAAAGAGACATTCCATAGCCACCTATTGATCCATTCATTCAGTCAAAAATTAATGACCATCATTGCTGACCTCTTAGAGCTTTGTTTGGTGAGGAAATAATCTTCTCCTCTATGGATTTGCATTGTGATAAGATATTTTCTAGTTTTACAGTGATTATTCTCTAAAGATTTAGTTGTAGTGGTTGAATCTTATCTTAGGGTGGAAGCTACTTGAGTTATTCTTCCACTATAAAAGAAGATGTTGTACTCTTTCTTAGGGTTGGATCTTCTCAATTTCCCTAGTACTGCCCTGGCATGCTACTATAAATTCTCTCTTTTCCTCTAAATTATATGACATCCTATCTTATCTCCTTCAGCCACTCATGTAATATGGAAGCTCTACCCACCTCTCCCTGATGTGTTGTGGATATCTATAGTCTACATCTTTGTATCTCTTTTGACCTATGAATGATAAGAAGTGAAGCCTTTTCTTATGTCATTGATTTGGTTGTCTAATCTATATGTAGCTAATAGATTAACACAAGTCTGAATTTGTATATCTTTGGATTGTCATGATAATTGCATTGTGCTTGTATGGGCAGAGACTAGTTTAAACACCCTATTTTGGTGCATCACCTCCTTAGAATAGATTAGGTAGTTACTTTCATGTATTCTTTCTCTCCTTTTCTCTTCAAGATTAGTTTAAAGTGCATCTTGATAGTAGAGGAAGCTGGCCTTCTTCGAAGACTCAACCTCACAGTTCAAGTCCCATAGCTTGGAGGTTGTTATGTTTCACAAGGTTGTCCTTAGGTAAAAACTTTGGACAAGGGTGCAAGCTTTTGTGACAATAGTCTCCAGACTAGCAAAAAAAAATGTGATAGGAACAAAATGGGTATTCAGGAACAAGATGAATGAACAAGGAGAAGTTGTAAGGAATAAAGAAAGATTGGTATGTAAAGGTTACTCATAGTAAGAAGGAATAGAATATGATGAAACCTATGCTCCTGTGGAAAGAATATAAGTAATAAGGTTATTCTTAGCCTATGCAACACATAAGAAATTCAAAGTGTATCAAATGGATGTCAAGTCAACATTTCTGAAAGGAGAACTTGAAGAAGAAGTATACATAGAACATCCTGAAGGTTTTCCTTTAACAAATGACAAGGACATAGTATGCAGATTACTGAAAGCATTGTATGGCTAGAAGCAAGCACCCAAAACTTGGTATAGAAGGTTGGATAAGCATTTAGCTAAGCTTGGATTTAGAAAAGGTATGGTAGATAGTAATCTATATTAGAAAGAAATAGATGATGGATTGATGATTTTGGTAATATTTGTTGATGATATCATATTTGGAGGAAATGATGATGAAAGTGACAAGTTTGTAGAAGAAGGGAAGAACGAATTTGAAATGAACATGATAGGAGAAGTGAAATGCTTCTTAGGATTACAGATTGTGTAGGACAAATAATTACTCTTTACTTCTCAGGATAAGTATTTGATAGATCTATTGAGAAGGTTTGGTTTGGAAACATGTAAACCAGTTTGAACACCTATAGTAACTAGACACAAGTTATCTATAAAGGATGAGACACCTACTATTGAGTAGAAGAAGTACAAATCTATGAATGGAGGGTTGCAATATCTAACTCACACAAAGACAAATATAGAAAATGTAATTGGAATTTTTGCAAGATTTCAAATTGATCGCAGAGAGGTACATTATGCAGTAGTCAAAAGGATATTTAGATACCTTAAAGGAACATCGGAGTTCAGATTTTGGTATGAAAAATCTAATGATTTCACTTTATATCCTTATACTAATGTTGATTGGGTAGGTAGTGTGGATGATAGAAAGTGCACCAGTGTTGGAGCCTTCTTTCTTGGAGTACGATTGGTCTCTTGGTTAAACAAGAAGAAAGATTTCATCTCACAAAGTACAATAGAAGAAAAATATGTTGCATCACCAAACAATTGTAATCAAGTTATTTGTATAAAGAAAATGCTAAAGGATATAAGGATAGATTTTAGTGAAACTATTATCATACATTGTGATAACACAAGCGTAGTGAATATGTCTAAGAATCTAGTGTTGCATTCTAAGACTAAACACATTTCTATCATATATCACATGATGGGAGAGAAAGCTACATAAAAGTAAATTAGATTGGAGTATGTAAGCACTAAAGAGCATATTGCCGATATTTTCACTAAGCCTCTTCCCAAAGAGACTTTTGAGTATTTGTGAGGTATGCTAGGGGTTATGCTCCTTCCTAAATCAAAGTATATGATGCAAGAGTGCATCGGTCTAGTGTAATAGAGCACTATTACTTTTATAGATTGAATGTTGATGCTTCCTATATGGGGGAGTATCTATGATGGATAGAGTCATATAGGACTCTTGTTGGATGTTGTTTTCAACAGTGTCTTTGGACACTTGAGCAAGTTAGAGATAGTTGTTGTAGAGATTGATGGTTGCTGAAACCTTTGACATTAATGTCAATGGGGGAGAAATTACAACATGAAAAATAGTTTGATATAAAGTACATTAAAGGGAGATATTATAGCTATGTAGAGTGCATTGAGGTATATCAATGGGGGAGAATGATTGATCAAGAGGATTTGAAAATGATTGAGAAGAGGATTTGAAAAGAAGGGTTAACAATCTTTTATAGTTTGTATTTTTGGAACTAGATGTTTTTCATCTATGTTGCCAACAATACCAAAGGGGAGATTGTTAAAAGTAGGAATGTTGATGATATTTCTATGGGGGAGTATTGTAAAAACATGATTAGGTGATTATCATGATGACATGTTACATTCATGACTATGTTTATCATTGATGTCAAGATAGCAATTTTTTGTGGTATCTAATAGAAGAACAATGGTAAAGATCAAGTTGGTATGGATAGATAGTCAAGAATTTTCACTAAGTGAGGTTAAAAGAAGATAATACTAAGTGTCCAATATATGTAGCTAACCTCAAAATCATAATATATTAAGTTTGGAAGAAGTTATGCAAGTTTTGGTAAACACTGTTCTGAGATAGAGTTTACAGAGGCATGTTCTAGTAAACTTGTTATATCTCCTTGTAGATTTGTTATTATGAAAAGTTAAAGTTAAATATGTGAAGAAGACATTATAGATATGATGTAGCTAATATTTTTCATCATAGCACTACATGTATGAAAAGTTATTCAAGTTACAAGGTGAAAGATTAATGTTATCGCTAAGTGTAACATGTTTTTAATGAGGTCCAATAATAATTAATTAAGAAGGTGTAATGACCAAAACAAGGAATTGTTTAATGGATTTGATATAAAGGAAGGACATTTTCCTTTATCATAAAGAGAAAGGAATGAATGATTCCAAGAAGCACAAAGAGAGGAATGTGAAGATAAGAAAAATAGAGTCAAGGTGAAGAAAACTTCATTGCCGAGGTTTTATTATGATATTTGAGGTTTGATATTTGGATTTGAGGTTTGTGACCACATCTACAATTGGTCTAGTTGAAAATATAGAGGAAGGAGGTTAAAGTATAGTATAGACAATTATTCTACAAGGAATAGTTGAAACATCAGTTGGACAATGAGTTTAGTGGTCTTGCCCCAAAAGTTGTTTGGACAATGGGTCCTTTTGCCTTCTACAACTCCTAACAGGGTTGGAATCTCGTAATAGGGATTCAAAGTCTCCTAATAGGGACTCATAAATATTAAATTTTGTAATAGGCTCCTAAAATGGTTCATCCTCTAACAAGGAATTTTTATATTAGTACATCATCTTGTGGGCATCATTCCCATCGGGGTTTTCCCTCTAATCAAGGGTTTCCCTAGTTAACATATCTAGTGTAATTATGTATGTGCATCTTAGTATAGTTTTTGTTTACTTTGATTGAATGGTTAAGATTATTTAAGGTTGATAATTATTGGATAACTAGTTCACCCCCCCTCCCCTGTCTCAGTTATCTTGGTGTACTATTGTTTCTAACAACTTTACGTAAGTGATATATCTTGACTTGTACTATAAAGAATTGAACATCAACATGATATAAACAATCACTTTGTCTTATCAAAGTCTAACTAATCAAAATTCCATTTTAAATTCCTTTTCATAACTCAACCTTTCCTCTAGGTGCTTTTGTTATGAGAAATCTCTCAAATCCTCTTCATCAATCAAATAGATATGACATTTAGATTAGATAACAACATGTCTCATCAGTAGATTTGACATCAATAATAATACAAGAATTGTTGCAATTTTAGTTCCAATGGACATGTGTCATTCCTTCTAGCCTAAATCTTGTTGTAATCCTTTTTTATAAAAGGATTTGCAAGGCTTGGAAGAAGGGTTTGAGAATTTTGAAGTTGATGAATGTAATATTCTCATGTTAAGTTAGTTCAGTATTGTGTATTGCATTTTTTTGGTTTTCCCTCATGATTGGAGGAAATTAGAGTTCCAATGTTTTAAATCCATCTTGAGTTTTTCTATTTCATAGATTTGAAACCCTAATTGGATTATTTCAAAAAAAAAAGTACAAATAAAGAAGTCATTGAAGTTGCCCAATGTGGATCTTGTCTCTTTTCATATTATTGTTCAATTTTTTATAATTCAATAGCAAGTAAACTAAATTCTAGTTATAGTTTATTTCGAATTGTATCCTATTGCACATTTTTTTGTTAATCAAATTGATTAAGTAAATTCTCAATAGGTTATGAGAGAATTGAAGGGTTCCATGGAAAGATTTTGATAAGTATAAGATTTTGATTGAGTATTGATCTTATTCACAAAGTGAAGGAGTAGATCTGCGGGTTTGATGTCATATTTATAAGTGAAAGCCCAATTAATAAAGCACCGGTCATTTTATAGTTCTAAAAAAACTACTAGGCTTACATAGTATTAAAATCTTTAATCAAAGAATCTTTTACTTTATGTTGAATCCAAATTTGAATAAATTAGCCCATACTTGACTTGGAAACCTTAGGATATGAATCGTTGGTTATCTTTCATTCCTTGAGTTGTCCTATAGTTAGAATAATTGAGGGTTGTTACCTAATTTATGTGAGGATTAGGAATATAAGTATAAAATTGATTAATAATAATACTAATCCCAGGTATACCTGTATGAATTTTGTAGATTTCAAATGGATTCGATATTCTCTTATCAGTTGGTCCTATTGGTCTATTAGGATGTATCCATCATGGTTTTTAGTTGAATGTTAGGCATTGTCCACTTTCCAAAAGGTGATTAAAACCCTATCAAATCAAGAGCCAACATATTGAGGGAAAAATTTTGCGGAAATGACTAAAGTGTGGACAAGTGAACTTGGCTACTCCAACCCACTATAATCTCAAGACTCTTGGAAAAGACTAAAGTTTTGGAGGGATATAGTATCTTCATTCACTCTAGTGAGGATGTTCATGGGATTGTGACCATGGGGGAATTTCTATATTGAATACTCTCATGGTTGTGAGGCCCTAGTTTTGTATTGGTTACAAGGTGGGCACTATGAATAGAGACCATTATTAAGAAAATTAAGTTAGAAGCTAGCTTATTTTAGCTGCTCAATATTATTGTGCAGGATTGACCTTAGTGGATTACCTAGGTCACCTAAAGATTTGAATCACCATATGTGTCCCTTTAGATGTGTCCAAATCACTCTATTAAAAATCTAATATCTATTGTGGGAAAAAAAAAATTTGTGAGGCAAGGGGGCATAAAGTTGTGTCCTTTAGGTAGCTCTTTCTTGAGGTGTCTTTTCTTGTGCTAGACTCGTGGAAATATTTTAAACATGCACATGATGGTATCCTTCATAGGCTTTTCATTTCTTTGAGACCTCCCCAAGTTTTTTTTATCATGCAAGGTTACTTTTTCCCTTGCTTGATTTCTTGAAGAATAGTGCATGTATCACATTTTCTTATTGAAATATTTCTTTTTAAACAAAAAAATTCTATCACAATAGTGTTTTCTTTCTGTAAAAATACTTCAACTTGTCAATACATCCAAAATAACAATTCAAACTAGGTATCTTTGTCAAAATTTGGTCATTTTTCTAGTTACATTTTTCTTGGTCAGTTGTAGTAGTGAGGAATATTGTACGATGGTCTAGAACATTACTTATAGACTTTCCATACTATAAAACATTATACATCCTCTTCCCATAATATTGTATCAAACTAAAAAATTTCTTGGTTTAGGGATAAGTGCTTATATGTTGTCTTGGTGTCTCTTTTTTAACTGTGAAATATCGTACAATTTCTATCTCTAGTATGCTATCTTAGAATCTTTTTTTTGTCAATTAGGGCAACTTAAAGCTTATCTATTTGATCCCTAGTTTTCTCCAACATGTTAGATTTTGTGTCTAGCTAAAAATATTTCTTGAATCTCTTGGTTACATACTTGGTTTTTCAAAACTAATCACATGTACAAAATATTTATCATTCCCCTTTTATCTCATTTATTTTGGCTTGGATTCTCTTTTTCAAAAGTGTTGTACATCAGCTGTACCATACCCACATCTTCGACACCTTGTGGTATGTCTATCTTTGTTACTTTGTTTTATTTTTTACACTTTTTCTTTTTCTTTGGACAAGTGGATGTTTTTCTAATCTTTTTTGGACTTCAATCTAGTTTAAGTTATCCTATTATCTTTCAAACTCTCTTTCATGCCAATAGCCACTAGGTATCAAATCCATCAAGGAAAGCAACCTAACATTAGCTTTGATGAGTTACCTTTGACAACTAGACATCATAATTGTAAAGGAAAAGAGCCATAAGTGATGTTTCATTAATCACCTAAGGCAAATATGAATCTTGGTTTGATCCCCTTAGTAGTATCTTTGATACACCTCTTACTTCACCTAGATTTGGAAAAAACTATCTTTAACTATAGATAGAGAAGATCATGAGATACATGTGCAATAAATCTTTAGGGAGAATGAAAGGCTTTGACAAGTTGAGTTAGAGAAAAGAGCCTACATGGAAGAGGAAACTAGACATTTGACTTCACAACTCAATAATGAAAAAGTTTGAAACTTTGGCAACAATTCACCTCCTAGAACACCTCCAAGATCACATCATAATGTTAGCTATGAATCACCACCTCCTAGGTCTACACATACTAGGCATGTCTCACATAGCTCCCAACATGGAAATGACTCGGACTTTGAGGTCACTGAAGGTGAACTCTTAAACTTCCAACAAGATGATCACTTTCAAAAAGTCATGATGAAAACCTTAGAACAAAATGGTGATGAATACTTCATGCATCTAGCTTCTAGAGGGGTAAAACTTCCACACGACTTTGATGTTGATAGATCGATTCAAAATAAGGAACCCTCCAAAATAGATGTTGTGATGAAAGAAACGTAAGGCTTAAAAAATGAATTTTCATACATGAATAAGGATAAGGAAAATTCTAAAACATTATTTTCTATTGCCTATATATGTCCTTTTCATTTTGACAAGTATCTATACTTGACTCCATTTCCAAGAAAATTGAATTTCTAAAGTATGATAGGAATGGAAATCCTTATGACCATGCTAGGAAATTATATGCCTTAAGAATGGAGTTTATGCATGATGACATCTATCTCATGAGATTGTTTCTTATGAATCTTTGTGGTCAAACGATGGAATGGTTCACTAAAATAACTCCCTTACTCATGTCTTTTGCAAAGATAGAAAAAATATTTTTTATAAACTAGTCTTAAAATATTCAATTGTTGATATATCCAATTATTGTTTTCTATTAGTATAAAACACTTAGTCATCTATAAGGTAGAGTTAGAGGGTCATCACTATGATTGAGCTACTCTATATAGTTCGAGTCATGTAAAGACTTGCAAATAATCATGTATATGCCAAGCTCTATAGGATCTGAGAAAATCTTTGGTCACTGAGTATTTTCACTACAATTTGAGCCTATTGAATGCCAAGAAGACAGAGCACATTGATGTCAATTTTTACAAAACAACTCGAGCATAGTTAAGGTTGAGCAACAACAGAGATAAAAATTATAACCAAACATAAAAAAATAGTGAGTTTCAAGTAACATAGAGAGAACATAAAAGTCTAAAATGTTACAAACTTTGAGGTAATTTTTTTCAAGCTAACATGTACACAACATTTAATGATTGTAGAGTTTGTTACAAAGGTTGTTATGCATTTTGACATGGGTCATTGACCCCTTTGAGAAATGGACAACCAATTAGATGAAGAGGAAAAAATGGAAGCATCTAGAAGACTCCAATTTTTTTAAAAATAGGAATATGTAAACTTATTTTATATACAAGTGAAGAGAGCTATCACAGAAGGTATTGCAAAGTGTGCAAAGGAAGCAAAGGAGTTAAGTTTTGGATGTTGCATGCATGAGCAAGTTAAGAAGAGCAAAGTATTATGATATTATGAAGTGTTGAAGGACTGAATAAATACATATCAAATTGGAAATTAGATCAAAGATTGGAAGGAGGAGATCCATAATTAGAAATTATAGTGCAACTAAAGGATCGGGTAGTGAGACAGTTCTAACAAATTGAATTAGGGAAAATCTCTTAATAGAGTGGTTTTAACAAACCTTTCTAAATCTCCAAATAGATTCCTTACTTTATGGTAAGTGTAAAATCCTTTAACAAGGTAATACCTAATAGTCTTAAACACCTTTAGCAGGGTAGACTCCTCATAGGTAGATCATTAGAAGTGATGAAAATTATAACCCTAATAGGTTAACTTTGTTATTGCAGTAGTGAAGATTTGTTGGTGTGATCCCACCCTAGTTTTACCGTCACCTTGGAGGGTTTCTAACTAATCAAATATTTTTTTCATGTGTTTACATTTCATGGGTGTGATTGATAGTTAGATCTATATATTGCAACATTTGATTTTACAAGTTATGTTATGCATAAACTAGATATGAAAAGGTCAATATGGTGAATGCAATAAAGTTTTTTTCAAGGGTAAAAGTTTTATAGATCCTGATTCACCACCCCCAACCCCCTCTCAATATATTAATTTCCCAATTAAATGTAGAAGTCTTAATTCATAAAACTTGGGTAAAAAATGTATTGATAGACAGAGGTGTAAGGATAAATATTTGCACTTTTAATTTACTCAAATAGTCAAGATTTTTAGAGAGCATCATTGATCCTAGGAAGAAGATAAATATAAAGAATTATGATGAAGAAGTGAGGTCTTCCAAGGGATTATTTTTTCTACCTATCTATGTGAGTCCATTAGAAAAAGACATTGTCTTTCGAGTACTTGATGTGGATCCACTCACATAGAATATTTTTCTAGGGAGACTATGGGTTAATGATATGCAAATTGTGCCATCTACTTACCATCAATGTATCAATCTTCTTTTTAATAAAACTAAGGTATGTATTCCTAGGAATAATACATTATCAATCAATTTTGTCACTATTGTATCATGTGTATCACAATAGAGTTGCAGAACAAATAAAAAATAGGCACTCGTTGAATGTGAAAAGAAGCTTAAAATATTTAACATAGGAATGTGAGAGTATAGATTGGACTTCATCTCTAAACTTTCCATTTATTTATGCTCATATGGTAAACCTTAAGAAAATAAGAAACGTTCTCCCTTAGCTATGATATTTTATGACACCTTTGTCTAGTCCTTATTAGGACTAGAAGATAAGAATGAAGAAATCAACTACGGACTGGATCTATCTAAGAGAAGAGGAAGATACTGATGAAACTATTATCCTTGTTGAAATATCTTCCAAATGGTATGAAAAGGGCTATGAATTTCTTCATAAGATGGGTTATCTTGGTCATGGTTCTTTGAGTTCCAAAGAAATTATATTTTTGAGCCCCTAAGTCACCTTAATAGACATAAATCTTGACACTATTGATAATTTGGCTAGGTTAGACTATTTGATGTTTTGATTAATGGAAACATATCAGTTATGTGAATTGGGTAGGTCATGGAGATTTAGTCATGGAAGTAATACTTTGAAAATGTCTAAGTATCATATAGTTTATTTAACAGAACAAATAGATTTTTGATTAGAGAGCTTCACAGGAATATCATGGACATGTGTAGAGTTAGGTATGAATACCTGAAATCATGATGATGATGTATGCAAGTGCATAGGTTAGTAAATATAGTATAGATAAAGTTATGGACTGATTACCAATTACAATAGTATACAAGCATAATAGAGTATGGCAGAGAATTGGGTATTTGAGGTTAAGGAAATATTTTTAAAGAAATAATTACTTAACTAATTAGGGAAGACAGTATAGATGTTAACCCTAAGTTAGTGAAAGTTAATTGTGTATTTTGATAATTGTATAAAGGCTAACAAGATATATAATTTGTAATTAGCAAGGTATATATAATGATTTCTAAATGTGAAGTTAAGTGTGGAATGAAGTGATATTTATGTAATGATCTATTATGTGAATTCTGATGTATGACCAAAAGAATGTAAGTTTTTTGATGAGAAAAAAAGACAATATCAAATATACAAGATATCAACAACAATAAATAGGTTTTTGTATCTATCTCTTTATATTGAAGGAACTATAATGAATATTGCATGTTTGAGTAGTGGGCTCATCATGCATACATTTGTATTTGATTATAACAACTCTTAACAGTGTTGAGTCTTCTAATAAGGCCTAGTACTCTAACAAGGACCAAGACACTATAAATATGTAATAGACTCCTAACAGGGTCAATATCTTTCACAATATACTTTTGTTTAGTGAATCACTTTGTGGGTACCATCCCCACCAGGGTTTTCCCTTGGTTAGGGTTTCCCTAGTTAACAAAACATAGTGTTATGAGTTCTCTTATTGCATGGTTATGTTTATTATTCATCATAGTTATTTTGATTTCTTATGAATGTTATAAGGTTGTTAATAATATCCATTTTGGGCTAAATTTGGAAAATATTGATTCACCCCTCCCCCCCTCTTAGTATTTCCTATTTCTAACAATTGCTATCAAATCATAGTTACTTATAAGAGGCTTAACAGCTTAAATAAGATCCCTATAGATATGGAACCATTATAGAAGAACCTAGAAGACTCTTTTGAGCATATTGATATTCTTATTGAAGAAAATGATGCTTTTAAAGAAAGATATGCAGATGTTAAAGAATACATTGGAAAGTTGAAAGGCAAGATAGATCATCTCAAATCCAAGAAAGAGCCTAAATATCAGATCAAGGAAAGTGATGAAGTTTCAAAAGTGAAGAAAGAAAATGAGATCTTGAAGCATGAATAGAAAATTACAGATCCAAAGTTAAGCTTAAAGAATAATGATGGTAAAATTGAATCAAATTTGAAGTTTGAAAATGTAGATCTGAGATCTAACCTTAGCAAAGCAACATTTGAGATTGAGTCTACCAAGTTGTAGTATCTAGAACTTGAGAAGCATAATACTAATGTGAAGGGAGAGTTAATTCAATCCAAGAAATAACTTGAGAGATTATATTCTAGCAATGAGAAGATTAGTGAACAAGTGTATTTTCAGATACCTTCTTATGATAAGACTAGTCTTGGATATTTCATTGGAGAAAAGTTAGCTAAGAAATCTAAAGCTTCAAAAGAACCTAATCTTGAAATTCATCAGACCATGCAAGATAAAGAAGATTTGAATAAGATTGACTCAAATCAATATGATAGTGTACCTAAGGAGGTTGATAAAGTCAAAAACTTGAACAAGTTGATGAACCTAAGAAACATGAGAAAGTTGAAGCACCTAAAGAAGTGATATGTCAATTCAAAGGTATAGATTATCAATGTAATGAAGTTGGTTATATAAAAAGGGACTACACATGTAAGTCATTTAAACCATTCATTGATTTCTATTGTTAAAATTATCATGGTTTTGATCATAGAGAAGTTAATTGTAAGAAACCTAAATTTGATAACAGTAATAGAAATAGTAGAATGTTTACAGATACTAATCCTACAGGAAGAATATCTAAAGAAGGAAATAATGGAGCAAGGAAAAACATTGTATGCTACAAGTACAACAATGTTGGAATTATGGAGAGAAATTGCGGAGCAACTATTAACCAACCTATACCTAGATTTGGAAACAATGCACCAATATGCCAATTGTGTAACAAATTTGGTCATATAAAAAGATTTTGTAGAATCGATATGAGGAACAACATAAGGAATCTAGATTTTAGAAGGAATATGAACAAGAATTCTAGAAGGAATGATAACAACAGTGACAGTTACAAAGATGGTATAAAAGAACATGTAGAAGAATTCAAAGAAGTATTTGTCAAAGATAAATATCCATAAAGTTAACATGTATTATTGGAAGACCAATCAAATGAAGCACATGAAAGGAGATTAAAGTACTTTTATAAAAGACCAAGCATCAAAAAGATAGAAGAGATGTTAGAGAGAGAGAGAGAGTGAGGGCATGCACATTTAATAGGATTTAGAAGATGATGTGTGTAAGCTATGGTTAACTTTGCAAGTGATTTGGAGATAGTATGTGGTTACACCAAACAAAAAAAAAGTTATTGGTAAAGAATGAATAGCTTTTTGAGGATTGCATAATTACACAATTAATGAAGTGATAAAATCAAAGAATTAAAGGATCAAAATCAATATTTTGAGTATTACTGAAATGTGTGAAGAGTTAAGGAGAGAATATATAGAGAATCTAAGCAACATTGAAGCAAATATATCAGAAAACCCTATTTCCACGTAATTAGGTATTTACCAGATTTCGAAGGTTAAACTGTGAATTTGAGTTTAGAATTTGTAGTAGAAATGGATAGAAGTTTGATTCACAATGATGAGGATGAGGTGAATCCTAAGATTAAGATTAATCTTATTCAACTGCTGAAAGAAGACCCTACAACAACATTTTTAGTTATCCTAGATAAAGTTTTGTATCTGGAAAATGTAGGTAGTTACCTTAAGAGTAAGTTTGAGATAGTGGGAGAAGAAATTATAACTAAAGAGTTTGACCTAATTTACAACCAAGATATGAGCTTTAAGAGTGGATATGAGCACCTCAAATAGAACAAGTTAATTAATTTCATGTTTTCACATGATTTTAACAATTAGGATTGGGTGACAATAACATTGAGATGAATTCATGATGGGAAGTTCTAGTTAGGAGACAATATAATAGACATATTAGCTAGCCTATTTCATGAAGTAATTAGATTGTGCAACAAAAGTTCAATTCTAATGAATGAAAATAATATGAAGAATCTTGTGTTAGAGAACACTAAATCTAAGTACAATGGGAGATGAATTTTGATAAGTAAAATTAAGCATCATGATGTTTGATTTATATGTAGAATCATGGCATCCAAGATCTTTCCTAGCTCTAGAGAGGATGACATGGAAACAGGTTTTATACATGTAGCCTATAAGATGTGTGTAGAGAAAGTAAAGGTGAATATGTGTGAGATCTTTAGAGTGTAGTTGATAGAAAACCTAGAGAAGATAAAGAAAGTTAAGAACAATCAATTAAGATTCAAGTCACTAATAAATTACATGTTTTTCCACTTGATTAAGATATTTACATTCTTATATGTGATTGAATTACTTAACAATGATAAGTGCACTGTTGAAAAGATAACTGACTTGTATAGAAGATATCCTATTGACAAGATTAGGAGTAGTTGGGACCTAGTTGTGAAGGCCTTTTAAGATGAAATGAAATAGAGGTACAAGATTCCATCCTTAGTTGTAAAGAAGTACAAAAATGACATATATTTTATGGTGGACACTTAATTTACTTATAGAGATCTAGTTGAACCAAATTTTTTTTATGTGGAACCTGTTGGTTATGAAGTCACTAAGGAGCAGATTGAAGGATATGTAGAAGTCATACTTAAATCAGCCAAAGATAAAGAATTCAATACATTTGGAACCTATGAAGAAATTATGCAAATGACTAATCAAGCTTAGCTTGAGAAGTCATCAAAAAAGAAGGTAGAGGCCATCATGAGAAAGATAATGGAGGAAGCACAAATGACCCTAGAAGAAGTAGCAGTTAGACAGATAATTGTTGGAATGAAGCAAAGTGGTCAGCAAGGTATCATGTATGTACCAACATTTGCAGTAGTAGGACCATCAGAAGGTATAATTGTTGTGAAACCTCAAGCAGCATCATTGACCATTCTTTATGTAGTTGTGGCACAAGAGCAACCATAGAGAGAACCTACTATTCAATCAATGGAGTCTAGTGAAGAGGAAGAATAAATAAAAATTGTAGAAACAAAGAGGAAGTTAGATAGATTATCTTAGATTAAATAGAAACCAAAAGAACCGTAGAAACACAAAAGAGTAAAGAAGATGGTAGTTGGGTTAGGTAAAAGACATAAGTTCTTGATGACCTATGAAGGAAATAGATGTGAGGTTGGATAGAGTCACCTGAGAATATCAAAGAATTTGAGCCAACAAAGCAAGGAGAAGAAAAGTCTGCAAGCAAAGGAAAGAAACCATGGAATCCTAAGGTTGAGAAATTGAATAGCAAAATCACTGATGAAGGTAACTTTCTTCAGTTGAATAATTTTTATGATCTATATAGAAATTTGGATCAGCTATAGTTAGATAATGCTACAATTAGATACATGATATTGAATAAGAAGAAATTTAAGAATACTAAAGAAAATTTCCCAAATGATCTATATGAGAGATTGATAAATAGAAAAAGGAGAGTACAAGAAGAAGACAAATAGATCAAAGAAAATTTAATTGGAAAACTTTGTGTAGTTGGGAGTGAAGAACATTTGAAAATTTTGTTATAGAGTCTTGAATCTTTCCTAAGGAACAAGACTAGGGCTATTTTGATTATGGGTGGTAATTATGAGGAGGTGAGAGAAGAGACCCAAAAGAAATTGTACAAATGATGAAGATCATCACACCATCTAGTCATTAGACTACAATAGTACCAGTAGTTGCAGTAGAGACCTCATACATAACAATTGGTACAAATACAATGAAAATTGATATTACCAATGTTATTATTGATTCATAGGAAGACACTTTTAAGGATTTTGGCACAAATATTGATAATTTGGTGAGCTATGAGATCTCAAAAGATGAAAAAGAAAAGGAAGGAATTAGAATAAGTAAAGAAGAAGATAGAAGAAGAAAATAAGCTACAAGAGGAAAGAAAATTAGAAGAAGAGAGAAAGAAGAAGTTGGAAGAAGATGAAAATAAAAATAAATTGGAACCAAAAGAGAAAAATAGGAAGGAAGAAGAGGAAAATAAGAAAAGAGAAGAAGAGGTGAAGAAGAAAGAGGAAGAAAAGAAAAATAAAGAAGAAGATAGAAAGATAGAAAAAGCAAAGAGAAAGGAGGAAGAAAAGGAGAAAAGAAAAGAGGAAGAAGATAAGAAAATAAAGGAGGAAGATAAGAAGGAAAGTGTACCTATTTATTCTAGGACACCCCTTGCATTAGCAATTCTTACTAGATCGAATGATGATGATCAAACTAAATTGATCTCATCACTTAGCAAGATAATTAAGAAGAACAAGATAGTAAAGAGCTTGCAGAGTTCACTAATAGAAGTGACATATAGACTTTAAAACACAATATCAGTGAGAATGATAGAACTAGACCCATAGGATTGAGCAAAATCTATTACTAAAGCTTTTAATGTAGAATTTAAAACTTTATCTTATATAGTAGTAGTTAAGGCACAAATTTTTCATGATATAGAGTTATCTAGGAAAGTTTATGATAACATCAAGGATGATTTCAAGAATCTTGATGAACAGGTCAGGGAACTGAGATACTATTTGACAAAAGGGAAGAAAGTATACGAGAAGCATGTTCGAGCATGCACATTTATCCAATATACTACAAAATATCTGATTACCTAAGTCGAAGAACTAGAGGCACTAATGAATGAAATTGTAAGATCCTCTGCCAAGATTGATGATCTTGAGAGAAGAATTGATAGAATCAATGATGACATGGGGTTTTTAGAGCTACAAAAGAACATGAAGTTGGAAATATTTTCATTATTAAGGGAATACCTTGCATTGAAGATTGACCTTGTACAAAGATGGCAGGAAGAATGCTTGGAAATGAAGGCATCTTATGAAAAGTTTTCCTATACATATTTAGATGTATTAGAGATAACATCTTATGCTCTATGTACAATTTTAAGTGTGGAAGATGCAATCAAGGACAATTGGGACATTGAGTTCAACATGTTGAAGCATAACTTTGGTGATTGTATTTCATAGATCACCAACTAACAAAAACTTTGAAGGTAATGTAGTAAGAAATTCAACTTATACATAAGTTTTGACACCTTTTCCATTGATGTCAAATTGGGTGAGATAAGGAAAATTGTATAGATATATGTAAATCCATGGTTTCCTAAATAAATTAAATTATATATAAGGGAGAGATAAGTTATAAGTAAGGGGGAGTAATATATAAGTTATAATTATAATAAAAGGGGGATTTTAGAATTTAATAAGGAATTATAAGGAAAGATGGTTAATATGCAATGATCCATAGTTATAAAAAAAATTTAAGGCCAATTTTGCAAAGTTTTCTTTTGGAATTTAGCCAATTTTCCCTATATTTCCATCAATTCCGAAGGGGGGGATTGTTGAAAATTTGGCTAGGTTAGATTGTTTGATGTTTTCATTAATGGAATCATATCAGAAAGTGGGAGGATCATGGAGATTTAGCTTTGGTAGTTATACTTAAAAATTTGTCTAAGTATCATATAGTTTACTAGTAGAAAAGATAGAGTTTTGATTGGTGACCTTCACGAGAATATCATGGACACATGAGGAGTTAGGTATGGATACCTAACATCATAATGGTGATGTATTCAAGTACATAGTTAATTACAAATAGTATGGATAAAGTTATGGACATATTACTAGTTACAACAATATACATGCAGAATAAAGTATGATAGTGAATTGGGTATTTTGGGTTAAAGGAATTATTTTGTTTACAAAATAATTACTTAATTAGTTAGGGATGACATCCTAGATGTTAACCCTAAGTTAGTGAAAATTAATTTTGTATTTTGATGATTATATGAAGGTCAATTGGGCAAATAATTTTTAATTAGCAAGGTATAAAGAAAGATTACTAAATGTGAAATTAAGTGTGGAGTAATGCAATATTTATGTAATTATTTGCGATGCAAATTCTAATGCATGATCAGAGGAATGTGAGTTTTGTGATGAGAAACAAAGACAATATTAGATATACAAGATATCAATAGCAGTAAAGAGGTTATTGTCTCTATCTCTTTGTATTGAGGGAATTATATTGTATTGTGCATGTTTGGGTAGTGGGATCATCTTGCATAAATTTGTATTTGTATATAACAACTCCTAACAAGGTTGAGGCTTATAATAAGGTGTAGGATTGAGATACTATACAGATGTAATATACTCCTAATAGGGTCAATATCTTTCACAAGATACTATTGATTAGTGGATCATTTTGTGGGCACCATCCCCACTAGGGTTTTTCATTGACCAGGGTTTCCCTAATTAACAAAATATGGTGTTATGAGTTCTCTTATTGCATGGCTATGTTAGTGTTAATTAAAACTAGTTTACTTTCTTATGCATGTTATAATATTGTTAATAATATCCAATTTTGGGCTAAAGTTTGTAAAATACTTATTCACCCCCACCCCCTCTCAGTATTTCCTATTTCTAATAGAGAAACTACTAGCTAAGGATTCTATAGTGCTAATGAAAAGCCTATTTTTGATGAAGCACCTAGTAATTTTGATGAATCTAAAGAAGAGGTCCAAACTATTAACTTAGTTATACAAGAGGATGACTTTGTACCTTCTACTTCTATTCTTTGGAGGAATTAAATGATGAAAATCATATTGACTATACTATTGAAGATTCTACATCACATAAAAATGAAGAGTTAGATTTCAAAGAAACATTATACATTTACTAGAGATAAATATTAGTATAGATTCTACATAGCCTTCAAGGTTGTTGTTAGTTGGTGATCTATGAGATGCAATCATAAAAGTTTTGCTTCAACTTCAATAGAATCTATGGAACTAGGGGTTGATTTCATCCATTCTTATGCTAATTGGCCTAAAGTAGATGATGAGTTACATGTAGGACTTGACAAGTCAAAATCTCATGCCACACATATTGATCATGCCAACCATGTTAGGGACTGATTGATCTAGATATCTTTGAGGGGGACCTTATAGATTCTAATTTTCTTATTAGTGAGGATGACTCCTTCCATGTAAATAAATGTGAACCTATTGATTCTCTCTCACTTGTGTACCCTAATCTCATAGATTGGTCTCAACAAAATTGACAACCTAATCTATTAACTTTTCAAAATGATATGAGATTACTTGTTACTTAAATTCCATTGAACCTATAGTATCTTCCACCATAAAACCAACAACAAAGATGACTGAGCCTAATATCAATTAACTTAGTCATGAAATAAAAAAGAATGTTGAAAAATAAGTGTTTTGATGGAAAAAAAAACTTTTTGGCAGTGTTAGAATAAAAAAAAGGTAAAAATAAAAGATGTATCCAATGGTGGAACCTTTCCTAAGGAACCCAAGGATGAGTTACTTGGTTGCTTTCTCAGCGATTTCTAGGAAATATCTTCATCCTTGATAGATCCTACATAGCCCATCCATCTTGGAATAGAAGGGAGTCCTCAAATCATTCACCTAGCTCAGTCTTTATCAGTGGAAGAGAATGATGAATTCACCAAGTTCTTTAGAGAAAAGAAAAGAAAATTTTCATGGATATAATATGATATGCTAGGGTTTGAAACTAATTTGACTATCCACCACTTTTCCATATCTATTGGTGTTAAACTAGTTAAATAAAAGCCAAGAAAAATGCATCTTCATGTTTCTCTCTTAGTTAAAAAAAGAACTTAAAAATATCCTCAAAGATAGATTTAAAAGAGCTTTTGACTATGCTGAGTGGATTTCAAATATTGTACCTTTTTTCAAAACATGAAAAATACATTTGTATATGCATATATTTTTGAGATCTTAACAAAGCTTACCCAAAGGATGACTTTCCACTTTCAAACATAGATATGATTGTAGGTTATGTAATCTATTACCTCATGAATAAATTCTCAAGATATAATCAACTCCATACAGCTTCTAAGGACCAAGAGAAATTTCACATGTGCATGGGGAACCTTTTGTTGGAACATCACGCCATTCGAAGTTAAAAATGTTGGATCAACTTATCAAAGAGCTATGACCACAAATTTTCATGATATAATGCATAATACATGGAATATTATGTGTATGATACCATAGAAAAGTATAAGAAAAGGGCTACATATATTAAGGACTTGATATTAATTCTAGATTGAAAGAAACAATTTCATCTTACACTGAATCCAATCAAATGCTCTTTCGATGTTGCTTTGGGGAAACTACTAAGCTATATCATTTAAGCTAAAGGAATTCAAGTTGATCCTAAAAAGGTCCAAGCATTAATGGATATGCCACTTCCTCACAATATTAGTCAAATGAAAAGTCTTCAAGGAAGTCTCTAGTATATTAAGAGGTTTATCTCTCAATTCACTGATAGATCTCAACCATTCAAAAAAATATGCATAAAAGATCCTTACGTGTATGGAATGAGGAGTGCGAAAAGATCTTACAATAAATCAAGAAATGCCTAGTGAATGATCCAATTCTAATGCATCCTACTACACATAAACCTATTCATTTGTACATTTCAAATACAACTACATCCCTAGGGATATTATTAGCACAAAAATATGAGACTATGAAATAAAGAGAAATATACTATATTAGCCAAACATTAGTATCCTATGAGGTCAACTATAATAATATTGAAAATGCTTACCTTGTTAGAATATTTACATCTCAAAAGTTAAGACACTACATGCTTGCACACACTATACATCTTATAGAAAAGATTGACCCATTAAAGTATCTATTGAGTAAGGCTACCCTTACTGGTTGGTTAGGATAATGGATGATAATTCTCTCTGAATTTTGCATTGAGTATATCAATTGTAAGGCCATTAAAGGACATGCTATTGCAGATTAGCTAGTTGATTTCCCTTTACAAGATCTTTCTCCTATGTAGATAGGTTTCCCTTATTCATCCATTATGTATATGAATGAGCATACATGGAAGATTTTCGTTGATGGTTCCCACAATGAAATGGAGTGGGGGTTGGAATTATGTTGATCACGCCTCATGGGTACATTATCCTAAGTCTTAAAAAATTATCTTTCCATGAACAAAAAACATTTTTGAGTATGAACCATTGATAAATGGAGTAAAACTAGCTATTGAATGGAGAATTAGTGAGCTACACAACTTTGGAGACTCTTTGCTTATTATCAACCAAATAAAAAATGACTATCAAAATAAAGATGAAAATTTAAGTCCTTATAATAAATTGGTTGATTCTCTAAGGAATTACTTTACTTTCATCATGTTTCATCAAATACATAGAGCCAAAATAAAAGCAATTGATGTTATGACAACTTTGACTTCTATCCTACAACTACAAGAGCGTGAATTGAGATTTGAATTCCTAGTCGAATAGCTATATTACCATGCCTAAAATCCCATAAAAACCATGTCATTTGCACCATAATTGGTCATGAATCATCTCACTATGCGAATATGTACTCCTATCTCTATTACTAAGTCATGTCTTGTGGCTTAACCCGTAATGAAAAATGTTGACTCATCCATTATGCTTCATGTTATACCCTTATTTTTGTTGACTTATTTAGGAGGGTTCTAGACAAAAAAATTCTTATGTGTCTAGATAAATATGAATCTAAATGGCCATTAGCTGAAGTCCATGAAGGCATATATGGGTCTCACTCCAACGATCTTGCATTAGCTTAGAAGTTACTAAGAGCGAGTGGCAATTGGCCTACTATGTAAATAGACATTGTTAGGTATGCCAAATCCTACAAGAATGATCAAATTCACAATAATCTAATACATGCTCTAGGACAGGAGATTATACCATCAAATACACAATGTCCTTATTAATGGTGGGGCTTTTACTTAGTAGGTTAGATTCACCCCAACTCATCAAGCAATCACAAGTTTATTATGATAGCTACAAAATACTTTACAAAATGGGTTGAGGCTCTTCTATTATCTATTGTTATAGGAAAATGGGTCTCTTTTTAATCCTAAATTACATCATATGTTGGTACAATGTGCCTTCCTCCATAATTATTGATAATGGAGGACAATTTAAATATATTGATCTCAAACAACTATGTAAGAAATTCAAAATTATACAACATTGTTCTTATATCTAGTTTCCCTAGGGAAATGGTCAAGAAGAAGATTTTAATAAGACTCTTCTAAAGATCTTACACAAAATATTAATAACTTGGGTAGAGATTGGCACCTTCAGATCAATCTTGTATTTTGGGCTTACAGAAGTAGTATACACACACCTACAAGAGCTACACCTTTTGCATTGGTGTATGAATCATAAGATTTTTTACCCTTTGAGGTTGAGATTTTTTTACTAAGGATATCTCTAAAAGTTCTCATGACAAATGAGGATTACAAAATTATGTAGTTACAAGAGCTAGAACTTTTGGATGAGTATAGAAAGGTTGCCTTCAATCACATGAGGGTTTATCAGGAAAGGATTTCATAAATCTACAAGAAGGATGTTCATCCTAGATATTTTGAGGTTGGATACCTTGTCTTATGTGAGATCCTTAAGAATCAATAGAATAGATCTGAAAAATGGATATTCAAACCTAATTGGTTGGGTCCTTACATTTTTACTATTGCTTTGGACCTAGTGCATATCTACTTTCCACACATAAGGGAGAACTCCCTAATCTTATAAATATTCTCCATCTCAAGAAGTTCTATGCTTGATGCTCTTGACATCCATAGTTTTGTACATATTTTAAAACTCCTAAAAAAATCAAATATGATCCTGAAAAATCCTTTAAAAACCAGAAAGAAAAATTCTTGAAAAAATAACCATCTTAGTGGAAACCTAGCAAGGGGAGACTTGATGTATCACCAAAGAAATTAAAATATAAAAAAATATAAAAAACATCCTTTAAAATATCCTTCCAAGTGGTGAAAACCTTGAAATAGATGATACTTGAGACCTTTGTGTTTTTATCTACTAGCTCACAACTTTGACACTTAGTCATTTCACTCCATAATACTTGTCTCCTAGTCTCAAATTGGTCTTTTTATAGATCTAGGGGGCATGAGTTGTGTCAAATGTGGTCTCTAGGTTATGCTAGTGTTTCTTAGCATCACTCCAAATAGTGTTTATTTACACTCTCCTCGATATCAAGTGTTTATTAACACTTATTGGATAGACTACCCAGGGCTTGCACTTTGTCAACAATGCAATTGTGCAATTATCTTACTCATAGGCATAAATCAAAAAAAAATGAAATTTTTTTCCCTTTCTTTTTTCATAGCACACTCAAATTGAAACAGATGATATATGCTTGCTAATTTTCCTTGTGTGCTTCTTGTGATCAATTTTTGTTGATGTTCCCTCCTTAGTTAGACACTTTGGTTATTTGAAATTATACCCTTGACTGCTTCATTGTGTTTGTCCCATAAGAGTGTACTTATGGTCATCTCAAAATTTTGTGTCTCAATGTGAGCATAATCATGCTACATTAAATTGGTATATAATTTCATTTTCATCTTGATATCTATGTCTGTTATGCATTGGTTATATTCCTAAACTCCTATTTGATATAGATCATATTCATATCTTCATAGTTTCTTGTACTAGTGATAATTGTATGATCTTATGATGCCCCTTACTAAGGCTCGATGATAAGAAAAAGGGACTATTAAAGAGACCCTTGTAAATTTCACTTTGCATTTTTATCCTAGTTTGCATCTTAGGTTACATAGTAGTCTTGCATTTGAGTTTGGAGAGAGCCTCCTTCATCACTTTTGGGTGGATCATCAACTCCACTTGATTATCTTTTCTTCTATCTCTTGATCATGTATTCATCTCCCCTTGGTCTTTCATCACCATTTTTGGTCATTTATTTTTCATATTTTTCTATCATGTCATCACAAGGGGTTAATAATGTAATCACATTCAATCTATCTAAAATGCTAATTTTTCAAATCATGAATTCCATCGCATATATTAAAGCATATCACTATGAGCATAACATCTACAAGAGCATCACCTATATGGTATTGGAAAGATGAATAGAGCATACATATCAAAATCATCACATGAGGAAATCAAGTGTTGAAAATAAAGAGTATTTCCATGGTAAAAGCACGAAGTAAATGAGACAAGTACACAAAACAATACATAAGCCAAATCTAATATCTCATATATATCATTATAAATTGAGTATAAGTACAATGTGAGATCAAAATATGGATACAATTTCAAAATCATGGTATGTCTCAAAAATAGCCCCAATACAAACTAAGACTATGAGAGATCACTAATGACTGTCACTCTCATGTATTTGAGGCGAAGGGGGAGGAACATGCATCCTGTCAAGCAGCTAAACTACACCCTTTAATCATCCTTTTCTTTGTGAGTGATCAAGAACTCTCTTCCCTATTGATACCACTACTATGTAGGATATAAATTAATATGTTTCCCTTTCTCTATTACTTTCCATGTTTTTCTAAGATCTATCTCACTCATCTCTTAGGGCATCCTCTCAATCTCTAGCCTCTATCCTTGCATCCTATAGCTATTGGTCTCTCACTTCTATGGTGATCTATAGTTGTTCACCTCCATCTCTATCTCTTTTACTTGCAATATGGCTAAAGATGTTATTTCCCCTCAATCCTCCTATGGAGGAGTCTACCTCTCCTCCTTCCTAGGCTCATCCTCCTCTGCATCTATTATCACCTTCACCCTAGACATAGTGGCTAGATGACTTCTAGAAAGGGCACTCCCCCTTCTCCTCAGTTGTTTCCTCCTCCTCCATCTTCTCTATCTCCATCATCTTGTCTATCATTTCTTCCTACATGGGGAACTCTATCTAAAGGATCCATAAATATAAGATATTGATGATCCCTCAACCATCTCCCATACTTAGGACCCTGTATATGTTATGTCTAGGAGTAAGTCCCAGACAACCTATTGTATTTTTTGTACCTCCTACGTTCAAATATAATATATGAACACCAATTCCCATCCTAAGGTCTCTTCTACTAGGTACCTACCACATGTGTTTTAGAGTGGGGTTGTCATACACCAAAAGACCAATCTATCAATGCCCAATATAACCACTCAACTTATAGTACATAGGAGGTGGTTAAGCCCTTGTCATGAATCCTGAGGGGAGTACTAAATAAATTTCCAAAAATCTTTCCCTTATCATTACCTGAGGTTATGAGGATTGAACCTATGACCAAGCCCTAATACCACTTATTAGAGTGGGGTTTTCGTTACACCAAAAGACTAATCTATCAATTCCTAATGCAACCACTCAACTTATAGTACATAGGAGGTATTTAAGCCCTTGTCACAAATCCCAAGGGGAGTGCTAAATAAATTTCCAACAATGTGGTAACCTTAGTGCTCACACATTTCTATCTCTTGAGATACCTCCATATGTGATTGTTGATGAACCACTCTACTAGTCCAAAATTTTTACCCAATAGTGGCCTACTACAAAATATGTAGGTCATGATTTACCCAAATATGTGGAAAATATAGTAAAGTTCCAGGGTCCATCGTCATTAGCATACAAGTATCATCATCAGTTAATTGCCTCAATAAGTGCAACCCCATATGATATGTACATCTGATCTGTATATCTAGAAATATTTATTGCAATCAATACAACAAGAAAGACATGTTATACTGCATTCATGAGATATCAAGTAGTGTCTTAAAACACAAAGGAATCACTTAAAACAGTCAACAACTCTAACTCTTCATTCTAAGAAGCATGAGGATAACCAAATCAAAGTGTACAATATTTCATAGGATGATAAGATATCATACAATTTTTTGTTTAAACCATATGACACTTTGTCTTCTTGCCACATTTTGTACCCCATTGTACGACTCATGGGTGCCCTTTGTGCAATATTTTAATAGACTATTGAGTGACACATTTTTGACTTAAGGAACATCATATTATATTTCACATAAGGGCATATGAAAATATATAATTTCATATGAAATTTCACATACAAGTACTTAGCAACATGAAAATCACAAAATGAAAGTCGAACGAGTTTTGTTTTTGATCACTTACTAGCAAGGGATATTCTTGTGGTTGGTTATACAATTGGGTTAGCTTAAAATGATTCTGATGTATTGGGACCTATACTCTTCTCTCTTAAGGCTCTAAACTCACAAAATGACAAATGATAAATGATTTTAAAATGACCCTTTTGGAACCCTTATATAAAATTTTGACCTAATTTTTCAAAGTCTCAAATTTCTATGAAAATTACATCCTTCCTAATTTTTATGTCCTAGATTCATTTTGGGGATCAAAATCAAAATCTAGATTTAATTTTATCATCCAATTTGTGATTTAAATTCCTCTATTCTTTGTGTAGTTGGCTGACCCTTTTTAGGAAAATATTTCACATCTTTTCAAGGCAAGAATATCTTCATGATTTCTACATCTTCACTTTTTCCTCTCTACCATTTCATCTCATTTCTTCTTTTTTTGACCTAATTTTATGTCTCATCATTTTGGTTGGCACATTCTCAACGCTTTATGGTCAAACTTGGTTCTATGCTTTTTAAATCGCTTATCTATCATCATGAACTTTATCTTAGATTGATTTGATCATATCTATCTCATTTTTATGTCTCCTCTACATCATTTCAATTTTAGTCTTGAAGGGGCAAGAATATCCTATTTTTCAATGTTGTAAATTGATTCTTCCATATCTATCCACTATTTGCTTCGATTGTGGTAGATGTTTTATCTAATCTATTCATTCCTAGGCATATAAATTCTCATCACATCACATCAATTTTGATATTGTCTTATCTATCAACCCTTTTTTATCTTTCAATTATTTCTTAAAAGCGTGCATTGGAATTATCTTACTATCTTGCTAACCTTTGTTCACTTCTAGTTTAGGGTTAGTTATCTCACTTCACTTCATTTGCAGCTAGTCCAAATTCATATCTCTTAATCAAATTTACATCATCAATATTTAAATTAATGTGTTCTCATGTCTCTCACACATTAGTCAAAGAGGGGAAATATAATCACCCAAAAATGGTCTTTTAAACTATACTCCTCTTTTTCAGCATTTTAGTCTCCATACTCAACTACATGTTATCTTAATAAATTTTATACAATTTATCAATCATTTAATCTTTGATCAAATCATCACTTATTTATTTATTTGATTTTATCTTATGGTTTTATCATCTTATCCTAAGCCTTTATTTAATTAGAAGAACACACTCTCTTTTAATTAAATAAAATCCCCATAATTAATCCTATGAGTGCACATAAAAGGAATTTCTAAATTTAAAAATAAAAGAAAATTACTTTTTGTCTACACATTGAATGCACACTTTCCAAGATGACAGGAATATCTTTTTCCTCTTAATCTCCTCCGCTCATTATTTTTCCTCTTAAACACAACCATTGATTTTGTCTCTTGAAAATCTTGTGCACAATGTAGAATCATTCTCCACCCTTGCTTTTTCCTCTTAATATCTCACCATCCATTTCTCTCTAAAAGGAGGCTCTCTCCTCTCTCTCTCTCTCATAATCTTAGATTTTCATACTATTGTTATGCTTTTGCACTTTCATTTGAGCACTTGAGCATCCTTATTTGCATTCTCATCCAATTTACTTGCATCATAGATTAGTCTTTCTTTATTGCATTTTAGTTTAAATCACATAGTTTAATTAGGGGATAGTAATGTTTATCATTGTTTGAATATCTTTTAATTTCCTTGTACATGGATTGCATCATATCTTAGTCCTTGCATCATCATAGTTTCCTTTGCATTCTCACTTTGAAATCCTTGGATACTAGCATCTTATTTATCTTACTCCATTGGACCTTCCATTGTGTACTATACCTTTATATATTCACTTATCTTGGTTCATTTGAGAGTTGAAAACACCATAAATTTTGCATTTCCCTTGCATGTTACAAGTAGGAATCAATAAGCCACTTTTTGAGACTCTCCCTTCATGGGTTCTCTCAAGTATGACCCTTTTTTGTATATAGGTGCATCTTTTGGACATTTTTCTAGATATTATTTCACTAGAAAAAATCCAAATTGATTTATGCTAGCTTTTGTGTGAATGTAGCTATTAGCAAATAAATACCAAACTTTATCTCTCTAAAATATAAGTGGAGAAAATGGACACAAGAACATTTTTTTGGAAATGCTTCTCTTTTGTTTTAGAGGTATGCTAAACATGGTCATATCATCTTAGATTGTAAGGCCCCATAACTTAAAAACTCAAAATAGGAAGGGAATTTTCCTCCCCCTAAGGTATCTTCTCCCTTGGTGAGGATGGAGAAACCAAAGGTTTAGAGGGTGAAACCTCAAGATGAATGGGAGAAGAGTGGGGAATATCTCAAGGATGAAGGAAAATGAATGAGAGAAGAAGAGGGAGAGAAAATTACTAATGTTTAAAGTGTTATAAGTCCAAAAGAAAAAATGGAGAGGCCTCTTGATGAAAGGGAAATTCCCCTTTTGGAAAAACTCCCAAGAATATAGTTTGAAACCTTTATTGGGTCAAACCCTCCCATAGTGGAGGTTTTAACCTTTGGTAAGATGTAAAAAACCTATTTATGTTTTTATGGAGGAGGATTTGGGCATGGGATGAGGAGATATAGTATTAGCCCTTGTTGGAAGGGCCCTAATGCTCAAGCCAGTGATACTAGATGCTAGAGTGAATGAGAAACTAGTAATACAAGATAAGAAAACAAAGATAAATGGAAAAATGGTATCACTTAGTCTTGGTCTCCTTGTCCATGTAGGAGGAGGGATGAGGAAAACACAAATGGAAATTGAGAGGTACAAAGAAAGTGAATGTTGGGTCTGAAGTAAGAGTGGGAATACCACTAGAAAGGATTTATAGGAAAAATAATATGGTGATGGAAAGTTCCAATGGAAGGAATATAATATTTGGGGTAACTAAAAGGAATAAGAAATGAAAGTCCTCTCACAGACTATTAATAGCATGAAAACTCCTCAAAATAAGTTCATAGTGTTTAGGGGGGAAAGAGAGATGCTTTAATAAGATGTAGATATCCACTTTCCATACCACTATAATATTAAAAAATTATAGGATAAAATGGAAAGAGATAATGCCCAAATTATATTAGCAAGGCCCAAATTAGAAAGGGTGCTAATTCTAAATATGAATTATAAAGGAGAATGTAATGAAAGGAAACACTCTTTGACCCTTATAGGATAATGTGTATGCAAATTTGAATTGATTCATTAAATTAAATAGATCTATATGTGAAGTGTAAATAATTAGCCCAATTAATATATAGATATAGGATAAAGATATGAAAGAAAATAAATTATAAAAGATTACCTTGAAATACATAGTAGAATATGTATCTTAGCTCCAAAAATCATAGATCTCAGCCTCTTTCTGAATATCTGATTGCGGATCTCTGAATAAAATAATGAAGCAGAGGAAACCTAGAAATTATTATTCTGAAAAATCAAAAAGGTCAAGGCTGATCTAGTTGGTCACATTCTCACAAGATTAATGTGTACCAGGGGTAGTATAACAAAGTTGAACTAACTTTTTAAGAAAGCTTTCGAGGTGTAATTTCTAGATCTGCATGTCAAATTATGTTATCATATTCCTAATCACAAAAAGCAAATGGTTTTTGTTTTTTGGTGGATGAGGGCTTGCCTTGGTCAAGCCCTGGATTGAGATATCAATCTTGACTTGAAATGTGATTGATAAATGAAATTCCTACATGTATTAGATCTGAATAATATCAAATGGGAGATATAATTACCTTTATAGATGTAATTGTATTTCATATGTGATCAAGCATGTAAGTGTAATAGCCCTGACTCAAAGAAACCATAAAGAAATCAAAGAAGTCAAAACCTAATGAATAGGAATTAATTTTACATACCATGATGAGTAATAGAAGAGGTTGAATGGATTAGAATGATATAGCTCCTCCTTAGAGTCAAAATTCACTACCACCTTGAAGGATGAAGCTTGATACAAGAAGGAGATGCCAACACTTGAATGCTTAAAGATGCTCACTTGAAGAAGAATGCCTTGGTTTCTTTATACCTTGCGAAAGTCTTATGAATGAAAAATTGTTAAAATGAAGCCCCAAAGCTTCCTTATATACAATTTCTTGGGTAGGAAAATACTCAGACCAACTGAGGAACAAGATAAATCAACTAAAAAACTCAATGTCTCTTAGGCCTTGAACCCCACAATCACTAGCGATGTAGTAAAACTAGCCATCCTTGACCTGAACTAGGTCAATCAAGGTTGACCTTGGCTAGAATAGGTCAAAGAAGGTTGACCTAATCCTAAAGCAGGGAGAGATTAGGCCTCAAAAATACCTAGAAGGATGTGCAGATGAAATTGGATGATGACAGACCTACCATGAGATATGGCCAAAGAGTTGGAAATATTAGAAATTAAAGTCCACCAAGATAATTGAGAAGGTGTGGGGGGGGGGGGGTGGTGGTGAATCAGTTATGCAATTAAATAAACTCTTAATATCCTTATTAATTCCAAAACATGTAAAAAATAGATGCAACAACTATAGAAAGATCACCATACACAATAACACTAGATCTATTAACTAGGGAAACACTTGATTAGAGGGAAAACTTCAGTGGGGATGGTACCCACAAAATGATGTACTAATATATAAGTTCCTTGTAAGAGGATGGACCCTATTAGAATTGAATGAAATAAAATAAATACATATCAATCCCTATTAGGAGACTTTGAATCCAAGTTAGGAGATTCTAACCCTATTATAGATTCCAATCCTATTAGGAGTTGTGCCAACCCTGATAGGAGTTGAATGAAAGGAAGATGGACCCACTATCTAAAAAACATCAAGGAAAGATTGCAGAATTCACTGTCCAACTATCCTTAGTACTATCCTTCTCATAATAATATAATTATACAACTATCCAACATAAACTTCTTGCTAAATACAATCACTTTTCAAGATCATTGTGCCTCAGCTACACGAAAAACTTCTCTGATCAAAAGGTATCATTAATAGGTTCATTAGATCTCACATACAAGTTTTCATACTCACATTACACAATAAAATCACTTGATCACACTCTACACAAGGAAAACATCATTCCTTTATGCCAAGTCCTAAAAAAAATTATTGAGTCAACCTTGAGGCTTTCTCAATTTATAGTAATAATATACTACCAACTTAAGATATTACATTTACATGTTACATTACATCTTTACACTTTTTACAATTACACACAATTTTCAGCTCACAACCTTCATAACCCTTCATTTGATGCTCATTAGGATGTGTGTGTTTGACCACAAAATCTTCATTGTGTCTTCTACCTCTATCCAAGTCTGCATAACATGATTTTATGTATGTTAGAAGATATAATAAAAACATCAATAACTATTATCTAGTAACTCTATCTGAACATTACCTTCACTAAATCCATCATATCTCTATCCAATCTTTTTATTTGCATATGAGCTCTTAAATATAGCATATAGATACTATGTAGAACATATGCTCAATTGCAAAGCCAATCTTTGTCTATTGCACTACCAGTTTTAGCAGAATAACAATTATGTTGACATCAATGAAAAAAATTATCATGAATGCAACATGCAACCTCTAAATCCTCTCTCCAATAATGTTAGCATACTTCCCCATAGGAATGCCATCAACATTCATTCTTAACAATCTCCCCCTTTGGCATTGATGGAAATATATATGAAAAACATCTAAGTTCCATGAATACCAAATATCTATGTTACAACTACTCCCCCATTCATGGTGACCATGAATGTCCATTGTATTGTAAACAACATGCATAAGGAAGGTGTTAGTCTCCCACATACATCAACATATTTTCACATCCTCTTTAGCAATCAATATATAATTCTCCCTCCATTGACATCAGTCAACACACAAAGATATTTCATTTATTACTCTCTCCAAACATACCAAAGAATGTTTCATGTGATACTCTCCCCATTGATAATAATCAATATACAAGAATATTTTCATGTGCTACTCTCTCCCATTAATATACAAGGATGTTTTTTATGCATTACTCTCCCCCATTGACATCAATGATAAAGGTATCATTATGTCAATTCTCTTCATGAGATATGAAATAAGCTTAAGAATCAAAAGATATTATTAAATACCAATACCAAGAGTACTTCATGACTCATCTTAAAGACATATACTCCCCTATAGAGGAAGCATCAAACATCCAATCTAGATAAAATAAATAGTGCTCTGTCACCATTGGGCTAATGCAATATTTGCATCAACAACTCAAAAGTAGGCCGGGGATGACCCCAAGCATACCTCTCAAGTACTCAAATGTATTCTTTAGAAAAGGGTCTATAAATATGTGTGCTATCTACTCATTTGTGCTAATGTACTCCAATCAAATCTCTTTCTCTTCAACTTTCTCTCGCAAAAAGTGATACTTAATAGACATATGCTTTGTCTTTGAATGTAAAACTAAACTCTTTGACATACTCATTGTACTTGTGGTATCATAATGTATGATAACATACTCTATAAACTCAATCCCAATATCCTTTAGCATTTGTTTCATCCATATAATTTGATTAAAACCATATACTCTACTTCTTCCATACTCTCTGAAATATAATCTTGTTTCTTACTTAGCCAAGAAATCAATCTTCCTCCCAAGAAATATGCTCCACCACTGGTAGTTTTTTTGTCATCTATACTTTTTGCCCAATTTGCATCAATGTATGCACATAACGTAAAGTCATTTGATCTATCATACCATAATCCAAAATTAGGTATACCCTTAAATATCTAAAAAATATATTTAATATTGCATAATGTGACACTTTAGGATCAACTTGAAACCTTTTCATAATTCCATCTACAATAGATATATTAGGTCTAGTGTGTGTTAGATATTGCAATCCACCAATCATAGATCTGTACTTTTTGTGCTCAATAGTAGGGGTTTCATCTTTTCTAGATAACTTGTGACCAATTACCATAGGTGTTCCAACTAGTTTACAAATTTCCAAACCAAATATTTCATACACTTAGATTTTGATATGAAGCTACCATCTTTGTTCTAAACAATCTGCAATCTCAAGAAATACTTCATTTCACTAATCATACTCATCTCAAATTCCTTCTTCATCTCTACTGCAAATGCTTCACTTACTTCATCATCACCTCTAAATATTATATCATCCACAAATACCCCAAAAATTAGTAATCTATTGTTAATCCCCTTCAAATATAAATTACTATCAACATTACCTTTTCCAAATCCCAAACTTATCAAATAGTTATTCAATCTTGCATACCATGATCTATGTTCTGTTTTTAATCCATACAATTCATTCTTCAACTTGAAAGCTATATATCCTTTATATGTCAAAGAAAAACCATCTGGCTACTCAATATATACCTCTTCTTCTAATTTTCCATCTAGAAAACTTGATTTTCCATAATCATCTTTGCTAGTTTCATCAACTCTTTTAGGTTAAACTTAAGAAATAAAAAATGGTTCTTTATGTACCTTTTTCCTTGTCATAAATCCTTTCTCTTTGCTTCCAAAAATTTGATCAATAGACTGTATCTTTATCAAATTTTTGTTATGTGTCACTACTTCAACCCTAACTCTAACTTCAATTCAAAGTTCATCTCTTGGTTCTACTCTTTGTTCTTCTCTCTATGCTTCTATCTAAATTTCGTTCTACAAATCAATGTCAATCTCAAAAAATAATTCATCATCAAAATTTTCTCTATTAGGCCTTGGATTAGTCCCTTCATCAGAATTTTGATCAAGTATTCTTTCTTGAATTCTAAACTTCTCATCAACTCTCACATTTGTGCTCTCAACAATAGTCTTAGTCCTTTGATTAAAATATCTACATGTCTTACTTTTAAATGAATATCCATGAAACATATCTTCATCACTCCTTGAATCAAACTTTCCAATATCATCATCCCTCTTAATGTAACATTTACTTCCAAAGATTTTGAAATACTTCACAGAAGGGGTATGTCCAAACCAATGGTCATAAGGTGTCTTACCAATTTTTTGTCTGATTTGTACTATGTTCATAGTGTGCACTATTGTTTTTAATGTTTATCTCCAAAAGATCTTAGATACAATTTTCTTTAGCATCATCACTCTTGTTGCCTTTTTTACTATTCTATTCCTCCTTTCTACTATCCCATTATGTTCAGGTGTCTTAGGGGATAAAAGTTGTCTTTTAATACGTTAAACTCATTTTTTGTACTCTTTATATCTATTAGATCTCAAATATTTAATTTTCAATCTAGATTTATTTTCAGCTATACTCTTAAATATCTCAAGTTTCTCAAAAGCTTTAGATTTCTCTCTAAGAAATGCTATCCACGTCATTCTAGTGAAATCATCAACAAGAATCATAAAATAGCTTTCACCATAAATTTTTTTTTTCTCTTTGTAGGACCAGTCAAATTTGTGTGGACAATCTCCAACTTCATAGTTGTACTAAATTATTTTCTTGGAAATGAACTTTTCTTCTATTTTTCCCTCACACATTCCAACTTACATACCATGTTAGTACATTTCACAATTTAAAGAAAATCTCTAACTGCAAGTGTAGGGCTGACCTTCACAATGTTATCAAAGTTGATATGACAAAATATTTTATGCCACGACCAACTATCATCTACCTTAGCAACTAAAAATGTCATCTTATTAAGATTCAACTAAAATACATAACTTCTTTTCCTTGTGCCTGTACCAAACAATGTGTCATCTATGTATTTGATAATGCAAAATCTTCTCTGTAAACTATAATTGATATCCCTTATCCACTAGCTATCCAAAAATCATAATATTATGCATCAAACCATCAACAAAGTAAGCATCATCATTGTTAGTCTTCTCATCAATTGTAATAGATTCTTTTACTTTTATATGACAGGTTGCATTGTTTCCAATTCTAACTATTCCACCATCATAGCTATTGACTTCAAAAAGCTTATTCATATCTCTAGATATGTGATGGGAACAACCACTCTTAATAATCCAATAAAATTTCTTCTTTTTTACTTGAGATACTAATGATTTTTATTCTCTAACTTTTTTTTTAAAAGGGAGTTCTTCCTTAATAGCAACAAATATGATTTCATCATCACTTTCACTCAAGATTTCTTCTACCTGAGCATTTAATTCAACCTCATCCTTTGAAAAACAACCATTCCTTAGGCTTTCTTGATTTGAAGTGATCTCAGTCTTTCTTACTCTCTTAGGATACTTAGAAGAATAATGACCATATTCATTACAAGTCCAACATTTAAAGATTTTGTTACCTTTACGTTCTCTTTTCATAAGCAGGGAAAGCCCTTCCCAAATCTTATTTTCTTCTTCAACTTTCATTTAGTTGCTACTAATAGAGTCACCACTTGTACTAGCACTCCTTTACAACATAAGATAAACATTCAATGCATTGAAAGTAGTCTCAATATTAGGCAATTCTCCACTCTATCTCATCTACATTTCTCTTGACTTTAATCTTCCAAGAAGATTCTCTCTTGTGAAATTTAATTAAATGGGAATTACTTGTTCAATAATTTGTGTTGTATGTCTATATGTAGGTGTCAAAGTCTCCAATATCTTCCATATAAGCTCATCTTTAGATTTTTATCCTCCACAAGTTTTAATTCCTACAAAAATTTCTAATATTCTCTGAAAAATAATTTCTAATAGATTTATCTTCCATCATTTTGGCATCTTGATATAATCATATCCAATTTTTTAGTCTAATATTTTGAGTGTGATTATCACCTTCAAATGTACTTTTTAAAAGGAATCCAAATTTCATGAGAAATTGTTAAAGATTTTACTTGAGCATGTTTAATTTCAGGAAGAGCTAATAATAATACTTCTCTTGCAAACATATTAAGAATGAATACATCTTTCTAAACTTCATCACAAGTTTCAAGACTATTTTCTTCAATTGCATCCTTCTTACTTTTAGTAATCAACCAATAACTCAGACCCATGCATAGAAAATGTGTTGTCATATTTTCCTTCAAACTATCAAAGTTAAGTCTAAATTGTGCCATAGATTCCTTAAGTTGTTAATCTTTTTTCCATAAGGACCTAATGCTTTGATATCGATTGCTAGAAAGTAAATTCCACCAAGATAAATACGGTGGGGGGGTGAATAAATTATGCAATTAAAATAACTTTGAATATCATTATTAATCCCAAAAAATATAAATAGTAGATTCAACAACCATAGGAAGATCTCGATACACAATAACACTAGATTTATTAACTAGGGAAACCCTTGATCGGAGGGAAAACCCCAGTGGGGATGGTACCCACAAAATGATGTACTAATATATTAGTTCCTTGTAATATGATTGATGCAGGAGCATCTCAGGTGTAAGAGAAATCTTGCATCACCCAAAAATATTTTCATTTTAGTCTTTTCTATTTTAATAAGGACTAGTGGACAGGGTGGTTACTAATTATGGGAACTTGCTATTTTTAGTAAGTTTGTCATACGAGCTTTAGAATGTTCTCATTTTCTACATGAAGGTTCATTTTAGAGTTGTAAGCCTACCATAAAAATCTCATTGCTCCAACTTAAGTATTAGAGAATTTATTGTAGATTTTCGGTGGAAAAATTTGCAAAATAATCTTTAGGCTCATCGTTGGAGGCCTTAGATTGCCTAGATGAGGTCTAAAATCTTGACAGAAGGGTGCTTGCAATGTTTTGAGCCTGTAGATTAGGAGCTAGCATTTCTAAAAAGTGTTTATAATAGCCAATCAAAGTAACAGTTTGAGAGTTATGGCCTTCTGAAGTTGGGCTACCTGAATTATCTAAAATAATTGTCAAAGATGTATTTGGTTGACTCTATATGTATTGTTAGGGTCTTTTGGCCCTAGGTATTAAGTTTCAATGTCTAGAACCTTTCTGGGTGGCATAACATTGCCTATTTAAGAAAGACCTGAACATTGTCTAGAACAGCTTTGGGTGATAGTTCATAGCTTGTCTTGCAGATTATTGTAATGAAGGTGCTCATGTGAAATAGAAGTCCACATTTTGTTCTCACATTTTTTGTTGTTTCTTTTTTTTCTTATGGTTTATGGTATTAAGGGGAGCATCCTTCATCAATGATGGACCCTATTAGGAGTTAATGAAATACATGTAGTACATATCACTCTAGTTAGGAGCTAAATGTAAGGAAAATATACCCAATGTCCAAATAGCTTCAGCATAATACCACAAAACTCATTGTCTAGCTAGCCTTAGTAGTATCCTTCTCAAAATAATACAAGTATACAACTACCCAACAACATGTCTTTCCAAATACAATAACTTTTTAAGATCACCATGCCTTAGCTACACAAAACACTTCTCTGATCAAAATATATTCATTATCAAGTTCATTGGATCTCACATACAAGTTTTCATACTTCCATTACACAATATATTGCACTTGATCACACTCTACCATAAGGAAAATATCTTTTTGGTGTAGGAGCACCCACATAAAGATTTTTTTAAATTTTAATTTCATTTCCACATGTACATATATCCATCATGCATTAGGTTGTTGCTTAGTTTCAGTCATTGTTGAGTTGCAGCAATTGTCGAGTACCAGTAATTTTACAGTTTAGGCCAAGTTCAGGTTATCCCACATCATGTTAACACTCGGGTTCACATGCTATCCCATCTCACTCTATAGTGTGTGTTGAGTTCCATAGTCTATGCGGAGCTCTCTTTCATGTGTTGATTTACCTAGTATATGCTGAGTGACTCTTCATATGCTGAGTTATCCTATTGATGTTGAGCATCAGTAGTTTGGACATGATTTCTGTGTTTTTGTGCGAGCCAACTTGCGGGATTTATTTTGATCATGACATTTATGATAAGATCTTATCTTGGGATGTGTATAGACCATTGTTGGGTTAGTTTTTCTATTTTTTAATGATCTAGAATGTTTTGTATGTCATTTTAGCAAGTATAAATAGAGTCTTTGAGCTTAGAGTTAGGCAAGTTTTTTAGAGATTAGTAGAGAGCTTCTTAGATCTTAAATATATATTTTGCATCTATCCATAACCTAGAAGGCCTTATAGCTAGGCATGTATGCTAGAAATTTAATGAATCAATAGAATATTATTGTTCTCTCTCTCTCTCTCTCTCTCTCTCTCTCTCTCTCTCTCTCTCTCTCTCTCTCTCTCTCTCTCTCTCTCTCTCTCTCTCTCTCTCTCTCTTGGTGTTGATATCTCTCTGTGTGTATTGTTGTTGCTGTTGCTTTTGCATTTAGTTCCTTCTTTGCATCATTATTGGTATCAGAGCTTGGAAAAAGCTCCTGAAGAAATTGGATTTTATGTTAGAATTAGAGTATGAAGCCGAGACATCAAACATGGTCACCAATGCTGAATTGGAAAAGAAGATGCAAGAACATGAGAAAACCAATAAGTGGTTATTGGATGAATTTGCAGAGTTGAAGGGCCAGATGGAGAAAGGAGTAAAGGTTCCCTTAGAACAAGAGGAAGAAGGGGAAGAAGAAAATACCCTTGAGCTGGAGGTGATTAACTTTCCTATAGATTAGAGATACTTCATAGAAGCCCTTGAAAGAGTTGGCAAGAAAAATGCCAAAGGTGACCTATCCATCTTCTTAGGAAAGATGGATATTGATGTTGTTGTGGATTGGATAAAAGCCTTGAACAACCACTCTGAATGTGAAAATGTAGCAAAAAAAAGATAAAGTAAGGATTTCTAAGTCAAAGTTGAAAGGGGCAGCCCTCACTTGGTGGAATTTCACCCAAGGAGAAAGGATCAAAGAAGGTAAGAACATGATAAATTCATGAGGTAGGATGAGTTCCAAGATAAGAGAAACTTACATACTCAAGGATTATGAAATCCAACTACATAGAAGGAGACAAAGTTTAGGACAGAAGGAGCTAGATGTCACAACCTATACTGAAGAATTCCAAAAATTGAGCCTAAGGGAAAAACATAGTGAATGCGAAAGTGTTAAAGTTGGTAGATATCTCAATGGATTAAGGTTGAGCATTCAAGAAGAACTTAATATGTTGTGTCTCGATACAGTTCATAAATGTTATCAATTAGCACTAAAGGTGGAAGCTAAATTGAAGAGAAGAGAAGAGAAAAATAGTAGAGGAAGAGGAAGAAACCAAAGGGGAAGAGGAAACTTCCAAGGTAGAGGACAAATCCATGAAGATCATAAGGAGATAAAGTAGGAAACTAGTCAAAGTGAAGGAAATTTTAGAGGTAGAAGAGGCAATTTAGGAGGTAGGTTTGGTGGTAGAAGGAAAAGTCTGATAACTTGCTTCAATTGCAATAAGGAGGGACATTATGCATCTAGGTTTTCAGATAGAGCTGGTTCAAGTTCACAAGGTGAAAGGATAACACATTTGGTACAAGATGATGAATACCAAGAGAAGGAGATGGCTGATTTAGATAGTGTACCTGAAAGAGGGGAAAATTTGTTGATGAGAAGAACACTTTTGAAGGTGACTACTACCATGGAGCGACAACAATGGAAAACTATCTTTAGGACTGCTTGCAAATTAGAAAGTAAGGTATGTAAAGTCATTATTGACTCAGGATCTACTGAAAATTTAGTTTCTCTTAAGATGGTTCAAAATTTAAAACTTATGAGAGTACCTCATGATTTTCCCTAAAGGTTTCATGGCTAACAAAGGGTCAACAAACCCTTGTCAATGAGCAAGCATGGGTTGATTTTCAAATTGGAAAGTATAAGCATAGAATTTTGTTGATATAGTTGACATGGATGCATGCCACCTATTGTTTGGTAGACCTTGGCAATATGATTTTTAGGCACAACACGATGGAAAACTTAATGTATACACCATCAAGAAGGATGGAAAGGTGATTAGATTGATTCCATTTGCTGATCATGAAGAAGTGGAAGAGACTAAAGAGAGGGGAGCCAAAATTATGATGGTTGATAAGGAGTTATTACAAGACATCCTAAGCCTTGTTTTCTTTTGATACCTCAACCACAAACACAAGGATCAATTGAAAATGGAAAGAAGAATGTTGAAACAAAGAAGGAAATTCCTAGTGAAGTGACAACACTTTTGGATAAGTATGAAGGTTTGATTTCAGAAGGTATGCCAAAGTATTTACCACCTATAAGAGACATTAGTCATTGTATTGATTTCATTCCTAGAGCTACTTTACCAAATAAGGCTATATATAAGGTGACACCTCAACAAAATGAGGAGATTGCTAGACAAGTAAAGGAGTTGATAGATTCTAGTTTAATGGAAAAAAGTTTAAGTCCATGCATTTTACCTACTATTTTAGCAAACTAGAAGGATGGATCATGGAGGTTGTGCACTAATTCAAGAGCCATTAATAAGATTACAATCAAATATTGGTTTCCAATGCCAAAAATTGAAGATTTGCTTGATTGCTTGGGACGTGCAAAGTATTTCTCCAAGATTGACTTAAAGAGTGGGTACCATCAAATACGGATAAGGGCTGGAGATGAATGGAAGATAGCATTAAAAACCAATGATGGATTTTATGAGTGGAAGGTAATGCCATTTGGACTCTCTAATGCTCCTAGTACCTTCATGAGACTTATGAATGAAGTGCTCAAAGACTTCAATGGTAAGTTCATCAAAGTAGATTTGGATGACATCTTAATTTTCAAAAAGACAAAGGAAGAAAACCTACAAAACATTGACATGGTTTTGAGGAGAATTCATGAGAAGAAATTGGCAATAAACTTGGAAAAGTGCTTGTTCATGCAAGAGGAGCTGACATATCTTGGTTTTGTGATCTCCCAAGGTAACTTGAAGATGGATAAAGATAAGGTAAGTGCTATACTCTCTTGGCCACCTCCTAAAATAGTTGGAGATGTTAGAAGCTTTCATGATCTTGCTACATTTTATAGGAAATTCATAAGAGATTTTAGTCATATATGTGCTCCTATGTTAGAAACTATTAAAGGTTGAAGGAAGTGTAAGTTTGCATGGACTCAATCAACAAGTGAAGCTTTTGAATTACTTAAGAACAAGATTAGTGAGCAGCCAATTCTTTCTTTACCTGATTTTAACAAAGTTTTCCAAGTAGAATGTGATGCTAGCAAGGTTGATAAAGGGGTTGTTCTTAGTCAAGAGGGAAAACCAATGACTTTCTCAAGTGAAAAGCTACATGAAGCCAAGAAGAAATACTCTTCATATGACTTAGAAATGTATGCCTTGGTTCAAACCATCAAATTATGGAGACATTACTTGTTGCTAGAGGAGTTTGTTGTGTATATAGATAACCAAGCACTTAGTTTTCTAAATAGCCAAGACAAGCTAAGTCATAGGCATATGAAATGGGTGGAGTATTTGGAGGTCTATACCTTCACCATCAAGCATATGAAGGGTATAGAAAACAAGGTTTCTGATGCTCTTAGAAGAAGGAACATGATTGCCTCCCAAATTTAGCTAGAAAGTGTGGGAATTGAAGCCCTAAAGGACATGTATGTAGTAGATCTAGATTTTGGTGAAATCTACAAGGTATGTATGGAGTTTGGTGATAGGTACCATGTTGATTTTTATGCTTTTTTGATATAAGACAAGGATGTGAAGTTTGTGGCACACTTTTGGCAAACTCTATGGAGAAAAATTAGAACCAATTTATCATTCTTGTCAGCCTATCACCATCAAACTAATGGGTACATAGAGGTAGTTAATAGATCATTGGAAAATTTGTTGAGATCACTCACCAGGCAACATGGAGAAAAATGGGATACAATCATACCCCAAGCTAAATTTTCATATAATGACTCCATCAATAGAAGTATAAGAAAGTCATGAATTCAAGTGGTGTATTGAATTCATCCTCAAGGGATATTGGAGTTAAGAGATATGAGTTCATACCAACAAGTTATAGCACAAGGTGAGGAGTTTTCTACAACCATAAAATAGATCCATGATGAAGTCAAAGCACAACTCCAACAAACCTCTAACAAGTATAAGAAGCATGCTGATAAAAAAAGGAGACCCTTAAAATTTGAAGTTGGAGACTTAGTGTGGGCTAATCTCAAGAAGGAGAGGTTACCAAAAGGTAAACATGGAAAACTCATGTTGAGAAAACTAGGTCCTTGCCAAATAGTGAATAAGTTTGGAACCAATGCTTATGAGATTCAATTGCCACCTGAGATTGGAATCTCTCCCATCTTCAAAATAGTAGACCTCACCCCATTCAAAGTAGCCACTAAAGGTGATGATACAGGGTATATTGTTGATGTAGAAGACATTAAAGATCTACCATTGAAGGAGGTGCCAAAGCTAGAGAAGATTCTTGACACCAAAGTAGAGAAGAAGAAAAGAGGAAAGGAGTACAAGCAATACTTGGTAAAACTTAGAGGCTATCCTACTGTAGATGTTGTGTGGATGATAGAGGATGATATGAACAAGAAGGCTACCACTCTATTAGAGCTCATCTCATGTGGGCTTGAGATAAATTTTCTTGGCGTGTATGGTGCAAGAGCACCCACATAAAGAGTTTTTAAAATTTTAATTTCATTTCCACATATACATATGTCCATCATGCATTACGTTGTTATTGAGTTTCAATCATTGTTGAAGCTAAGTTCAGGTTATCCCATGTCATGTTACACACTTGGGTTTGCGTGTTATCCCATCTTGCTCTGTAGTGTGTGCCAAGTTCCATAGTGTGTGTCATGCTCTCTTTCATGTGCCAGGTTACCTAGTGTATGCCGAGTGACTCTTCATGTGTCAAGTTGTTGATGCCAAGTGTCAGTATTTTGAATGTGATTTTGCATTTTTGTGCGAGCTAACTTGTGAGATTTATTTTGATCATGACATTTATGATAAGATATTGTCTTGAGATGTGTCCAAACCCTTGTTGGGTTGGTTTTTCTATTATGTAATGATCTAAAATGTTCTGTAAGCCATTTTGGGCAAGAGATCTTTTGGGTCAGCTTTCCTACTATGTAATAATCTAGAATGTTCTATAGGCCATTTTAGCAAGTATAAATAGAGTCTTTGAGCTTAGAGTTAGGAAAGTTTTTTAGAGATTATTAGAGAGCTTCTTAGATCTTACATATATATATTTTGCATTTGGCCATAACCCAGAAGGCCTTACAAATGGGCATGTATGCTAGAAATTTAATGAATCAATAGAAGATTATTGTTCTCTCTCTCTGGTGCTAATATCTCTCTATGTTTTTTTTTTTGTTGCTATTGTTGTTGTTGTTGTTGCATTTAGTTCCTTCTCTGCAGCAATTTCCTTTATACCAAGTCCTCAAAAAAATTATTGGGTCATCCTTGAAGCTTTCTCAATTTACAATAATAATAGATGACAAACTTAATATATTACATTTATACATTACATTACATCTTTACACTTTCATAATTACATACAGCTGTTAGCTCACAATCTTCACATGTGACTCTTCACTCATTTCTCATCAGGATGTGCACATTTGATCGATACATCTTCATCGTGTCTTCTACCTCTTTCTAAGTTTTCATAACCAGATTATGTCTTTGTTAGGAGATATAATAAAAACATCAATAATTGTTATCTAGTATCTCTATATGAATGCTACCTTCACTAAATCCATCATATCTCTATCTATTCTTTATATTTTTGTATGCACTCTTAACTATAGCATGTAGATACTTTGTATAACATATCATCAACTACACATAATCTCATCTTCATTCCATGAACCTCGGGAAGATAATCTCTATTTGTTGAACTTTTAGTCTTCATAGAATAACTAGTATGTCAATATCAATGACAAACTTTGTCATTAATGTAACACACAATATCTAAATCATGTCTCCAACAATGCTAGGATACTCCCCCAAAGGAATACCATCAACATTCATTCTTAATAGGAAAATCATCACCTATAAGACCATATCGAAAGGTGAGAGATGATGAACAAGAATAAGATGGAAGGAGGAAGGAGAAAAATAGATGAAAACCACACTAAGGAGGGCTAAAAGGTCTCAAAATAAATTGCATCCATTTTAAGAAGGTACATTTAGCCCCCACTTTAGTAGAAGTGTGAGGCAATTCACATTCTTGGTAAAGACAAGAGAAAAGAAAGACAATGTCACATCGAGATAGAACGCCACCAAGATTAAGCACATAAGCCCCCAAACCTAGGGTCCTAATTCCATTCCCATGCATATGAGCATGAAAACATATAAAAAGAAAACAAAAAGGAAAAAAAGCCCAAAAGACACAAAAGGGGTTAGGATTAAAGCCCAAATAAACTAGTGGAATTGACCTTAGCTAAGGAAATGTTTATTCCATTAATATCAGATACAAAAGGCTATTACAAAGCATAAGAGATCACATAGGAGATGCAAGAGCACCACAAAGGACTATGTCCCTTATGATTCCATCCCACCAACATCAAAGCACTAAGAGAAAAAATGATTCATCATCTAGCCTAGTAAGGTTTGTGTTCCTTAGCGTGAATCACAGAAAGGAAGGATTGAATGATCTAATAGGTTTGTGTTCCTAATAGTCAATCCTTAAAAAAAAAAAAAAAAAAAAAAAAAACCCAAAAACCAAAAACCAAGATCAAATAGTTTAAGGGGCTTGTGTGCCCAATAGTTAATCATATGCACCTGTTG
Source organism: Cupressus sempervirens (assembly GCA_028749045.1). Lineage (NCBI taxonomy): Eukaryota > Viridiplantae > Streptophyta > Pinopsida > Cupressales > Cupressaceae > Cupressus > Cupressus sempervirens. Next base: position 676,547,593 of record CM053785.1, read on the forward strand.
GTAGAATATGCATGCATGTGTATGTGTGTATGCATGCATGTGTATGTTTGTATGCATGCACCTATAGATCAATTTCCTAGTATCACCATTGTGTGTGTGTGTTTTTCTTTGGGATGGAGAAGTATCACTAATACCTGTTGAGGATTTAGTTTTAAAATAATGTAAAAGAAAAAGGTACGTTTCCTCGAGATGAAGAGATCTCATTGATACCCATTAAGGATTTAGTGAATGTGTATGTGTTACCCTTATATATGTGATTTAGAATATTTTCTTGTGTTTTTAAAAGAGACGAAGCATAAATGTATAAATTTGATGATGACCTAAAAATCATAACAAGCAAACAAAACTAAATTACTCAAATCCATAGTCACTATCCATATTTGATAACCCATGTTTGCCAACTATATGTAAGGGGGGCATATATATTCCTTCCTTCTTAGGATGACTATGTAGTCTTAGACATTGTAACGAAAAGAAAGAAGGATAAATTATTTCATCAACAAGGAGATATCCCTTGATAATAATGTATACCATACACGTAGCAAAGGGAATGGAATCTTATAGCCTAAGGAAATAAATAAATTATAAAAGGATATGTCACTAATATCCATGTTTGGTGAAATAAAATTCTTTGTTGGATTATAGATACAATAGAACAAAAATGGTATCTACATTACTCAATCTAAGTATATCAAAGAGATACTGAAGAAATTTGGAATGGAAGATTCAAGAACAGTTGGAACCCCTATGTCTATTGGACATAAGCTCTCCAAATATGATGATTCCAAAGAAGTAGATCAAACCACATATAGATTAATAATTAGAAAATTGCGGTATGTAGTACACGCAAGACCTGATATTGCTCTAGCAATTGAAATAGTGGCAAGATTTTTAGAAAATCCTAGGGAAAATCACATGATGGAAATCAAAAGAATCATGAGATATATGAAAGGTACTAAAGACTATGGTTTATGGCATAAACTTGGAGGCAATTTGGACTTTAAAGTATTTACTAATGCTAATTGGGTGGGAAGTATTGATGACAGAAAAAGCACTAGTGGTGGAGCATTCTTTCTTGGTAAAAGACTAGTGCCTTAGATAAGCAAGAAGCAAGATTATACATCTCAATCCTTAGTAGAGGTAGAATATGCGATAGCAACAGTTAATTGTTCTAACATTGTTTGGTTCAAACAATTGTTGGAAGGAATGAAGATAGAGATCAAGGATCCTATAGTCATATACTGTGATAACACTAGTGTAATTAACATATCAAATAATCCAATAATGCATACTAAAACAAAGCACATTGCTATAAAATATCACTTCTTAAGAGAATTGGTACAAGAGAAAGAAGTCAGATTGGAATATGTTAATATAAAGGAACAAATTATAGACATATTCACCAAGCCATTACCCAAGGATGCATTTCTGTATCTAAGAGGTAAGCTAGGGGTCATTCCCTTATTTGAAGTTCACTAAATAAATTTTAGTGATGCATCAACAAGGAGCTAGGTTGAAAGATCAATCAGTTGGTGCAGAATTGACAAGGGCATATTGCAAATGAATAAGTACTTAAGGTACATTGGTATTTATAGAATTATTGTCTTTGGCATGTGTTGTCAAAGAGGGAGAAGTTTACTATCATATCTCTAAGAAATTTTTGGAACTAAAATTAAGTAAGGAACTAAAGAGGGAGAAGTTTTCCAAAGAAGAAGTTTTCTGAAAGAGGGAGAAGTTTTCCAAAGAAGAAGTTTTCTGAAAGAGGGAGAAAGTTTTGAATGAACTTGGTAGTAGTTGTTGTAGACAAGAAGAATCCAGTGAAAGGAAGAGCTCATATTGACAGAGGGAGTTCTCAAAGAACAAATCCAAAATTTCAATGTGCTATGACATGTTGTGTTGCCATCAATGCCAAAGAGGGAGATTTTTGGATACAATTGATTAATTTTGTATTGCCTTTGATGTTACAAAAATGTCATATCATTATTAGTTAGTCTATGTCGAGCTCGCTTGAGTATTGAAGACTATTTTCTTTGTCTACTAAGCATTCCTATGTTTTCCTAGCTCGGAAGGCAGTGTCTATGGAGTTCACTCAGGTGTCAAAGGAAAATATGTAGAAGATGAGTGTTAACTAAGCTCACTCAGTTAATGAAGGGAAATTGGATGGAACCAATGCTAGCTGAGCTCACTCAGTTACCAAAGGATTTTTGCAAGTTTGCAGTGTTAACCGAGCTTCTGTTGTTTAACAAAGAAAATCATTTCTGAGTTATTTTGGCATAGTAAGCTTAATTGATTTATCTATTGATTAAATCTGACTAAGGTGATGAATACTAATTATTCTAAGTTGCATTTGAGCTGACTTGACAAAGTGGAAGATATAGGTATACAATCAATTTGTGATTTCAAAGCGTGTGAGGATGAAAAAGTAAGAAGATGTTATTAAAGATTTAATAATGAGAAGAGGAAGTAAATTTGAAGGATAAAAAAATTATTCTTGTGGAGTAGCAAAGCTATATTCAATTAGGAAGGATTAGATACAAGCCAGAACAAAGATCTGTAATTAGCAAATCAGTTGCATTCAAATTAGTTCATCTCATTGTTACTCTCTAACCATTATAGCAGTGATCTAAATCTCTTAACAAAGTTGGCTTAACAGTTATTTTGCAAATCCTCTAACAAGGTGGCAGTTCTATTGAATTGTCTCAAGACCTCTAACAAGGCCACTCCTAACAAGGTGATTAAATCCTTTAACATGGTCACACCTAACAATGTGTTTTGTGACCTTTAACAGGGTTGGCTCCTAACAAGGCTCACTTTAGAAGAGTGAAAGCAGTAACTAGTTGCAATTGGTAGTTTTTATCAAATTGGGTTTCCATGTTAAATCCTAGTGTCAAATGTGTTCATGCTATTTTCTTTTATGTGTTTGCAACTATGTTAAAGTAATGGTAATCATAGATAACATCTAAATTTTATATGTCAAACATTTACCAAGTTAGAACATTTTGTATGTGTTTACAAGCTTCAACACTATTTAGTATTTAGTTTTGCATTTCTATACTGACATATAAGGGATCTAAGATTTATTTTAGTAGTAACTGATTCACCCCTCCCCTCTTACTTACTCCTCTTATATTTCCAACAAGAGAGATAAAACAAGAAATATCATAGGATAACCCATTCTAGATATTATAAGATGTTAAGATAGACATCACATATGACATAAACTATAGATGATTATTAAAGTAGAAAAATTAGAATCCAAGATATAAAAAGACATTTTCTAGGAAAAAGACACATGGTCTTGCATATAAGAAAATATTTTCATAACCAAGAATAAAAATGTGTTAAAAATTATGCAATCTATAGAGAAATAAGTGAAAAGGAAAAGCATGTTATACTTATAATTAGAGATAACATGAAGCAAGAAGATAAGAACATTCATCTAAGTGAGATCCATATAATATGCACAACACAAAGATAAAGTTGCACATTATAATGTAACACAACCAATCAATATAGACATATTAAAAGAATACACACCTAAAAGGAATAAAAAGTCTAAGGGATAAAATAAGAGGCTATCCCAAATCCAAATATGTGTTTTTAAAGAAAGGATATCTAAATATAAAACATCCAAAATATATCCCAAGAAAGGAAGATTCTTTCCCCCTAATGAAGATGAACAAGGAGGACAGCCTATTGTACCACTCGTAATCATATTATTAAAAAAATAGGGAGTGGTGACAATAGGGATTAGAAATTCTTAGTATTTTTATGAAAAAGAGAGTGAATATCTTGTGTAAGAAAGTTTACCATTTTCAATTTAATCATGAATGTAGATAGTGAATTCTATGAAATCAAAAAGAGAATGTTCATTTGTGTAATAAAAAGAACATTTAAATATAGAAACGACATTTGGAATCGATGCTTGATATTGTAAGGTAGGATCTTGCAAAAGGTTATGGTAAACCCTTAAGGCTAAAGATTATGTAGTGTTAGGAGGAGAAGAAGAATAAGGATCATTAGAAGAAGAAACATAACCAATAGCTCACTTATGGTGTTGTGTAGGAGGGTCAATAGAGTTCTTAATATCATGTTCATTAATACTAAGACCTAAATCCCTATAACCATGTCGAGTAATAATATTGTAACCCATAGTATAAGAATGAGAATAGGTGGAAGGAGGGAACGTGGCATTGCAAGAGTTATGAGAAAATTTGGTTTAGGGAGATGACATATAAGAGAAGTTGTATGTAGAATAGGTTGAGAGATAGGGAGAGGTAATAGAGGAAATGGTTCATTTAAGAATTGAGAAATATTAGGATCGTGATCTTCACCATAACTTGGATTTGTTTAAATGTAAAAGTGGTTTGATTATTAGAAAGGGTAGGCATAGGATTGGGATAAGGATTAGGATTAGAAGAATAACTAACAAAATATCTAACTCTATATAAAATATAAATGAGAAAGCCACATGAAAGTCTAATGATAGTATTAAAATATGCCTTATCCAAAAACCTTGTGTTAGATAACCATAAAAGAACATATCCAGGAAAAGCATGCAAAGATATTGTTAGTAAATAGATGTCCCCTCAAAAATACCTTTACAAATGACCTTTAAATGCCTAAAAATGAGAATATAAATGGAATTAACCATTGGAAAGACTATCATGAGATTGATATTTTTCCTCTAAATTTGGAGGTACAACTCCCTCTTAGAAATATATTAAATGAATTAGATAAATTGGGCAATGTCTTTAACCTAAAGACACAAAGGCTTTCTAACATTCATCCATAAACATGGAAAAAATGTGATTATCATATTTACAAGCTAGGCAATGAGAGAAAAACCAAAAATAACCCCACGACCATCTACCAAGTCTTTCACATCTTGTTTTGCAAGTTACAAGCTTGTCAACTCTTAATATAATAGTGTGGAATCCTATTTAAAATAGGAAAGAAAGACCACAAGATCTTTTTTATCTAAGAAAATGAACACATAGACCATAAGATTCTTACATAAGAATAGTCCTCTTTATTTTTAAAATGTAACAGAATAACCATAACACCATTCTATCCCTGCCAACACATCCAAGTTGTAGAAAATAAAATTAACTCCTATTTATTACCTATGTTACAATTACTACTCAAAAATATGTAATCTCCTTCTTTGTGTAGCCAAAAAACTCTTGGGAAAAAGAAGAACACCTTATTCTCTTTTCTCTAGCATATTCAACTTAGCCAATCCCACAATATTTCAATTATATAACTGATTCTTGAAAGGAAATGGTTTTGGGTTAATAATCCTATAAGTCTTTTGGTTTTTCCATTTTCTTTTCTTCACATTCATCTAGTCACAAGTGGCCTAGCATATACTTCATCGCATACATGATGAAGAAATTGCCTCTTTGTTGTGTTTTGTGTGAATGGGTGAGCATGGTGTTTAATCCATTTGTATTGCTTTAAGATCAAACACCCCTATTCTATTTTTACTTTCAAGCATACCATCTTAATACACATTAAGACCAAAATTGGTTCTAAAGTGATATATGACTTCTTTTAGACATGATATCATGGAGTTAATCATTGTGACTAATGGGCATTTGGTCAAACAATCACTTGTGTTTCCTAATCCATCCATGGGAAATGCTCCACATCTACCTATGAGTTTTCCATGAATTCATGACATGTTGTCTGAGTGCATGGACCATTTCAAATACATGGAAATTTTGATTTTTTCTTAAACTAGTTTGTTGATTAAGACAAGTGCAATGCTCTAATTAATGTGTCTACTTTAACCCATCATACTCTAAAATGACCATGATGCCACAAGTCAGATACAGAACCACTTTCTAAATCAAACTAATCTTCCACATGTATGGGTTGTGTAATTCTTATGTTATTAATTGAATATGTTCATACTCCTCTAAATATTTATACCATACTCTAGGGCTCTAATTTCAAAACCATGCCATAAGGGAAAAGTTAGTTCTTATAGTGATTTCAGAAATCATTTGATAGCATGTTAGTCTGATGATCCAATCTCAATAGTTATCAGCCAGTGAAATCATCTTACAAAGTTCATGGCGGATCCAAAGGATACTCATCAATCTATTAATCCTGATGAACTCATTGCATACCTTCTAATCACTCCAACCTCTATCATTCCATTTATCGAGTTCATGTTTTTTTGAAACTACATTTCCACTATAACAATCTCCACATTGTCACTTTTGTGCTTAACATGGAAAGTTGGTTGGAAATCATATGAATTCAACATACCATCTACATAGCTTCATTTAAGTATTTCCTCAAATACTTGTCCATATTCCACTTTGTTAAGAACATTGTATAGTTTGAATACTTTCCAACTAGGCTTTAGTGGAATAGAGATCAACATCATAGACATTCAAAATAAATTTTGTGAATTATTATTTGGGGTAATCATTTAATTTGATTCCAACCTTCTATGTGGACCATGTGCATGTTATGATTCTCTACATTTCATAACTATCGAGAAACTATCCTTTAATAGAGCTTTGAGGAAAATATTGAAAAGTTGGTGATATGTGATGTTGATAGACCACTGATCCTTGTATGTCGAGGAGTCAAGCATATGTGATTTCTTCAAAGTGATATGTGAAAATAAATAAAAACAATTAGTATTTTATTGATTGTGAGGAAAAACATATTACTCTTGTAGATATCAACCATTTTCCAATATTTTTTGGATTGTGAGGGAAAAAATATTACTCAAGTAGATACCGACCATTTAAAAATGTCTTCATTACTTATTGTTTGTAAATTAGGTTCATATATTTTCCCTCTTGGTTATTTACTTAGGAAATATATGAATTATTGAGACCTTAACATTCCCTCTAATAGCTCAGGGTGTCTTGTCTACAAACTTAGTCTTTTCAAGAAGCCTTGACTACCATCTCAATATGAATTTGCATCTTCTGACCAATGGGAGTGAACTAGATCCTTTGAATTTGGATTATAAATTTGTACCCTTGCATTGAACTTTTTAGATCTATTTTTTCAAACTTTGAACCTTAACTTGAATTCTTGAGCATTTAGAACTTCAAACTTTGAACCTGGTTTTGAACTACAAACCTTGACCTTAATGGTTCAGGCTTCAAGTTCAACACAATCTATGAACACTACCTCCCTTATAAACCAAGCTTTACAAAAACATTATTAGCAATAGGAACCCATGGAAAACTGAAACAATTTAATAATCTCTTCTATGGAAGTGATTCTCACAAGTTTAAAACTTGGATTTTGGAGGCAAGCCAATAGTTGGCTCTGATTAGGGATGTGGATTGTAAGGGGCATGACGAATCCAATAATCTCTAGTAAGGACCAGTGTCTTATCCATTGTGAAATAGAGTCAAGGGATAAGAAAGAATGAGGGTTGCTTGTAGAGAGGGTAGTGGAGAGCAAGGCAACATGCCTAACAACTAAGAAAACTAGCAACCTAAAACTATGCACGACAAAATTTAAAGAGCAACAATCTATTTACAAATATGTATAGGTGAGAAGATCTCACCATAAAAATTAGAGCTGAGGAAGACTTACACAAAGCCATTTACTAGCTGTGAGAAGAAAGAGCCTCTCTAGAACAATGGACAACATCTAAATGAGACAACTTGGTGCAACCTCCACATGGAAAGTTCTTTATCATTGATAAATTGACTAGTTGTATACAATAGTTTAGTAAGTTGATATTCAGGTCCAAATAACCATAGCTCATCATATATCTCTTCTTTTACCTAATTTTCCAACATAAAACTCTTGAGAGCCTCTCCAATTGGTGGATGAAAAGATTAGGCTCAAAAATCTTCACAAAGAAAGCCATATCATCCATATGATCGGCACCCACAAGTGCCCAAATTTTGGAAGATTTTTTAGTGTTGAGAGTATCTTTAAAACAAAAGTATACTTCATCCATTATAGGACCAACATTGACTAGACTAGTTTCATCATATTTTTTTGTAATTAAACTTGAAAACTCTCTATCCAAGATAAATGCATTAGTTAGCTAACTATTTGAGTCCTTACCTTCAGGATCCTCTTGCTTGATTTCTAATAAGAACCCTTCAATAATCTCCACCTCGTTCAAGGAATTGCCACCTGAGCTAACCAATGATGGTTGGAGCTACAATGCCTCAATAATTTTATTAATTTTAAGCTTAAAATCCATCTCATATTTGTCTTCCCTCTCTAAACTATTAGAATCCAAGGATATTTTATCCAATCATAAATTGATTTTTCTTTCAACATAAGAGAACTCATGCATGAGAATAGAATCTACAGTATGTTGATTTAGAGGACTATACTCATCCTCATCCTAAATGGAATAGAAGACTTCAAATTCTAGTTGTACATACTTTTGAGTTTATTCATTCTTAAATTTGATGGAGAAAGAACAACTCCCAATACTTTTAAATTGGGGAAAGAGAATGGAATCAAGAAATATTTCTTCACTTACATCTTCCATCCTTGTTCATGGTTGATCCCTATAAGGTTACATCATTTCTTTTTTAGTGAGTAAGAGTGGCCTCTTTGCAGTTTCATCTTTTTCAAGGGCACCTCTTAGGCTATTTGGTGGTCCTTGAGGCTAGATTACTTCCAAACAATCATCAACATGTTCTCAATTTACATTAGAATCCTACATTCCAAGTAGATTTATCGAACTATAGAATCACCTCTCAAGACATGATTCTACTTCATCCTCATCACAAGTTTTATTAGAAAGACATGGGCAAGCTTCATCGAGAAAATCATATATTATATTATCTTCAAAAGAAAATTATTCTAGAAAAGGGTCATTACAAACTCTTAGACAAAGAGGATCATTTTGTCTCTATCTTCGACAAAACAAAAAACTTCATATTTAGGTTGTGTATGAATTTGTAAATTTTTATTCTCTATATTTATTATAGTAGGATGATCTTCTAAACTTTCAAAACTAACACTTTCAAAGTTTGGAAGGAAAGTAGAATTGGGTACAACACTTTATTTAAGACTTACCAAAATTTTGACACCTTGTTTATTCTGATCCACCCATACTTTCTCTTCATAAGGATGAGAGGTTTCTTGATGAATCTCTTGCTCATTCATAATAAGGTAGTTGTGCGAGAGGGATGAAACCAGAATATCTAGAGCTTCATCATATCCCACCCCTAGTTCCTTCTCAAGTTGTTGTACCTTCCTTTGTGTACTTCACAGTCTTTTAGCTTATGAGATATGTGACACAAAATTCTCCACAACAAGGTAGTGACATGATCCTCTTTGATGCCTAGGTTTGTTTTCACAACATCAGATATGCTTTCTTTACAATGTTCCCAAAAATCATGAAACACTTTGTCTTACATTTGGAGGATTTCAAGGATGGTAGGATTGGGTCTCATCCTCATAGAAATATTTTTATCCAGCATGGTCATTTCACAAAGTCATGAAAATTCTACACACAAAGCTAATATAGAAACTAAGGAACCAAATGTCAGGCACCAATATTTTTTTCTAAGTCCCCAATAGAGTCACAAAATGTATGTTAGTAAATAGATTTGTGCCCTCAATAATACCTTTACAAATGACCCTTAAATGCTAAAAGTGAGAAGATAAATGGAACTAACAATTGGAAAGAATATCATGAGTTTGATAGTTTTCCTCTAAATTTGGAGGTACCACTCCCTCTTAGAAAGATATTTAATAAATTAGATAAATTGGGTATGTCTTTAACCTAAAGACACAAAGACTTTCTGACATTCTTCCAGAAACATGGAACAAATCTAATTATTAGATTTAAAAGGTGGGCAATGAGACAAAAAAAAAAAAAAAGCCCCATGACCATCTACCAAGTCTTTCACATCATAAAATATATTAATAAGAATTACATGACTTGTTCTACAAATTATAAGCTTGTTAATTGACTGATTCACAATCACATAACCACTTGATATAATAGTGCAAAACCTTATAAAAAATAGGAAAGAAAGACCACAAGATATTTTATAACTAGGAAAATAAACATAGAGACCATAATATGCTCACATAAGCATAATCCTCTTTATTTTAAAATGTAAAAGAATAGCCATAACACCATTCTATCCTTGCCAACACAACCAAGTCAAAGAAAATAAAATTAACTCCTATTTATTCCATTTTTTATAATCACTGCTCAAAAAGATGTGATCTCCTTCTTCCTATATCCATAAGACTCTTGGGAAAAAGAAGAACCCCTTATTCTCTTTTCTCTAGCATATTTAACTTAGCCAATATCGTAATATTTCAGTTACATAACTGATTCTTGAAAGGAACTGGTTTTGGGGTAATAGGATTAACTCTTATTTATTCCCTTTGTTACAATCACTACTCAAAAATATGTAATCTCCTTCTTCCTATAGCCATAAGACTCTTGGGAAATAGAAGAACCCCTTATTCTCTTTTCTTTGGCATATTTATCTTAGCCAATCCCGTAATATTTTGGTTACATAACTGATTCTTGAAAGGAGATGATTTTGGTTCAATAGGATTAACTCCTATTTATTCCCTCTGTTACAATCACAACCCAAAAATATGTAATCTCCTTCTTCCTATAGCCATAAGACTCTCGCGAAAAAGAAGAAACCCTTATTCTCTTTTCTCTAGCATATTTAACTTAGCCAATCTTGTAATATTTTGGTTACATAATTGATTCTTGAAAGGAAATGATTTTGGGTCAATGGTGGATCCAAAAGGTACTCATCAATCTATTATGCCTGAAGAACTCATTGCTTACCTTCAAATCACTCCAACCTGGTGTATGATTGGTTCCTTGCTCATATGCTGAAAACTATATCTTTCCATCCATCAAGTTCATCTTTTTTTAAACTACATTTGTAGGATTTGATGATGAATGAATCCACAAACCCTAAATATCCTACATGCAAATAACATGTTACAAGGAAGAAAGAAAGGTAGAGAGAGAGAAGTGTTTGCTCAATGAACAATAAGATTGAATTTACTTGTGCAAATAAGAATGAAGAAATCTACAACAAATCAATCCTTATGAAGGAGGTAGAAACCCCTAAAGGGAAACCCTCAAAGGTAAAAGAAATTTAATAATTACTAATTAATTATTAAATGGAAATGCAAGATGCATAAAGAGAGATTTGAAGAAGGGAGTAAAGGTAATTTAATAAATTAAATTAAATTAACCTTTTACTCTAACAACCCCCCTTAAGATGAGCAACAATGCAGCTACAAATAATGCAAGGAAACTACAATGTTGAAAGCAAACTTGGATCCTAACAATAAATCTTGATGAGGTACCCAATCACAATTAAATCTCTATAAAATGGAGAAATACAGAAACCCCAGTGAGAAAAACCCTACTCTAAAAAGAGATAGAAAAGGATACATAAATGAAACATCTCATGAGAATTTATCAAGACCATAAGTACAATGAAAGCCCCCATGATAGAAGCTTAAGACCTCATAGCCCCCCCAGAATGGCAGAACTCTTGTGTCAATGAACATACTAATGTGGCTCCAATCAAAAGGAAACGAAGGCAATGGACAAGGATGACAAAACACATGTATGTAAGGTGCATCTAGAAGTCCTAGCTGATGCTAAAAGGAGAAAACATGAGAATCTTGAAATGGAATCTCCAATGGAGGTAGGATAATAGGTGTGTTGAATCTGTTATCCAAGAGGAAATGTGTGTCATTTGATATATCCTCAATAACTAAAATAGGTGGCTTGATGCCTTGAGCTTCAATAGTAGGAAATGCTAAAGAGTAATATTGTGCAAGAGATGGAATTTGAATAGGATTTGGAGGTGTAGAAATCACAACACTAGTCTTAAGAACAACACATAAGTTCAAGAGACCTGACTTCACCTCAGTAGACTCTTGTAAAAAAGGAGAGTGAGTCTCCAATAGTGGAGATGGTGGACCAAAATATGATAAGGAATATAGGTGGGAAGCATGATCAATAGTCCTATAGAAATAATATTTCCTATCTCACTATCTCTGATGTGCACTAAATCTTGTGCAAACTCAACTGTCTTCCCTGTCCCACTGTGTGTAATATGATAAATAGAGATAAGGTTGGAGGATAAAGATGGAACACAAATTACATCATGAAATGTACCATTATCAATGTCAATATAAACTTTCTCACATATAGTCATAACAATGTTATTCGCCATCAAAATATGTGGAGTAGGAGAAGCCTCAAAAGAAAAGAATAAATCCTGAGAAGATGCCATATGGTGTGAAGCACCTGAATCTATTAACCATCTAGAAGAATGAGGAATAGTAGTTGCACATAGTACACGACCCTTTCTTATATTTTTATCATCTAATTGAAATGATGATGATGATGATGATGAAGATCTATGATAAGTAGAAGGAATATCAATGTTGCTCTTTTGAAGGAGAGTTGTCAAAACTAAAACCTGTTTGGTGTAGCCATCTAATTTCTTCTCATAGCAATATGATTAATCATTATTAGGCTTATAATAAGCACACTTTGGTCTTTCTGGCTTTGGTTTACCCCCTTTAGGAGGAGGTGGCTTTGATGAACTATGAGTGATAGAATCAATCTAAGACTCTATAGAATGAGATTTATGTGTCTTCTCCTTTGTCCTAAAGATGGTCAAGCTACCAATGCATAACTTAGTGAGTCTGTGAGAGAATCCAATTGAGATAGCTTAGCTTTCTCTCAATTCAAATGATCACAAAAAACCTCAAAGGATGGCATGGAAAATATATTACCCAAAGCATCTTTGGTGGAATACAAGGTAGAAGCAAAAATTTGAATGTTTCTACGAAGCTTAGAAAGGATCAGGTAAGTGCACTTAGTGTCAGTCTTGGTCTTCCCACAACCTTGAAATAAAGACTTATGTTGATTGAACTTCATCAAGAAGTCCTCAATGGAAAGAAAAAAACCTAGTATAAGAGAGGTAAGCTCTTCTTCAATCTAAAATGCCCTAAACTCATTCATTGTACCAAACAAGCCTTCAAGCTTGGTCCACATAGCTTGAGGGGTATTGCACCCATCAAGATGAAACTATAGACTATCAAATACCTATAAAGAAATCAAGATTATTGCCTCATTAATCTTGTTCCTATGTTGCATGACCTCAAAAGGCCTATGTAAAACTGGTTGCACTACATCTAAACAAGACCACAACCCTGTTGACTAGGGAAGCCATGTCATCAAGGTCTTCCATGTGTAATAGTTATGAGGGGTCAAACGTTTTAGACAACAAGAAGTCTTGACGATTGTTTTAGAAGTTGTTGGATTTTTTTTGAAAAAAAATTCTCATTTACTGATATAAATAACAAAAATAACAATACAAAACTCCCCCACAAGACAAAAAATTGAACCCTAGCTACTATAAGGAATGTGTAAACAAGAAGAGAGAAAAAATACTTCAGTCTAGAATCACATGTACCTTTTAGGAGTATTGATGAAAAATATCATAGAATCTAGATAGGGCTTAATTTCTGGTGCTTTTTCTGGATTAGAAAATAGAGCTATAACGAACAAGTTATGCCCCTGAAAGATGGAAGACATCAACAAACCTCTAGCACTAAAGTAGGTACCAAAATGGAAAAAAATCCAAAAAATACTACAACATTGTCTCTGTCTTTGAACCAAATTTTTGGTTCTTCAATCAAATAAAAAAAAAGACCCACATATGCTCAAGATATCACAAAAAAATGACAGGGCCACTGGAAGAAGAAAAAATGTTTTTTTTCTAAGTAAAAAATAAAAACAAATTACCACCATTGGTGGTGTGGTGGTGGCTGAGTAGTAGAGACACCGATGGAGCCACCAGCTGAGTAGAGCATTGGAGGAGTGGTGACCGGGAGGAGCATCAGGTGATGAGTGGTAGTGATCAGCTTTTGAAGCCACAATAGTCAAGAAGATCATTGGCGATTACCAAGACTACTAGTGGTTTTAGTGACTGCTAGCCCTCTTTTCAACCTACTATGGGCTGAAACTCTTTTTTAATAATTTTTTTAATTTTTTCATATCTCAGATTACATGTAGAGGCTGTATGACCCTTTTATGCAAAAACAATTTCCTCGCAGATCAATGATGTCCAAAATCAACAAACTTTATATGAAAATGGGGTTTTGATGCCTTCTGAATCCAACCGTGAGGTCTATTTGGCCTCAAAGTGCTCCAAAAATCAGAGACCCCCCTATTTTCACAAAAAATACATGAAAAACACCAAATATTTTCTATCAAATGCTCATTCTTCTTTTTTCTTCAAATGGAATAGGCAAATAGGTTTTGATACCATGTAGGATTTGATGATGAAAAAAATACATAGACCCTAGATATTCTACATGCAAATAACATATTACAAGGAAGAAAGAAAGGTAGACAAAGAGAAGGGTTTTCTTTATAAACAAGAAGATTGAATTTACTTGTGCAAAATAGAATGAAGAGATTTACAACAAATCAATCCTTAGGAAGGAGATCAAAACCCTAAGAGGTAAAAGATATTTAATAATTACTAATTAATTATTAAATGGAAATGCAAGATTCATAAAGAGAGATCTTAAGAAGGGGGTAAAGGTAATTTAATAAATTAAATTAAATTAACCTTTTACTCTATTGTCACTTTTGTGCTTAACACAGTGAGTTGGTTGGAAATCATATGACTTCATCATACCATCTGAGCAACTTCATATATTTATTTCATCAAATACTTGTTCATATTTGACTTTGCCAAGAACATTGTATAGTTTGAAGACTTCTCAATTGGTCTTCAGTGGAATGAAGACCAACTTCATGGACATTCAAAGTAAATTTTGTGTATTATTATTTGGGGTAATCATTGAATCTAATTCCAACTTGTTGTGTAGACCATGTACATGTTATGACTCTATATTTCACAACTATCAAGAAATTAGCCTTTAATAGATCTTTGAGGAAAATATTAAAAAGTTAGTAATATGTGATTTTGATAGACCATTGATCTTGATGTGCAAAGGAGGCAAGCATATGTGATTTATTCACAATGATGTCTGAAGAGAAATAGAAACAATTAATATTTTGTGGATTGTGAGGAATAATAGATTACTCTTGCATATACTAACCATTTTTCAGTGTATATTTACAAATATCTTCATTAATGATTGTTAGTAAACCAGGTTCACATATGTTCCCTCTTGATTATTGACTTAGGAAATGTATGAATTATTTGGACCTTTGACATTCCCTCTAACATCTCGGGGTGTCTTATCTACAAACTTAGACTTCTCAAGAAGCCCTAACTATGATCCCAATTTGAATATACATCTATGGACCAGTGGGAGTGAACTTGATCCTTTGAATTATGATTATAAACATGTACTATTGCATTGAACTTTTGAGCTTTATGTTTTCAGACTTTGAACTTGAACTTGAATTCTTGATCATTTTGAACTTCAAACTTTGAAAGTAGTTTTGAACTTTGAACCTTAAATTTAATGATTCATGGTTCATTGTTCAAGTTCAACACAATCTATGAACACTTCCTCCCTTATAAACCAAGATTTACAAAAGAATTGTTAGTAATAGGAACTCATGAGAAACTAATTTTTTTAAAGAATCTCTTCTATGAGACTAATTCTCACAAGTTTAAAACTTGGGTGCTAGAGGCAAGCCAACAGATATGAATAACATAAAGTGATAGAAAATTTCATAAGCATCATAAGCACAATAAGGAAAAGAAATCACTAAGTGACCATGAAAAACATGATACACCATAAAATATTAGAAAATTCCATATGTAAAAATAAGAGATAACCACTCAAGAAAAGATTGGATCTAACTATAAAAGATTAGGACCACCAAAAGAAGGTAAAAATATAATGAAAATAAGGGAGATCTAACTTCAAAACTAAAAAGAAGGGGGAAATAAGTTGGGTTTACCAAAAGGAAGGTAAACCCCTAAAATAAAATAATCTAACTCCAAGAAAGATGGTAAGAAGGTCGGGTTCACCAAAAGAAGGTAAGTACCTAAAATAAAACTATATAATACCAAAAAAGGGGTTGACAAGTCAATTTCAAACAAATGTTTAGGGTTGAAGGAAATATATGCTTTAATACAATGTAGATATCCACTTTTTGTGCCACTAAAAAATTAAAAAAGGATAGTATAAAAGGGAAAAAGATAATCCCCAAATATGGTTCCTCTTTATAATCCAAATTAGATTAGCAAGGCCCAAAGGAGAAAGGGTGTCAATTCTAAATTTGAATAATAAGGAAGAATGAAATATAAGTGTAACACCCTGCCAAAGGATCCAAAAGGATTAACCTAAAGTTTTACTAAGTTTTCCAAATGTTATTTTTTTTAAACATGAAAGAATAACATACACATCAAACATAAAGTAGCGAAAGCAATAACATACAATCATCTATAAGCATACATAACAGGTTACATTGTTTAAAGATCCCAAGACATTGAATCACATTTAAATATAATTAATACTAGTCTAATAAATACCACATCCATACGAAAGAATAGTTAAAAGTCCAAAGTCCATTTAAATAATATAAATTTGTTCTGAATGCCACTTGGCAATAAAATTTGGAATGCTCAATCATCCACTATACATCTTACAAGGTATGAAAGGCTAAAATAATATGCATTTATAAAAATAAAATTACATTATCTTTCTCATATCCATGATAGAAAGTACAATACAATAAATTGAAACCATCCATCAAGAAATATAAACATTCATCATAAGATATAACCATCCATCATAATGGTACAAGCATATAATGAAAGGAAATGCAGACAAGGAACTAGTCATAGTATCAACGAAAGGATCTCAATGGTAAGAGTAAAAAGAACTACCACCCAACCATGTGGTAAACCAAAAAGACCCACTCCCACCATGCTAAGGAGATAGTCTCAAGCCCCAAATAGGATATCAATCCAAATATCAAAAGTACTCTCTAAGTCCAAGAAACCCTAAAAGTAATCTAACTCAAAGGTTCCAAAATAAATCAACATCTAAACCCAGAGGCACACAAAGACATGTAGGAAACCTACTATGTAAGTGAGAAAGTGCCATTGCATGAATCAACATTGGATTTACTTTGGCAGTCTCTCAAGACCTTGGCTCCCTAGTGACCCTATGCGGTACTAGTATCCTCTCGTACTAACAAGGCATACTAAGGATGTAAGGTCGCAACCAAGTGTTCTCTCTACTCCCATCCTTTTTTGTACTAACACTCGAGGCATGGGCAAGAACATACAAAGACTCTTGTTAGGTTCATTTTACTCTCATTTAGTGTAGTGTTTTCACTTATTAAACAACTTACAATGGGTTACCCTTGTAGCCACTTAGGGCCTTGGCCTTCATTGCAAGCCACTTTCTAACGTTACATATAGATAACCTACCCTAGGCTCATAAAAATACAAATCAAAGAATCATATAAAATCACCTCAGTCCTATACAAGTAACTGGAAAGCATCAAAAGATAAATTACAATAACACATTAGTTCTCTACGAGTAACTGGAAAGCATCTTAAGAAATATTGATCGAAGACTCAAAATGGTTAAGTCAAATATGTCATAACATGACATCATCAATAATAAATTATACCAAATAATTTAGTCCTATAAAAGTGACTAGAAAGAAATCTGAATATAACTTATCGAAGACTCAAAATGGTTAAGTCAAGTGGGACATAACATTCACCTTAGGTTACCCCCCAAGCCAGAGCCTCAGGAGGAGAAAGAGAATAGTGAGGAAGAAGAGGAGACTAACACTGACTCTAAGGATGAGGACAAGGAGAAGGGGAAGGACATAGTGAAGGATGAGAAGGGGAGGAAAAGAGATAAGGAGGAGGTTGGCATCGATGTTTCCTTGGGAAACCCTAGGAAAAGAAAATCCAACCAGGCCCTGCTTCAGGAAGACCCCATCACCCTGATCTTTGAGGCCCTTGGCCCTGACCCACCCATCTTCCCGCGTGAGGAGATGATTGAAATTATGGTGGAAAAAAGTGGGGAGGTGATAAGGAAGGACATGAGGAGGGCATGGAGGAATTT
Organism: Cupressus sempervirens; assembly: GCA_028749045.1. Taxonomy (NCBI): domain Eukaryota; kingdom Viridiplantae; phylum Streptophyta; class Pinopsida; order Cupressales; family Cupressaceae; genus Cupressus; species Cupressus sempervirens. Next base: position 676,565,650 of record CM053785.1, read on the forward strand.
TAACATGGATACTACTAGGTTGGGTATAGTCAAAGAGCCGATGAACATCCAGGTAATGGAGGACCTTGATGTCAAAACCCATTATGATGAGCTAATTGACCCTGCTCTATTGGTCATTTCTAACAAAAGCGCAGGAAACTGGCTTCAACCTTTTGAACAATGCAAAGAATAGCTTGATAGATAACTTTCAATCTATCAAATGGTTATTTTAGGAAATTGAGGCTCTAAAGGAAAAGAAAAACCAGGATAGTAGCCAGAACATCTGTAGTGTCCAAGAGAACACTAGAAAGAAGACTAATCAGGATGGCAACTAGAAGTACTGCAGTGGCCTGGCCAGAACCCCAGAGATGAATAGGAGGAAATACTATCCCTGGTTGAACAAAAAGTCCACAGGTTTGACTACGTCCACCAAATTTTGACAAAATAAATTATGGATACTCTACACACTTTAAACGAGAACATAGTCAACCTGGGGGATACTCTAATGTGAGCTGGCCTCAGTGGGAACATGATGAAGATGACTAGTCTAGACATTGGCCAGGAAGTGGTTGCTCTGAAAGCCGCTCAGGACTAGGTGGACCAGGAGGATGCCCAGAACAAGAACCAGGAAGGAGCGGATAATCAGAAGGAAAACGAAGCTACAAAAACTCTACATGACCTGGATAAGGAGAACCATTAGGTTGTTTCTCTTTTGGATTTTCTTATAGGGTAGGTAGCTAGCTTTTGCCTCTTGGCCTTTGGCCTTTTGTTGGTTTTGACTTTTTGTAGCACTTTCATGTTTGTTGGACTTTTTTAATCTCTATATTTATATGCTGTAACACTTTTGGGTTTCATGATCCTTGTAAAACCTATTTTACTTAATAAAAAACATTCACCTCAGCTTCACACAAGTACACTAGAAAGCAATAGCAATCAATAGATCAACACACATCAAACAACATACCAAACACATTACCATGGTTGAGTATAAAAGATCAAAATCCAATCATCATAACATCACAATCACAAAACCCCCCAAGCCTCTGGTAGACATCCTAAAATCGGCCAACACTTTAGTTAACCCAAATCTAAAATATAGACAACATACAGATAAACAAAGTGTAGGTTTCGTAGTTTGGTTTGATTTTGAAAAGATAATGATGGGTTAAGTGTAAGGTTTTAGTTTCTGTTCAATGTACGTTTCAAGTAAATATATTCTCGATTTACCCTACAAGTTAACCCATTCATTTATTTAAATAAATTATAGAATCACCCCCATAATATTTAAGGTTAATTTCCTAAAGATAATCCAAGGGTAATTATTTATTTAAATTATTATAATAATACTTGTTGATCTTCAAATAAAATAATCCATGATTTTATTAATATTAGTATTATAATAATTAAATAAATTCAAAACTCCATTGATAACCTCCATTATTAATTAATCTCAATTAAATTAAATTAAATTACATTCATTAATAAATAATAAACATATTAATATTATTTAATTAATTACTAATTAAATTAATAAATAATAATAAAACTTATTAATAAAATTTATTTAGTAATTAAATTAATAATTAAAATTTATCAATAATAATTATTAATAATATTAAAATAAATATTAAAAACTAAACTTATTAATAATAATTATTAAATAACAATAAAAATTAATATTAAATTTTTTATTAAAAAAAGCAAATCAACATATATTATGAAGCTCGCCAGCTTTTTAAAGGTTGTCGACTATTTTGTACTACAGTTAGCACAACACTTACTAGTGTCGCCAAGAGGTAAGTTGGGGGTGAGTGGGGTAAAACCTGCCTCCTTCCAAAAAATGTATATATTTTTTAATTTTTAAAAAATATTTTATTTAATTTTATAAAATTTGTTTCAAACAACTGCCCGCCAAATAAGATTTTCATTATATATATTTTTAATAAAAAGTTCTAGAATTAATTTGATAGGGAAAATATGACCAACCAGTCGAATTTTTTGTTTAAATTTTCCTTTTAAAATTCCAAAATCCTCCCTAGTTTTATGTCTAATTTGCAAAATTATTGGACAAGGTTTTCTAAGATATTTCAATCTCTACATATATAGAAAAATTAACATGCATACTAGAAATTCATTGTATTGAATGCACCTGTCACAAGAATTATTCAAATAACCATTCGAAGGTCACGATAAAGACAAGAAAGAAAGGAGCATAATAAACTATGCGAATAATTACAAGCATCTACCTGGACTCTGATGCTAATCACTACGCCCAAGAAAATTATGAGAGAAATTTCTCCTCCCAAAACCTTCTCTCTTCCAAAATCCTTTCCTCTTCCAAAATTCACGGTCATTTGAAAATGAACCCTCAATTGGTGATAATGAATTCTCTCCTAAAATTGGGGCACTAATTGTGTGTTCACCCGAGAGGACTCCTTGCTCACCAGACCTTAACTCTTATTATCTTTGGTTTATTTTTTTCATGCACATTTAGTGAATTATAAAATAACTTTATTTAATTTCACTTGACTTCTCTTTTTTAATTAATTTATTGAATTTTAATCTCATGCACACATCATGCAATCTTAAAACTTTTAATAAATTAGTATCTTTTCACTTTTAATTTATTTTTGAAATGTTAATTGATAAAATATGTATTAACTTAAATAATAATATTTAGCATTTATTTAAAAATGAACACTAAATATATTATTATTAAATTAAATAATTAAATAAATATTATCATGTTCTAAAATTAAACTTATAAATTTTCTTTTTATCTAATTAATTTTCCAATTAATTAAATATAATTTGATATTAAAAATATCATAATAATTTTCCATTAAATTAAATAATTGATTTAATCATATAATTTGACTTAATTAATAGAAAAATCACCAAGGACTCATAAAATAAAATACAAAAACCCATAATAGAAAAACACATACAAGATCAAACTAAAGGGTTATAATCACGAATTAATGTTATACGACATATTTGGAAGGTAAATAACTTAGATACTTGTCCTAATTTTCTAAGACAAATGGGTTCAAAGGTTTAGGATTTGGACTTAAGAATTTATCTCCCCTCTCTTACCATTGAGATAATGTGATAGGGTATGCTTATCTTGGCAATTCAGGGAAGTCGATACCCGGTACCTACAATCTGCATAAAATCCATGCATGTACAAACACAATATTCTAAGCTAAATAGACAATGGAAAGAAGTGGTTCATCGTGTAGATCCTAACTAGCAGGTGACTACCAGTCCCTTCCTTAATCACATCAGAAACACCATACATAAAGAAAACATACATGCACACCATACACATGCAGTTTGGGGTAAGTATCCATAAGAAAAACATATATGATAATCCATCTAACTAATCATCATCAATAACTAAAAATACTGTAATAATCATCATGCATACATGAAGTATAGAGTACCAAGTAATCTCATCATATAATCAACTGAATGTGAAACAATATATGATAATCTCAAAATAGTACTACTAGTAATCAAGCATAAAACTTGCCTAAAGGAGTTTGGCAATGATAATAGAAATGTAAACTAGGGGCAGGCACTACATCTACCCCCCAAGACTTAGGCTTACTCCCGGAAGCCTACAAGAATGGTAAAACTAAAGAACTCACTATGCAAGTCCCATTGCACCCTTTCCCCTATAGGAAGATATGACTCCAATGAGAACACTCTCTAGGATCTATCCATGTCTCCAACCATTGGTTTAGAAGCTACAGGTCTCTAGTTTGAGAATTGTGATTTCCATTGAGGGAAATGGGATGACTTGTGTCTAGATTGTCCACATGAGAAACACTCTCTGTTGAGACTCCTCTACATCCTAGGTGCACTAAACTGATGAAAACTATGCCCACTAATAGAATAAGGAATACTCTAAGATGGTTAGTCATACAAGTTACACTTATTGTGCTGTGTGTTGTGATAGTTACGACAGCTCCTAGACCTAGGTCCATGCTCAAGTCCTAATTGATGTGCTCCATCCTAATCATGAACAGGAGGTAGGTGATGAATGATGGTTTTCATCATTTTCCTAAGGTCAACCTCCTTAGAGTTAGCCTATTTCTCTCTATGGTTCTCCTCCTAATGCTCACTAATACACTCTTCCCTATTCCTTTCTTGAAAAGGATCTTTGTGGATAGACTCATGTACACTAATGGCTTTACCTCATCCATGGCCTCTACCATGACCTAGGCTATGACGTCTAATAGAAGATCTTGTCCCAGATACCATCCTACAATAATATCCAAGATACAAAATGCTATAATAACCATAAATCCTACTACTGTAAAGCATAGATAAAAGACACATATTTGAAAATAGTAAGTTCAATTTCTAGTTTTACCTAATTTTAGGTTTAAGTATATTTTAGTTTTGAAGTTTAAGTGTTCGAGTATGAAAATATACAACTAAAAGTTTAAGTTTTGTTTTAGTTCAACTAGTTCAAGTTTTAGTTTGAAATAGATATACATGATAGTTTTAAGTTTTATTTTTGTTCAACTAGTTAACAACTAGTGGCATTCCAATATACCTAGAGCTCCCAATGTAGAAACTTGGGCTTTGATACTAGATGTAACACACTGCCAAGGGATCCAAAAGAATTAGCCTAAAGTTTTATTAAGTTTGCCAAACATTTTTTTTTTTTAACAAGAAAGAATAACATACACATCAAACATAAAGTAGCAGAAGCAATAACATACAATCATCTATAAGCATACATAATAGGTTACATTCCTTAAGGATCCCAAGATGTTGAATCACAATTAAATATAATTAATACTAGTCTAATAAATACCACATCCATATGAAAGAATAATTAAAATTCCAAAGCCCGTTTAAATAATATATATTTGTTTCGAATGCCACTTGGCAATAAAATTTGAAATGCTCAATCATCCACTATACATGTCACATGGTATGAAAGCTAAAAGAATATACATTTATAAAAATAGAATTACATTATCCTTCTCGTATCCATGATACAAAGTACAAAAAAAAATTGAAACCATCTGTCAAGAAATATAAACATCCATCATAAGATATAACCATTCATCATAATGGTACAAAGATAGAATAAAAGGAAATGTAGACAAGGAAACTCCAGCCATGGTATCAACAGATGGATCTCAATGCTAAGAGTAAACAACACTATCATCTGATTGTGTGGTAATCGAAAAAGGTCCACTCCCACCACGCCAAGGAGATAGTCTCAAGTCTCAAACTAGATATCAATCCAAATATCAAAAGTACTCTCTAAGTCCAGGAAACCCTAAAAGTAATCTAACTCAAAGATTTCAAAATAAATTGACATCTAAACCTAGAGGCACACAAAGAAACATAGGAAACCTACTATGTAAGTGGGCAAGTGTCATCACATTAATCAAAGCTAGAGTTACCCTGGCAGTCTCTCAGGACCCTAGCCCCCTAGTGACCCTATGCGGCACTATTATCCTCTCTTATTGACAAGGCATATTAATGATACAAGGTCACAACTAAGCATTCTCTCTTCTCCCATCCTAGTTTTTACTAGCACACAAGGCATGGTCAAGAACATACAAAGACTCTTGTTAGGTTCATTTTACTCTCATTTAGTGTACTATTTTCACTTATTAAACAATTTATAATAGGTTACCCTGGTAGCCACTTCGGGCCGCAAACTCCATTGCAAGCCACTTCCCAACATTACATATAGATAACCTACCCTAGGCTCATAAAAGTACAAATCAAAGAATCATATAAAATCACCTTAGTTATATACAAATGACTAGAAAGCATCAAAAGATAAATCACAATAACATATCAGTTCTCTACGAGTAACTGGAAAGCATCCCAAGAAATACTAATCGAAGACTCAAAATGGTTAAGTCAAATATGTCATAACATGACATCACCAATAACAAATTATACCAAACACTTCAATCCTATAAAAGCGATTGGAAAGCAATCCAAATATAACTAATTGAAGACTCAAAATGGTTAAGTCAAGTAGGACATAACATTCACCTCAGCTTCACACAAGTACAATGGAAAGTAATAACAATCAATAGATCAACATACATCAAACAACATACCAGACACATTACCATGGTTGAGTATAAAAGATCAAAATCCAATCATCATAACATCACAATCACAAAATCCCCCAAGCCTCTAGTAGATGTCCTAAAATTGGTCAATGCTCTAGTCAACCCAAACCCAAAACATAGACAACATATAGATAAACAAAGTGTAGGTTTCATAGTTTGGTTTGAAAAGATAATGATGAGTTAAGTGTAAGGTTTTAGTTTCCCTTCAATGTATGTTCCAAGTAAAGAGATTCTCAGTTTACCCTACAAGTTAACCCATTCATTTATTTGAATAAATTATATAATTACCACCATAATATTTAAGGTCAATTTCCTAAAGATAATCCAAGGGTAACTATTTATTTAAATTATTAAAATAATACTTGTTGATCTTGAAATAAATTAATCCACAATTGTATTAAAATCAGTATTATAATAATTAAATAAATTTAAAGCTCCATTGATAACCTCCATTATTAATTAATCTCAATTAAATTAAATTTAACTAAATTAATTAATAATAACCATATTAATATTATTTAATTAATTACTAATTAAATTAATAAATAATAATAAAACTTATTAATAAAATTTACTTAGTAATTAAATTAATAATTAAAATTTATTAATAAATATTATTAATAATAATAAAATTAATATTAAAAAATAAACTTATTAATAATAATTATTAAATAACAATAAAAATTAATATTAAAAAAAGCAAATTGAAGTATATTATAAAGCTCGCCAGCTTTTTAAAAAGGTTGCTGATCACAGTAGCAGTACATAGTACTGTTGTTGTTGTTGCTGCAGTTTGTACTACGGTCAGCACAACACTTATTAGTGCCACCAAGAGGTAAGTAGGCAGGGTGGGGGGGTGGTGTAAAACCTGCCTCCTTCTAGAAAATGTATATTTTTAAATTTTTTTTATAAAATTTGTTTCAAACAAAAATATTTTCATTATATATATATTATAAAAAGTTTTAGCATTAATCAAATAGGGAAAATATGACCAACTAGTCGAATTTTCTCTTTAAGTTTTCCTTTTTAAATTCCAAAATTCTCCCAGTTTAATATCTAATTTGCAAAATTACTAGACAAGGTTTTCTAAGATATTTCAATCTCTTCATATACAGAAGAATTAACATGCATACTAGAAATTCATAGTATTGAATGCACTCATCACAAGAATTATTCAAATAACCGTTCGATAGTCATGATGAAGACAGGAAAGAAAAGAGTGTAATAAACCATGCGAATAATCACAAGCATCTACCTGGACTCTGATGCTAATCGCTACACTCAAGAAAATTATAAGAGAAATTTTTCCTCCCAAAACCTTCTCTTTTCTGAAATCCTTTCCTCTTCCAAAATTCACAATCCTTTGAAAATGAACCCTCAATTGGTGATAAGGAGTTCTCTCCTAAAATCGGGGCAGTAATTGTGCATTCAGTCGAGAGGACACCTTGCTCACTAGACTTTAACTCTTATTATCTTTTCTTTATCTTTTTCATACATGTTTAGTGGATTATAAAATAACTTTATTTAATTTCACTTGACTTCTCTTCTTTAATTAATTTATTAAATTTTAATCTCATGCACACATCATGCAATCTTACAACTTTTAATAAATTAATATTTTTCACTTTTGATTTATTTTTAAAATGTTAATTGATAAAATATTTATTAACTTAAATAATAATAATATTTAGCATTTATTTGAAAATGAACTGTAAATATATTATTATAAATTAAATAAATATTATCATGTTCTAAAATTAAACTTATAACTTTTCTTTTTATTTAATTAATTTCCTAATTAATTAATATAATTAGATATTAAAAATATCATAATAATTTTTCATTAAGTTAAATCATTGATTTAATCATTTAATTTAACTTAATTAATAGAAAATCACCAAGGACTCATAAAACAAAATACGAAAACCCATCATAGAAAAATACATACAAGATCAAACTAAAGGGTTAAAGGGTTATAATCATGAATTAACATCATATGATGCATTCGGAAGGTAAACAACTAAGATACTTGTCCTAATTTTCCAAGACAAATGGGTTCAAAGGTTTAGGATTTGGACTTAAGAATTTATCTCCCCTCTCTTACCATTAAGATAATGCGATAGGGTACACTCATCTTGGAAATTTAGGAAAGTCGATACTTGGTACCTGCAATCTACATAAAACCCATGCATGTACAAACACAATATTCTAAGCTAAATAGACAATGGTAGAAAGTGGTGCATCATGTAGATCTCGACTAGCAAGTGACTATGACTCCCTTCCTTAACCACATAAGAAATGTCATACATTAAAAAAATCATACACGCACACCATACACATGTAGTATGGGGTAAGTATCCATAAGAAAACACATATGATAATCTATCTAGCTAATCATCATCAATAACTGAAAACACTATAATAATCATCATGCATACATGAAGTATAGAGTACCAAGTAATCTCATCATATAGTCAACTGAATGTGAAACAATATCTAATAATCTCAAAACAATACTACTAGTAATCAGGCATAAAACTAGCCTAAAGGAGTTTGGCAATGATAACATAAATGTAAACTAGGGGCATACACTACAATAAGGAAAAGTCATTATGTTGAGATAAGTGTACTATATCCCTATGATAGTTTACTTTTTAAATATTAATGTTAGAGTACTTTAAACTAATTTTTATGTGTGTGTTGGAAATAATCAAGACTAGCTAGGTTATTGAGAGGGGAGGGGTGAATCAGTAACCTCAAAACTTTTGACAAATATAGCACTTAATAACATAATACATTCACCATTAATAGATCTAATCTACTGCATGCATGAGAAAACTTAAAGCACAAAACACTTGAACACAATATTTGGTGACTTAGAAACCTTCCAAATAGAAAGTAAAACTAGGGTGGGGATGATACCCACTAAACTTCAATACTACAATATAAAGTTGGCCTATTAAGGCTTACAATGATCACTTATAATGATCTTCCCTATTAGGAGCAATTAGGACTGCTAGGTCCACCTTGTTAGAGGTTTTAAAAACATACAATGAAGTATGCACTCGATAAAGAGATTTAAGAAAAGACTGTTAAGTCTACCCTATTAAAGGATTTGAAGTTGATTCACCTGTTAGGATGAAATAGTAGATCTAACTTACAACTGAATTGCTGATTAAGATCCTTGAAATATTGATCACCTCTTTGTGATAGATGTAACTTGACTAATCCTGATTTGACTTTGCTATACACTTTGCTCTGCTGCTAATTGACATTCGCATTCGTATGCATCAAAACATTACTTCTTCTTGCTTGGGTATGATACAATACATTACATATATACCAACCCAATTCTCATAATTACAAGGTTGGCCAAAACACAAGTTAACACCAATATTACTGAGTCAGCCCAAATGTAGAAACTCAAGTTCTAAGCTGACCTGGTGAATTTTCGATACTCGACGTCCACTGCATTACTCGACATCGTCATGCACTCAGTAGAAGTAGAGGCTCGGTCCATACTAATCACTCAACATCATTTCAAACTTAGTATACACTTGAGACTCGATAAATACTGTGTCACTCGATAGAAACTAAGTTCCATGTTTACCATGCCTGCACTCGATAAACACTACTCATCCCATCACTCAGTTAACACTAGCTTCACATCACAAGAATTGAAGACTTGGTAGACACTATGAAGTTTGGTGACGATTGAATTGCTTGGTCAAAACTACTAGACTTTTCATTACTTGAATTCACTTGGTAACCACTGGAATGCTGGGTATGAACTTTGAAACTTGGTAACCACTAAATTACTTAGCAAACACTGAAGATTGAATGAAGATCTTGGTAACCAAAGAAAATTTGAATGAGTGTTATCACTAATAACAAACATGACTTAATGCCAACAATCTCCCCCTTGACAAAAACACTTATTAGCCAAAACTTATGTACAGTGACATGCTGATTTTGATTGTTAATTTTTCAAAAATTGTCTTTGTAATTCTGTTGTATATACATTTTTCATATATCTCCCCCATACAATGTACATATCATATTGAGTGTATATACAAATATTTCTCCTCTTTATATGTGTGTGTGTGTGTGTGTGT